>OY754310.1:34285614-34633187 GCA_963573325.1 Astragalus glycyphyllos | reverse complement strand
ATTAGGCACTGAATATGAAAAGGGGAACACTGAAATTAGATTAGCAGTCCTAGTTTAATACGTGTAAACTGAAGTAAGAGCTGATAATATCAGCAGTTGAGGTAACTGTCAGAGTTGGTATTCAGCACTAATCATATCCTGATCTAAGTCACTAATTGAAAATCTCCTTTAGTACATTCTTAGTTCCTATCTTCTATATTAATTGCTTAGTTTCCTTTAATACAATTTCAGCTACTAAAAGGGAAACCATTTTAAAGATTACAAATTCAGCACTTCATAATGTATTCACTATAAATTCAGTATTCAATAGGCGCTGGGTATGCTCCATAGGTGGAATTGGACCAAGATTCATCCAAAAATACCACACAATAGTTTTCAGAAATCAAAAGCAACTACCATTACCACACACTGAAGGGACTACAACAAAATTCGTCACTATTGACTACTTACTACTATGGTTTCAAATTGGCATGACAGGCTATGTTTGGCAAGTTCTAGCCTCTGTTTCACAATTCACAACCTAAAGCCACTGTTTTCCCTTAGTTATCTAAGTCTTGGTGACAAAGATTCCCCAAGCTTTACGTTCACCTACTATCCTTGGTAATGCTATCAGAATTTTGGGGATCAATCATTAACGACTTAGTAAAAAATGATGCTTGCAGATCAGACATTTTTCTGTTGGATATGGTGTGTAGAAAGACATGTCAAGTACTCATAAATGCTAATGAACCTAATAGACTCCCCCGTATTCAGAGTTTTAAACAATGGCCAAATTAAGATATTTGGCAAAATAAATAAAGAAATGGTTATATTTTTGTAACCTGCATGCTAAAACGGAAAAATATGCAAGCATTTTACCATAGGAAACAAGACAAAGCATTGGATATACCTCTGAAAGATTAACCCATTCCCAGGTTTCATTTAGACTCCCCATGTCATAGACCAAATTATGCCGGCCCTGGAAAGTTAGGAATATAAGTAAACATTTCAGCTATATATTAATGGAAAACAATCTCCCAATTATTCCAGGGCTGTGAATAAATACATCATTTGGATTGTAGTCAGAGATAACAGCTTCATAGAAGTTATTGTCGTCAGGCCATCTTGTCCTAACTCTCCTACCAATCAATGTGTCAAACGATGCTCCCTCAGCAACCTCACCCATGACAGCTCTATTAGGTGCTTGATTCCTTCCACCTGGTCCTGCGGATGGATACTGCTTCACTGAAGATACACCAGGTACTATTTGACCCTAAAAAATGGAAGAAATATAAAAACAAACTAAATAATGTTGCAAACCCAGGTTTAGTGAATGTATAAATAAAATAAAATAAAATGGGCGGCCAAAAGTAACTATATACTTACAGGTTTTTGCTTCTTTCCCTTAGATCCAGGACCAGGTCCTCGTTTTGCTGTAGAAGAAGATGGCTGATGGGGTGCAGTCACTGTTTGGGGGTGAAATGGGGGAGAAGGCCCACCAAAAGAACGTGGTGGTACAGGGGGTGTAATCTTCTGCTTTTTGCGGGATGCAGAAACCGTTGGACTGGGATTTGGATCATGAAGAGCTTGCCCAGAACTCAGTGTGCCAGGCTGATGGACACCTGCCTGTCTCCATTCCCTAATGGCATCATCCAACAAAGCATTGATTCACAAAACATCAGCACACAAGTGGAAACTCATGACAATCTCATTTCTAAATCATAAATAGACCAACAAGAAACCTTGTTTCATAACTTTATCTGACCTTATCCTTCGTATCATGTCATCCGCATTAACCCGACCTAGGAGTTCTCTGTGTTCCTCATTAGATAATCTCAGCTCTTTTCTGAGCTCTGTAATCAAACTTTCTTTTTCCTGAAGAAAATTCATGTCAATGTAGCAGTCAATTAAACCCAATCAGAAGATTAAAAATCACTAGATTTGAAGAAATTAAATAATAAAATATACCCAAGTAATGGCATCAGCTTGAGCTTTAAAGGCTCTTAGAACTGAACTGTATGCTTCCTGCTCAAGTTGGTGAATTTGGGTTTCCATATCAATTTCCCCATACACCCTGGGGTAAGGAATTGAACCAACAGCAGATCTTCCATTCCCAGCGATGCGTCCTCCACCTCCTCCCCTGGGAATTCTATTTTGATGAGTTGGCGGAAGATCATCATCTGTTCCTGCAATCATTACAATCAAACCAAGTGATTTAACGAGTCTGGACCATGAATCCATGAGGCAAATATTAACCACGTTTTTACAATGCTGGTGAAGAAGTAATCTCATGAATTAGAAGTAAACTGCAACTAATACTTCCATTGATTAGTAGAAGCATTATTAACAATGCAATGCGACAGCATAACCAACACACAGCAAAGCAATCAACGAGATGTTGTTTGCGGGGGGACATGATATTTGAAATATCCTATTTCTTGACATGTATGAATTGTTACAATGCAAGCAATCAAACATTTGGCCAATGGAAAAAGTACTCATATAGTGTATCATTCAAACTGAATTCAAAGCTAGTCACTACTACAGTCTACAGTGCATAACAATTTAGATCCAGTTTGAAGAAACCTTTGAAGAGCTAATTATGGAAAAAGAATCTCACAATAACTATGCCTTTTTTAAACATAACTTATCACATATACACTTATTGAAATCATCTTTCTTCATCTCAATTTTTTGGAAAAGCTCTCTGATTTAAGATTACCATAAACATCTACACTCTTATAAGTTTTCATACGTGAGCAAACATAAAGGTATACATTCTTATTGAGTAGCATTCATAAGTTTGGTATATACCCTTATAAATAGCTCTAAAAAATTTCACTATTAAAGCTTCAAACTTAAAAAGAAACACAAGAAAAACAACATTCGAAAATTGTCCATAAAATCAAAACCTAAAAGACTGAACACAAAATCACAGCGAAAAAGGGAGAAACCCTAACCCTAACCTTAAAGAAAGGGGAAATTGTGAAAAAGAATAATAAAGGTAGAAACTTTAGTGTAGAAAAAGGAAGCAGAGCTAACCACTACTGTCATAGGGCTCGTAATCCATAGCCAGTTTGAGAGCCCCAAGATCTACAGAATCAGGTGCGGACGGGTGCACCGAGAAGAATTACAACCACAAATAGAACAAGAAGAAGAAGAATCGGTGAATCAACAAGATTTGGGTTGATTTGTGACACTGTTTGAACCGTCGGAAAGAAGGGATGAGTCAACTCGGACACCGTGAGAAGAGAAGAGAAGAGAAGAGAGTTAGGGGAAAGAGGTTCGACGGCAATTCAAAGTTTTCAATTCATAACTCGCTTTCACTTCCGGTCTCCTAAGGCCAATTATTTTTATTTTATTATTTTTTTTGAAACAATTTTTATTTTATTATTATTACTATTATTATTATTTAGATATTTATTAAAGGTCTCCTAAAGACCAATTATTTTTATTTTACTATTTAAAGAATAAACTCAAATATGTTTTTGGCAAAGTGTAATGTTTTTAAATATGTGAGTGGCACGCCGATACCAAATGCGCGCACGTGAATAGTTGAAGTGTGATCTTGACCATTCGACCTTGTCGAGCTTAGTTTGGCTATTAAATCAAAAGGGTGTACATAGTGCGCAGTTTGCAGCGATATGCTTATTGGGCCTTTGGAGTGAGCTAACCCAGTACCGAACACACAATAAACTACAACTACGTTAGTATCTAATGTAGCACAATAGAAAAAGAGGAAAGACGGGTATGGAAATTCCCGTTTTTCCGCTAGTATATATTATTCTATTATATATTTTTGATAAACTAATATAATATATTATATGTAAATATGTAAATGAAATGATAACCTACTCTTGTAACGTATTATATTTAATTTGTTTAAATAAATTAAATTCATTTTTATATTTTTAATTATAATTTTATTTTTAATATTTTACTTTGAATAGACTTTTAGTATTTTGCATTGTATGACATGACAAAATTATCACATGATAAAATAATCTTATTTGGTTACAAAATCTTAGGGTGAGGGGATGGTGCCCCAGTCTAAAGTAGAGAAGACCTTCAGGCTCTTTGAGCACTTATGAAAGTAATTAAATTTACCTGACACCAATAATACTAATGGAAATTTAAACCCGAACTTCTTAGATACAAATCTTGTCAACCATCTGACACAATAATATATTCTTCTTTAAAATTATGCACCAATGCTATTTTTTTAGGGCTCAAAAAATGCTTGAGACAGTTATAAAATACATACACATGAGCAAACAACATGTATGTTTGATTGGCTTAGCAGTTAAAACTTTCGCCTCTATACAAGTGGTTGCGAGGCAACTCCTATGTATGTCAATTTTTATTTTAAAGTCAAAATATCTCGCGAGATCCCTTAACTTATTTTCAGATAACAAATAGGCCCCTTAATTTTTTTTTTAATAATTAGTTCTCTTCTTAAATTTTAAAATCGCTGCAATGTTATCTTTTTTGTAGTTTTCATTTGACTCCAGTGTTTGCTGCCTATGCTTATGTCACAATCTAATATACTATTTAGGTTATTTTTATTTAATTTTATTTATAACAAAAAATTTCACTTTCAGATTCTAATTCATCATCTTCCCTATCGTAGATTCTTCTTCATCATCTGAAAGCAATAAGGGGAATTTTCAAGGAATGGATTTCTGGAATTTCTAACATCGAAATGAGTTTCTAGAATTTCTTTCAATAATGAGAAAGGAACCAGTATTTCTGAAATATGGGTTAAGGAAATGGGTAAAATAATTTTTTTTGATCAAAAAAGGAAATGGGTAAAAGAATTTGGGTTGAATCGCATCTTAAATTGGGATTCTTTTGTGAGGCAGAAGTTGCAGGCGATGCTCTCCAACAATGCAAAGCAAGGCAAACAACACTTCTTCCCAGTTACAATGGAAGACCATCGATTGAAATGATCTTTATGATGCACATAAAAAAAGGAATTTGGGTAAAGGAAATGAGAATGGAGTGAAGATGAGGATAGAAATCAAACGAGTTGTTTAATTTAGGGTTTAAGAATTTGTGGGTTTTCTGTGTTGAAGAAATCAAAAGAGGAATTTGTGGTTGAAGAATTTCTGCGTTTTCTGCGTTGAAGAATTATGCGTTTATGGTTTCGGTGAAAGGGAATTATAGTGGAAGATGATGAATAGTAATAGAGGGGTATTTATGGGTTTTTAAGTTTGAAATTAAAAATTTGTCGGAAAAAAAAGTTTTGAATAAAAAATTAATTTTTAATTAAAACCTAGGTGGACCTGCCACATTATCATCGTTTTGCCACATTAACATCCACGTCAACTCCGTCAGTCACTTAAGCTTTTTTTAATAGAGTGAAACAGAAATTACAAAAAGGTAACGATGCAACATTTTTAAAACTTAAGGGACTTAATCGTTACAACAGAGTTAAGGGACTTATTTGTTATCTGAAAATATGTTAAGGGACCTCAGGAGATATTTTGCGGCGCCAAGTGTGAGCCATCATAGACTACAAATGGGAACTTTATAGGAACACTTGTCCTCACACCATTGGATCCTTTCTTCTTAGTTGGTGGATGATCAAATCATACTTTTGAAGACAAGTGGAAGAAGAAACCCTAAAATCAACTTGGTGCCCAAGATAACTTCACTTTATGGACCCTATAAATTCATCCCCTCTTCCTCATTTGAAATCCTCTCAAGTTTTAGTATTAGTGTTAGATATATTACTTTAATTCGAAGGAGAGGGAGAAAGTGACAACTTCTCTCACTACTTTTACATCATTTCTTGTTGCTATTTTATTGCTGTGAGGTTATTGTCCCAGCATTGCTAGGCAAATTTGCAAATGATCTTCAATTGTGTAATTTCTATCTTATCTTCTTTCCTTTGTATTTTTCTTCATATGAATATGAACTCTTTTGTTTGTATGTGCTTAGTTTTGCTAAGCATGAGCTAAATATCTTTGGTTGGGATGCCTTAACTTTGTAATGAATCTTTGAATAGTTATTATGTTATATTGATGTTAGCAATTTAGTTCTTATGCTATAATTCTTTCAAACTTATTTTGAGGTTGATCACTTAGAATAAGTAGGGTCATAAATACTGACATGATTTATGATTTGAACTCAAGAACTAATATGGATAAGTGTTTTAATAAAAGGAAACTTTGTTAATTCCATGCTAAAACCTAGACATAGGATAGCATAATCCATAGGGTGATACCGTGGGAGCTTAATATACAAGGGTGAACTTATTTAGGGCTTAGACATAAGACTTGTAATGAAACCCTAAAGTTAGTTGCTGAAAGGCACGCATCCATTGCAACAACATCCATTGCAGGAGCATCATGTATAACATAATGCTATCAAAGTAAATTACTTAGAAAAGAGCATTCCAACTATTTCTCTAAATTAAATCACAACTCATCTTTATATTGCTTATTTTTCTGTTTACACACACACACACACCAATCATCTTTTATTTTATCTTTGATTTCTATTCTCACTAAGTATTGCTACCATATTAAACTCTCAAAAATTAATCCAATCCCTGTGGGTACGATCTCTTCTTATCATTATATTACTTGCTTTTAGACTATGTATTCTTGCACATCTTTTCACACAACACCTATACAGTTGAAGGAAGGTTTAAAAGTGTTGATTTGGACTACCTATACAAACATGATGCATTATCTTTTCGGGAACTTGGGAAACATTCATAACGTTTCCCTTAGATGCTCTCATTAGGGATATCTACTATCTATTTATCCATTTATATAAATAATAGGCTACTAAAACTACATTTTTAGACATCTTATATTGTTGAAATATATTAATTTTAAGGTCAATAGTGTTATTTAAATTTCGCCTACTTTTCTCTCTTCCACTTTAATTCTCTCTCTTCTCATAAATGTTTTATATTTACTAGCCGCCTGACCCGTGCTACGCACGGGGTTGACTAATTTTTAGTTAGCAAAATTAAAGTAAAACCAGAAGGGAAAAACCTCTTTAATAACCCAATCATTCAAGACAACAATTTTCTGTCCACTGCAGGAATCAAACTCGGGAGCACTAAGTCGACTCCGTGTCCCAGGGCAGCTTATGTCAGTGGACCAATGATGTTGGTTTTTAAAATATATAGTCAAATAATTGTGGATTGAAATTAAATTATAGCTATAAATTAAATAAGAAGATTATAAAATTTAAAAACAATATTGACTAAAAACGTTGAAATTAAACATCCATAGATAATGGGAAGAAAATGTCTAAAACTTTTAATAACATAATCCATATTTATCAAATGTAAATATAATAACTTAGCCCATAATAAGAAAGAAAAGAAGACAACACAATTAAAAACTAAAACACGTGGGTATCATGCATGGTTGTATGAAAACTCATGATAAAATAGGAGCAATTATACAAAGTTGAAAGAAGATAGTGGAGGTTATATTATAAATGTGGCTGAAGTTCCCGTTGAAAGAATATAAAAATTTAAACACCAGTTAAAGTATGTTTTTAATACCGTTTGATGCGAAATGACAAAAATAAAGAAGACAACACAAATAGAAAGTGAAACACGTGGGTATCGTGCAGAGTTAGATGAAAACCACCAATAAAATAGAATCACCTATAGAAAGTTGAAAGAGGGCGAAGAGGGGATCTATTGTAAACATGGCTGAAATTCCCGTAAATAAAAATTAAATTAAAAAACTATGAATTAAATAAAAATATTATAAAATTAAAAAGAAACATTAACAAAGACATTGAAATTCAACATCCATAGATAATAAGAAAAAAAACGTAAAGCATATTAATAACAACAAATACATTGAAATTGAACATCCATAGACAATTAGAAGAAAAAGTTTAAAAAACTGTAATAACGTTATCTATATTTATCAAATGTAAATATAAAAACTTAACACATAATTAAAGAGAAAATAAGACAACATAATTAGAAAGTGAAACACGTACGTATAGGTATCATGCAGAGTTTGATTTAAAACCACCAATAAAATAGAAGCACATATACAAAGTTGAAACTATTTTTGAAGAAAGAAGTTCGCATATTTGAATAAAATAGAAGAACATAGAAACCAAGTTTGTCCATTGCGCAAATTTTGACCCCGTGTCCCAAGGTAGCTTATGTCAATGTGCCAATGGTGTTGGTTACTAATGTTATAATTATAAATTAAATTAAATTATAACTATAAATTAAATAAGTTTGGATTTAAGTTGAACCATAGGATTTCAACAAACAGAACAAAAGAAACCAATATTTGTCCTCTTCTATATACTCATCTAATACTATTTACAATCAGATACTAAAAGCGAGACTAATTAGAACAACTTCCATTGAGTCTCTGAACTTATCCTTTTTTGTTTAATTTGAACTTTATGACGATTTTTCTTTAACCAAACCGGTTATTAAGGAACAAATTTTGTGTATTTGAAAAATTAAAATTTGTTCTAAATCATAAAGTACACCAAATTACACTCTTTAGGATATCACTTTAAGTACTTTGTCATAAAATGAAGTTTTTTTATCCAATCGATTATTGAATAATAAACTCCACATAGGTAAACATATTAAAATTTTCAAGACGGTAAAGTACTCCTTAACCCAAAACCTTAATATATAAAAGAAAAAAAAGAAAGAAGGAATTGAAAAAAAAAGGAAAACAAAAAAGAAAACAAAAACAAAGCAAAAAAAAAACAATTTGGCGCCAACATGCCAAGCTGAAAGACTAATATCCCATCGTGCTTGAAAGCAAATTTCGCACTGGCCAACACAGAGTTTGTCAACGGTGAGAATCAAACTCAGGAGCACGGGATCGACTCCCGTGCTCTAGGATAGCCTATCTCATTGGGCAAATTGTGTTAGTTAGCAAAATATAAAATCTAATAACTGTGAATAAAACTTAAATATAAATATAAATTAAATAAAAAGATTATCAATTTTAAAAGGAACATTAACAAAGACACACATCCTCCATAGATAAAATAAGAAGAAAATTTTAATAACATAATTCACACTCATCAAATGCAAATATAAAGAATTAACCCATAAATAGAAAAATAAAACAACACAATTAAAAAGTGAAACACGATGGGTATCATGCATGGTTGAAGGAAAACCCATGATAAAATAGAATAGTTTTAATACCCGTTGGGGCGAAATGACCAGTATAAAAAAGAAAACACAAATAGAAAATGAAACACGTGGTATCGTGTTGGGTTGGATAGAAATTACCAATAAAATAAAAGCATCTATAGAAAGTCGAAAGTGTGCGATTGAGGGATCTATTGTAAATGTAATTGAAGCTTCCGAAAATAAAAATTAAATTAAAACTATAAATTAAATAAGAAGATTATTATTTTTTCACAAACGTATTTTTTCACAAACTTATTATTTTTTACCAAACCGGTTTATATACGAAAAAACTTCTGATATTTGAAAAGTTAGTTTTTTTTTTCGAATCCCAAAGTATCTCAAAACACACTGCTTAACATTTCACTTTACGTATTTTGTTACAAAATAATTTTTTTCACCATCAAGTACACCAAAGCATACTTTTTAGCATATCACTTTACGTATTTTTTTATGAAATTAAATTTTTTTCCATCTAATTGATTACTGAAGAACAAAATTTGCATATTTAAACATTTAAAATTTTTCGACACCGTAAAGTACTTCTTAAAATACAAAAGAAAGAAAGAAAACTAAAGCAAAAAACAAAAAGTAACAAAAAAAACTGAAAAAAAGAAGAGAAAAAAAAGAAACAAAAAACAAAATAAAAAATCTGAAATAAAAAAAAAACAAAAAACTTGTCACTTGCGCGCGCAAGTGACAAGCCGCGTTAGATAATAGATAAATGATTAATTTTTTTTATCTTTTTATAAATATAAGTATAATTATTTTTTTTATACTTTGTCTTTATAAACTTCTTCATTTTTTATAAATGAATATTTTACTTTTAAGTCGCTTTTAATAACAATCATATGTTATTAGTCTAATTATATTTTAATTTTTTTTTGTCTTTTTCTACTATCTATTTGTCTAATTATACAAATAATAGGCTAACAAAATTACTTTTATTTTATCACATCTTATATTGTTGACACCTATTAATTTTTAAAGTCAAAAGTGTCATTTAAATTTCTTATACTTTTGTCTCTCCCACTTTAATTGCGTCAAAAAATATCTCTCCCACTTTAATTCTCTCTCGTCTCATAAATGTCTTTTTACGTATAAATGATTATTATTTTTTATCTTGTTTATTTTTTTGGACTAATTTTTTCATTCACTCATTCATTCAAATTGATAGATTGTTTCGAATCGAAGAGAACATAAATTAAGCATTGCAAAAACTGAAAATGACGAATTTACGAACAAACTCATAACACCCAATTAATAGTATAAAATGGCAAAATGTCAACAAATCTGACAAAATACAAGTTACCGGAATACTTATGCCTCTGGATCTGTAACTTTGAGTTCTTATTCATTGGTTGAATCTGCAATTGATTGAAGTTGATTTGTTGATCTGAATCAAACAAACACCTCAACAAGACAAAATTAAAAATGTCGTACCAAGACGACAAAAAATATTAACATCGCACTCAGACGACGAAATCGAAGAAAAATAGAAAAGAAAAGCTAGATCTATGTTAGAACCACTTATATATTTCGATAAAAAAGGAAGAAAAATGATACATACGAGTGATTATAGAGCAAAAAGAACTGACCCAAAAACCACTCCTTTGATTTTTTTTTTAGATAAGCAATTTTATTACGAGACGCACTAGGGGTGCGCCAACCCTTACACTTAGGGGGCCTCGTTAAAACCTCCGAGGGCCAAAACCCTTTGGGAAAAAGACCCAGGGAGGGAAAAAGAGTACCCCGATTACATGATTGTCTACAGCAGAAATTTATAGATCATTACATTACAATAATGAGAAACACCCCAACGGACAATTAAACCAATCCGACCATGTCACCTTACACTTCCTACCCTTCCTAGCCTTAAACCAGCTCCAAGCACAATATTTAATACCCGAGACAATTTCATGACTAGAAGCTACCTCTCCATTAAACACCGCTTTGTTCCTCGCCAGCCAAATATTCCACGTCGACGCCAACCAAACTAGATGTTTTACTCCTCTACTCTTTTTCCCTTTCACTGCTTTCCCGAACTCCATGAAATGCGAAACCACATCATCATGATCAACGAGTGCCGCGCCCATCCAAGAGTGAATTTGCTGCCAAATATTTTTTGCAATGCTACATGAAACGAACAAATGGTTTGCTGTCTCTAATTCCTGCGAACAAAAAACACAGCCAAGGTCATTATTTGATTGTAACACGCCACGCCTATGGAGAGCTTGACGGGTTGCCACTCTATTTAAGAGTAATCTCCAAGCAAAGATAAGAACTTTTGATGGTGCATCGTTTTTCCACAGTTTCCGGCACGCCAAGATCGTATCTCCCTCCAATTGTCCTCTCCCACCTGCATAGTAATTAACCAGCCAATTATAGCAAATTTTCACAGAAAAACCAGCAGCTGGATTAAGTATCCAGCACCAAAAGTCTTCGGCCAGCTCTGCTGGAGAGACATCCAGCAGCAGTTGTTTTAAATACTCCACATTTTCGCCTTCCTCCACCAACATCTCCGCTGCCCAATTCCAATTCCAACGCCACCCTTCCTCAGTCCACGATCCCATCTCCTCTACGACGGCACCTTTCATGCTACATCTATTATAAACCGAGGAAAAAAGCTCAGCAAACCGATCCCTCCCCAACCAAACATCCTCCCAAAAACGTATTTTGTTTCCTCTTCCCAATTTTAATTTCACCATTTCGTCAAACCAATCATTTGTCAAATTAGTATCGTTACCAAGAATGCACAAGTCTCTCCACCAAATGGAGTGTTTCGTCCATCCTCTTCTATATTCGGTTTCATTTGGCCAGCGACCATTCAACTTATATCTCTCCGTCAATACTTCTTTCCAAACATGATTTCCTCCATCCGACAAAATTCTCCACCTCCATTTTGTCAATAGGGCTATGTTAAAAGCCTCCAAATTTTTAATACCAAGCCCCCCCTTATCCTTTGGCAAGCAAATCAAATCCCAACTCACCCATGCCATCTTTTTATTCTCCTCATCACCACCCCACAAGAATCTTCTTTGTAGTTTTTTAATTTCTTCAATCACTTTCTTTGGTGCACGATAAAAGGAAAAGAGATATAAGGGTAGGGATGCCAATACCGAATTTATAAGAGTTACTCGCCCCCCTATAGATAGTTGTCTACTCTTCCAACTATTAAGCCGATTTTTAATTGAATCAATCACCGGTTGCCAAGTGCTTATTCTTCTAGGATTTGAACCCACCGGAACGCCTAGGAATTTGAAGGAATCGGACCCCAACCTACAAGCAAGGAAGTGAGAGATCCCTGTCATTACTCTTTCTTCCATATGAATACCCACCACATTACTCTTTGCAAAATTAACTTTTAATCCCGACACCAATTCAAAACTTCTTAGGATTGCTTTCAAACACCAAATGCTCTTCTTTCCCCCATCGCAAAAAAATCCTTTGATTGTTGAGCAAAGAAGGAAGAGAGAAGCTGAGAGAAGCTAAGAGAAGGTTGAGAGAGACTTTTTATCTTTTTTTATAAATATCATTATAATTATTTTTTATATTTTATCTTTATAAAAGTCTTTGTTTTTTTATAAATAGTTTACTTTTGAGTCAATTTGAATAACAATCGTATGTTATTTAAGTTTTAATTTTTATCTACTGTCTATTTATTCAAACAATAATATACCAAAATTGGTTTTTTAGATATTTGTCTTTATATATACATTTATTTTATAAATAATTCTTTTGCTTTTGAGTTCCATTGAGAAAATATTATTTGTTGTTGATCTAATTATTTTTTATATTTTATTTTCGTAAATAGATTTTTTAGTTTCGATGAGAATTTTTTTTTTGTTGTCAAACGTGCTTATTATTTTTCTTTTAAATATAAACCGTTTACGGTTACCCCTGCAGGGGGTAACTAGAAACACTTATTATTTGTAAGGTCTTTTTTAAGAATTTTATTTTTACAGGAGGTAAATGGATAATGAGTATATTTACACTAGGGTAACATATATATTTAAGCATGTTAGTAATAGATAGAATGTGTATAGGGAGGTGTGGATAGAATTGGTATTTACACCACCTTAAGGGCTTGGGTGCTAACCCAAACTCCCTAACCCATATACATTAGTTCTATCAGCTGGCTTTAATAAGAAATAAGAGGGAAATGATATCACTCGTATTCATTTCAATTTCAGCAAACAAAATAGAAAAGGAGAAGAGAGAGTGTTGGCCGAGAGGGTGAGTGAGAGAAAGAGAGTGAGAAATTAGTTGAAACAATGTCTTCTTCAACCTCACATCATCTTCTTCACAATGTCTTCATACTTCATCTCTTCATTATACCCCAAATCAGAACTAAACCCCATTATAAAACCCCCCAAAAAGAGAAACACAAACCATTATTCTTGAAGTTACATTTTGGCCTTGCATGACATTGTTTTGAACTAAATGAGAAGCAAAGCTTTGGACTCATGGTAGAGAAAATGTAGAAGAAGGTTAAAGTTTGTTGTCATCAAACTCTTTAGTCCTAGCTGCGGGATTAACCAGATGTTTGAACTTATACGATTCCTTTGTTTCTTCAAGCGATTGCGTCGAGGAAGGAATACTGTTTTTCGACTATGGGTTTCCTAACTCCTCCAAAAAGTGTCAGGATAGGTGAGAGGGATGTGTGGTTTGTATTATCTAAAGGCTAAGAAAAACATAAATGAAAAGCGATAAAGGATAAAGTAAATTGTGAATAAAATAGTAGATTGATTGATGTATGTTTTTGAACTGTACAAGTGCTAATATATATATATATATATATATATATATATATATATATATATATATATATATATAAGCTTTCGTTGGCCTCTACTCTAGTCTACAATTGCACACTGTTGGATTAATCAAGACAAGATCAATGACTCCTATTGCCCTCACCCCTTGAAATTTGGAGATATTGTTTCACGACCTCACTTGTACGGGTTAGTGGGGTCAAACTGTCTTGCTCCTATTTCTACGACATTCTAATATTCGTTGGTTTCTTGGCCGAGTTATCCTGTGACCGAGGCAACCTCCAACCAAGTCTCACTGTACCTCAGTGGTCTTTATTGTTCCCTTGGGGGCTCAATTTTCTTGATATACCTCTTCATGCATTCAGCCCGAGCCTTTCCCCACAACCCTCCATCTGGCAGGTACTAATTTATTCATACCCTAGTGCCTCTATAGCTTGCCTCGGCCTTACCCTAGCCTTGGACCCTTCATTTTCCCCTCGGCCAACAATTTAACTTATTTTGGGTGTTAACAAAGTTGAAGCCATGGTTTACTCGGTCGATTTCATGGAGTTTTAAGTGTTGCAAGTTGAGATGTTTCAATTAAATTTCAGCACAAATAGTGTGAAGATCAATTCTGCTCTTATTCATGAAGCTGTCTTGTGGGCTTTGCATGCCCTGATTTTTGTGGAATTGATAGCTTAATGAGTATGGAAATAGCTAGAGGATACCACAACCTTTATGTTTGAAGCAAGAGTTGGGTTAAAAGGGTTCAAATTCATGTAATGCTTAGAGCTGAAAAGGGGAAAAACAAATCTGTTTCTGCAGAAAAGTTGGTGCTCTTAGAACCTTGTGAGCCACGTATGCCAAGGATTTCGTGAGAATCTGAGCAAGGGGACTTATGGTATAATTAGAGGAGAGTATAAGCTAGGATATTGAGGAAGAAATGGAGAATTGATGGGTTATATTCATGGAGACATAAGGGTAGCAATTTGGTACTTCACTAGAAAATTCTGGGCAAAAATAGTGTGTGGGGTTGTCTTGTGGGTCATGTAACTAGCTGATTTTGTGAAATTTTAGCAAAGTAAATCAAGGAACTTTTAGAGGGGATGGCAAGCTAGATAATAGAACTCAGAATTTGAATTTTGGAGGTTGAGAACTAGTTCATCGAAGACTAACAAAAAGGAAGATCAAAACTGTTAGAATCGTTTTTTTAACTTGGCTGCTCACCTTGGGGAGTTGTAAATCTGTTCTGGAGGCTCAATTAAGATAGGAGGAGTTGGTGTAGCTATTAAAGAAATATATTCTAGTGAAAGGCTTCAAGAGGTTCCTCACCTTGTAATGCTTGAAATGCAAGTGGTTGGTCTTTGATAGTTGAAATTGTGTTCAGTTGTGACTAATGAAATCCGTGACATGTTTACATTAAATAATGCTATGAAACATGCTTAGTGATTGATTGTTTCTTAAATCTCAATTCTTTATTTGTTGTGGATTTTCAGAGTAACAGGTTAAGGATATTGGAGAGAGGTCCAAAGAGAGAAAAAGAAAGTTAACCTTTGATGAAGACTTGGAGTTGCTCAAGACTTGCATGATACATGTTTGGCGAAATTGAAGTTTATAATATTTTGTAATGTCAAAGTGGATTATAATGTTATGTCCCACTTGTATTAGGTTTGTGTATTGTTATGTTGAGAACTTGGATTAAGTTTTTATATGACTCTTATGTGAACCTAAAGCTGTATTAGTACAAGGTTATTTTGTTTTGGAACGACATACATTTAGAGAGTCAATAGGGAATTTTTACATTCCGTTTCTTAATCCAAAGTTGCAGTACATCTTTGATTGGATAAAATGAGAACATACTAGGTTTCGTTGATGAATGAAATTTATGATGCTACATAAGTCTTGTCATAAGGGTAACAATTTGGTTGCGAAGATATCAGAGGATGAATACAAGATTGGTCTTGCTGCTTGCAAAAAAATCTACGCGGTCGTCTTATTCTTGCAAAAGGGGATGGTCTGGTTCGTGTTCAAGGTTTGAGGATCAAGCTGAGGAATCTATGGAAGCCTCTCGGAAGTTGGAGTTTGGTATTTTTAGGTAATCGGTTTTACGAATTCTCCTTTGCATCGATGGAAGATCTCCATGGAGTCTGAGCTCATGGTAACTGGAATTTATCTCTGGGAGTTCCTGAATTCAATTTCAACAATATATTTTTGATAAATTTTAGGAAAATATAAAACATCATAAATCAACTTCTTACGTGAACGAACTTTGATTGTGATCGTTCCCATTCCTTTGACAGGAATGTGTGCTCAATTTCCAATTATAACTTTGAAGACAACAGTTGTATGGAGCTCTTTGAAGAGCCGTCCATCATAAGCTACATGGTTTGTATAATCACTAAATACAACCTCCTTTTAAAGATTTGTTAGTTAAAAACATGATGTGGAATATACTTCTTCAATTGGTTGGCATTCGACAACTATGACTTCACCTTGTTAGTTAATTAGTTCAGCTATACACTTTTTTTGAGATGATTGTATTGACGTAGGATTTTGTCTTCAATAAATTGGTCTTTCGAGTTGTGTTTTTGAAGTTTTTCTGAGATGAGTTTAGTTTTTCTTAGATTTTTACTATCATTGAAACTCGTTATCATGTATTAAAAGATTCTATCAAGATGGTTAAATAAAACATGTGATGTCACAACTAAAATTTGTGAAATACGTTTTTGTTTTAATAAAAAATAAAACTATTACTTTTGTCAATCAAATATTACATTTACTATAATTTGGTATACCTCGGTTCCTCAAACGTCACCTCTCTGTTCCCCCACTCAGCAGGGGACTCGTGGCGCTGCAATCATTACACCCTCTGGAAGGGCAACAGTCCAATCAAGCCGAGGCCGACCTCGTTCCTTCATCGACCTCGACTTGGGGGCCACTGTTCCGGACTGGACCCAAGATCCATTTGGTGAAGGCTGGGCCCATTTTTGCACCAAGGGAGACCCGACTCACATCATGACCGCATCGTACGGTTAGGGAACCCGCACCCAAATCCAACGGTTCAGCAATGGCTCATCGTCTATAAATACAGGAGCGACCCTCCATTTCTAGTTCAGTTCCTTATAATATTGATATAAATTTAAGTTATTTATGTTTTTTTATGACTAAGTTGTTTTGATTTATTTTTCAATTATAATATAAAAATGACATACATTTATAAATTAGCTTAGTCTCTACCTAACCAACACTGTTGGCCCAGTTGCATAAGGTATCCTAGGACATGAGGGTGAACTTGGTGGTCTCGAGTTTGATTCCCAGGGTGGAAAACTTGGTGTTGGAAGCACTGAGACACTGTGAGTAGCAAACAATGATATGAACCAAAAAAGGCATTGTCTCTACTAATAAGGGAGGGTGTGAACAATAATTGGATTTAGATATCATTCCAAGGTCTTACTAGCCAACTCGATGATACTGAGCTCCAATAACACGGTAATCAATAAAATCAACTTAGTCTCTAAACAAAAAAATTGACCTTAACTTAGTTCATATAGCCTTAGTTAATTTTGTAAGTTGTAGTTTTCTAGGGTTCACATGCAAAACTACATAAGTAGGATCTTAGAATTCATGATTCTCACATAGTAAGAGGCACTAACCTTTGTCCATGGTAAATGCAATTCTTCAACACTTGGAATGACTTGAATAGTAATCTTTTCTATCTCCTTCCCTTACTTTCTTATGACTCTCTTTATTGATGGGTGGTAGAATCATACTATCATAGGTAGAGATAGGGAATGCTTAATTCCTTCATTATATATATGTTGTTTCCATCAAACAATATATCTCTTCACCAAACAATGTGTACCCTTTCATAAATAACTTCTCTAACTGTCATATTTATTCATTTAAATATAAACCAATAAGTCCTTTCAATTAATTATTAAACCACAATATAATTTATCACACATGAGACATAAAATTTCTTACATTCTCCCACTTGGCTCGTGTGATAAAATGCCACTTTTCGGTTTAATAAATTATCAATCATAATGCGCATAAAAAAGGACATACATTGGCAACACCATAAGTCATGGTTAAGGACAAAACTAATAAGAGTCATGGCGGTTGTGTATTATTAAATCAACACACTTCCTTCCATGTACTACTATATTAGCATTATTTCTAACATGATCATAAATGAGAAGTCCATAATGAGTTCAAACATAATGTCATTATTAATAACATAATTTGTTTTCAATATCACAAATTGCATGCATATACATAATTAGAAAACACAATTCAGAAACAAATACATCAATGAGCTCAGAGTGTCTAACATAAAATAAACATCATAATTTAACATTCGCTAGCAGTCATAATGCCCATACTCTTTACATGGCCAGCAAATACTTTAGGCGGTAACCCTTTCGTCAAAGGGTCAGCAACCATAAGATTTGTGCTAATATGTTGAATAGACACTCTACGTTTCTGAACTTCGTCTTTAACGGCAAAGTATTTCAATTCCATATGTTTAGCACCTTTGGAATACTTGTCGTTCTTTGAGAAGAAAACTGATGCAGAATTATCACAATAAATTTTCAGTGACCTGACAATACTGTCGACTATTCCAAGCCCTGAAATAAAGTTCCGCAACCAATTACCCTGAACTGTGGCCTCAAAGCATGCCACAAATTCAGCCTCCATAGTGGATGCAGCAATGACCGATTGCTTCGCACTCTTCCATGATATCGCTCCTCCAGCTAATAGATACAAATATCCAAATGTGGATTTTCTTGTATCTACACAGCCAGCAAAATCTGAGTCTGAATATCCAATCACTTCAAGTTGATCCGTTCTTCTGTAAGTAAGCATGTGATCCTTCCTCCCTTGCAAATATCTTAATACCTTCTTTGCAGCTTTCCAATGATCCATTCCTGGGTTACTCTGGTATCTACCCAACATTCCAACTGCAAAGCTAATATCTGGCCTCGTACATGTTTGAGCATACATCAAACTCCCAACAATAGATGCATAAGGAACACTTTCCATCTGTTTACGTTCCAATTCATTCTTTGGACATTGCATGAGACTAAATTTGTCTCCTTTCTGTATTGGAACGGGAGTTGCTGAACATTTCTCCATTTTGAATCTCTCTAAAACTTTGTTAATGTATGCTTTCTGAGACAAGCCTAACAGTCCTTGTGATCTGTCACGGAATATGTCTATTCCAATCACATAACCTGCCTCACCCATATCTTTCATTTCAAAGTTGTTAGAGAGAAATTTCTTAGTCTCACTTAATAGACCAAGATCATTAGTTGCAAGCAAGATATCGTCAACATACAGAACTAAAATAATAAACTTACTCCCACTGACCTTCAGATATATACACCGATCAACGATGTTTTCCTTAAATCCAAAGGACACAATGATATCATTGAACTTGAGATACCATTGTCGGGAAGCCTGCTTAAGCCCGTATATTGATTTCTTAAGTTTACACACCATGTGTTCCTTTCCCTTTTCTACGAACCCTACTGGTTGATCCATATAGACATCTTCCTCTAAATTCCCATTCAGAAAAGCAGTCTTTACATCCATTTGATGTAACTCAAGGTCATAATGAGCTACAAGTGCCATGATAATTCTGAAGGAATCTTTCTTGGAAACTGGTGAAAAGGTTTCTTTATAGTCAATACCATCTTTTTGAGTAAAACCTTTAGCAACAAGTCGGGCCTTGTAACGTTCGATATTGCCATGAGAGTCACGCTTAGTCTTAAAGACCCATTTAGACCCAACTCTCTTACATCCTTCAGGCAATTCCACAAGGTCCCACACGCAATTCTGTTCCATAGATTTAAGCTCATCTTTCATGGCATCTAACCATTTATCAGAATTATCACCATTGACGGCTTCTGAATATGAAACTGGATCATTATCAATTCCTAAGTCATTTTCTGACTTTTGAAGATAAACCAAATAATCATCCGAAATAGCAGACCTCCGTTCTCTTTGGGATCTTCTTAATGCTATTTCTTGTGGTTGTTCTACTACGGGTTCATTGTCACTTTCGGGATCATTAAATTGTTGTTCTTCCTGATCATTGTGCAATTGAGCACAAGGAACAACAATTGATGAAGTAGGAGTACTACTTAAAGGAACTTGTACTCTAACTTCCTTAATCTCCACATTTTGTGGAGCTTCACTCCCACTATTTTCACCATTTTCAATGAACCTAGCATTCCCAGTTTCAACAATTCTTGTACTATGGGTAGGGCAGTAAAATCTATACCCTTTGGATTTTTCTGGATAACCAATGAAATATCCACTGATTGTTCTTGCATCCAATTTCTTTTCTTGTGGGTTATATATCCTTATTTCCGCTTGACAACCCCAAACATGCAGGTGTCTTAAACTGGGTTTCCTTCCAGTCCACAATTCAAAAGGTGTTCTTTGAACTGCCTTACTAGGAACCCTGTTTAACAAATACATGGCAGTTTTCAAGGCATACATCCACAACGATACAGATAAAGATGAATTACTTAACATACTCCTAACCATACCCATTAAGGTTCGATTACGCCTTTCTGACACACCATTTTGTTGTGGTGTTCCTGGCATTGTGTATTGAGCACAAATACCACGCTTTTCAAGGAATCTAGCAAATGGACCAGGGTGTTGTCCTGATTCGTCATATCTTCCATAATATTCACCACCTCTATCTGACCTAACGATTTTCACCTTTCTGTCTAATTGCCTTTCAACTTCATTTATGTAAATTTCCAAGGCATTTACTGCTTGAGATTTCTCATGAAGTAAATAGACATAACCATAACGTGAAAAATCATCAATAAAGGTGATAAAGTATTTTTCTTTATTGAAAGAATTGACATCGAAAGGTCCACAAATATCTGTGTGTATAATTTCAAGAAGCTGAGTACTTCTTGTGGCTCCTTTCTTTGTGTGTTTTGTTTGTTTCCCTTTAATACAATCCACACAAACATTTAAATCAGTAAAATCTAAATGCGGAAGGATTTCATTCTTTACCAATCGTTTCATTCTTTCTTGGGAGATGTGTCCCAATCGCTTATGCCACAAGTAAGCAGAGCGTTCATTCACTAAACCACGTTTAGTACCAACATTATGATGCAGTGTCATAAGTGTTTCAGCATATAAATTATCAAGATTCAATTTATATAAACCATCACAAAGTATACCAGAACCAATCATAAAGGTATTCTTATACAAGCTGAAAACCATTACCAAAACTATAAGTGTATCCAGCAACATCAAGTCTAGAAGTTGAAACTAAATTCCTAGAAATATTAGGTACATACAAAGTTTCAAATAAATCTAAATGATATCCAGTGTCCAAGATCAAACGGTAAGTCCCGACACCTTCCACTGGAACCTTCTGTCTATTCCCCACTAAGAGAAATCTTTCATTTTGCTTTATAGTTTGGATCGTAAGGAATCCCTGCATCGTATTAGAAACATGAATTGTACATCCAGAATCAACCCACCAAGTATTATGGGGAGCTTCAGTTAAATTTGATTCAAAACATACATAAGCAACAATCTCACCTTTCTTTTCGAACCAAGCCTTACGCTTTGGGCAATCCTTCTGGAAATGACCAGATTTCCCACAGAAATGGCATTTGTTGCTTTTTGATTCTTTCTTCTGAATGTTGACAGAGGACTCAGCCATCTTTAATGGTCCTTTGCCCTTTCCATGCTTCTTTTGATATTTCTTTCCAGCTCCTTGATGATTCACTAGATGAATGGAGTGATTTCCCTGATTCTTGAGTCGGGTTTCCTCTTGAACTAGCATACCGTGCAGTTCATGCACATTCCACTTATCTTTTATAGTGTTATAGTTCATTTGGAAAGGCCCATACTCAAACGGTAATGAACTCGATATGAATTGCACAAGGAAACCATCATCAACTGCCATTCCTAGTGACCTAATTTTTGCTGCAATATTTGTCATTTCAGTGACATGTTCATGCATGGTACGAGAACCATCAAACTTCATGGTGGTTAAAGTACTCATTAATGTCCCTACAAGAGACTTGTCAGCAGTTTGAGAGCATTCTTCCACAGATTTCATAAAATCCTTAGCACATTCAGTTTTGGGAAGACTTGACTTCATGTTATTTGCTATGCTCATTCGCATAAACATCAAACTTAGTCTGTTTGACTTTTCCCAAGCCTTATAATGGATTTTCTCTTCATTGCTACTATCATCATTAATAGCAGCGGGTCTTTCAACTTGAAGAGCGAGATCAAGATCCAATACACCAAGGTGAAATTGAATTTGTTCACTCCATTCAGAAAAATTCAATCCATTAAAGACTGGAACAGACATAGCTTGAGAATGCAAAGAAATAGGGACAGATACTGCAATTAATACATGCTCAACATTAATACTTTGAGTTATAAATAAACATAAGATTCAGACAAATACACATTCTATGTATACCAATGTTCTCCTTTGGGAGATACATCAATACACAAAACAAACATAATGATGCTATTAACTTCAACATTTATTTGGCATGACATATGCACTAATCAGAAATATTTACTATATTTGGATATATAAATAAAACTAATAATACACACATTACCACTATAATGTCCATTAGTTATAAGAACAATTAATCAACCTTTGGGTGATCCAGAAATGCCTTATAACAATGAACTTCAATTTACCCATACATAAATAGTTATAAAATTTAGCATCCATACTATGAGTAATTGAAATAATAATTTCATTAATTTGGAATTAAGCAAACATACAGGTTTGACCACTTTGGTGATTAACAAACTTAACATAATTTTAATCCAAATATTTTATTGAACACAAATGTACATGAGTGACACATCCATGTTAATTAAGGAACAACTTGGCCGTGGTTCTTTCTGCCAAATTTTCCTTCGGCATCATACGGCAACTTTTATACGATAGTTATGGGATGGTTTTAATCAAACTCATGTGAAAAACCAAAATTTCACAAAAGGACAGAACCAAAATTCATTAACGTGAAGGAAAGGAACTTGGTCATTGGCCACACATGATTAAACTATAGTAATTTTGAAACAAAACACCCACGTACAGAATGTCCTGCAAATAACCACGTGAAACATAAACTCACATACACGCGCGCATGTTCACGTGAAATCCATTTACTGTGAAATACAAATTGCAATGCCAAAATTGTAATAGCATTGTGATTTCATTAACGTTACGGTCGCATACTTGCAAAAGTCATTATGGGGCATTCAACAATGGATTTAACTGCACATGCAACGGTTATACAACAAGCAAACTTGTAACAAGCAATACATTTTCAATCATGTGCAGTTTTGGATTTACAAAAATCCATGTCTTATGAATGACACAATCATTGCACGCAGTGATGAAGATATACGCAGCGGAAAATATAAATTCAAAAACCCAAAATCTTAAATTTCATAATTAGGGTTCATAATAATTTTGGGAGAAAATTAACATTCAAGGAGAATCACATAATTCCATAACCTAACGCTCTGATACCACATGTAAGTTGTAGTTTTCTAGGGTTCACATGCAAAACTACATAAGTAGGATATTAGAATTCATGATTCTCACATAGTAAGAGGCACTAACCTTTGTCCATGGTAAATGCAATTCTTCAACACTTGGAATGACTTGAATAGTAATCTTTTCTATCTCCTTCCCTTACTTTCTTATGACTCTCTTTATTGATGGGTGGTAGAATCATACTATCATAGGTAGAGATAGGGAATGTTTAATTCCTTCATTATATATATATTGTTTCCATCAAACAATATATCTCTTCACCAAACAGTGTGTACCCTTTCATAAATAACTTCTCTAACTGTCATATTTATTCATTTAAATATAAACCAATAAGTCCTTTCAATTAATTATTAAACCACAATATAATTTATCACACATGAGACATAAAATTTCTTACAAATTTTGCATAAAACATCACCTTACTTTTTAAAATACTTTTATCAAACCATTCTGGCATCAAAATGATCAATCACAACTAGAAAGAGTTATAAGTGAACAATATTTGTAAAGAAAAAATTGAAATTTGTCGCTTGTTTTGCTGACCCAAAAATTAGTGATGAAATTAGAGGCAAATTTCATGTTTTTTTTTCATTATTTCAAGGGATTATGATGTGATAAAAAATGATAAATACTAATATCTATTTATAGGAATATAAGACTCCTATTTCTAATTTAAATTTGGAAATTTGAAAGAAAATAGCATAATAATAAAGTAATAAGGAAACAAATCATAGAAGATATTCTAAAATAATAAACTAAATTTTTGAGATAAGTTAAGATAATATCAAGATATTATAATATACTTTTTTGTATATTCTAATAATTTCTCTAAAACATAGAACAAAAAATAAACTATGAATTTGAATCATCCACATCAACATTTCTGCCTAACTTAGAGATTTCATAAGTTCAAAAATATTAAAATCTGGCTCTTGCCTTGTTTCTTCTTTTTTTCTGCTTGGAATTCTTACTATCATCTTTCTTGGGTGGATCAAACTCCTTCGATGGGCTTTTTCCATGGATATTGCTGGCATTGTCATTTTCTTTTGAAATTGTTATTTATTAGGGACAACTTTTGAGATTTCGTCATCTAACCCGGTTTTACTTCTACAAGCATGTTTCCTTTTAAAATAGTTCCCTTATTTTCTTTGAAACTTGCATTTCTTTGCACTAATGTTTATCTTCGATTTGCTCCTACATCATCAATTTTAAGGAATTTTTTTCTGTTTCATTTTAACTTTGATCAGTTGTTAGTCATTGACATTCTTAATCATACAATTCTTGTTTTGAAATGAAATCTTATAACCCTTTTTCCAACAACTGTGCAACGATCAAAATCTTTTGATAATTTTTTGAAAAATATAAAACATAATAAATCAACTTCATATGTGAACGAACTTTGATTTTGATCATTCCCTTTCCTTTGACTGGAATGTGTGCTCAATTTCCAATTATAACTTTGAAGATAACAATTGTATGGAACTCTTTGAAGAGCCTTCTATCATAAGACACGTGGTTCGTACAACCACTAAATACAACTTCCTTTTGAAGTTTGTTAGTTAAAAACATGATGTGGAATATACTTCTTCATTTGGTTGGCATTCGACAACTATGACTGCACCTTGTAATTGAGTCTCGCATAACCTTTCCACAGGTCCGATGTTTCCACAATTAATACACTGGGCATCACACCTGTACCAACAATTTTTTAGGGTGGTTTGTTTTCTTTTAGTGTGAATAACGTGAAAAGTTTCTCTCGTTGTTTTGTGCTATTAAAATACACTGTTCTATGATATCTATTACCTATTTTCTCATTACTCTTTGGCCCACGTGAGGTAGAATTTTGTTTCTTATATTTTGGACAGGAAGAAGTATAATGTAATCATTAATCCATGTAACTAAAGCATGACCCACTAAAGAAGGACACGTTCAGACTTGATCGCATTTTTCTATCACGCTATAAATAGATTAACAGTGTATCGTTAAGTATTACTCAACATAGTTTATACTATTAATAATTTGACATTTAGTCCAAAAATTAATTAGCTTTAATCTGAAATCCTTACAGTAGAGCATTGGCACCAACTTTAGAGAAAGAACTGCTTTAAGTTAGCATATTAGTGGGATGACAAATAACTAAATCATATAAATAATATGTGCTATTGAAGAAGTTATTTATTAGTAAATTACAACTTCATATATAATTAGAAAATGCGTATGTATAAAAGGGGGCAGTTAGTTGACATAAAATATAGAGAAAGGAAAGAAGCACCAGCATAAAACATAAAGAAATACCTTTTGATACAAGAGTTTGAAATGGCAGGAGGAGTTGTAGTTGCTTCAACTAATGGAAGGCAATATGAGGGAAAAGTAACACCATTCGTGTTGGTCACATGTTTTGTGGCAGCCATGAGAGGTCTACTTATTGGGTATGATCTTGGTATTACAGGAGGAGTGACTTCCATGGAACCATTTTTGGTCAAATTCTTCCCAGGTGTTTACAAACAAATGAAAGATGAATCAAACCATGAGAGAAATTATTGCAAATTTGACAATGAGCTTCTTACATTGTTCACATCATCTTTGTATGTTGCAGCATTAGTAGCTTCTTTCTTTGCTTCCACAACTACAAGAATGTTGGGACGCAAGACCTCAATGTTTGTAGGTGGTGTGTGTAAATAGATAACATCATTTGTGCAAGTATACACAGTCACAAGTTATAGTATAAAAGATCAAACCCACAGAGATTGGATTAACTCTTGTATATGTCGTTTAAAAGAGATGTAAACTAGTGCAACTACACTATTCAGAATTTTTGGTTTTGGTTGAAGTTGAAATGAAAATAAATTAAACAGAAAACTAGTAAATTGTGTAAGAAATCAGTTGAGAATGAAAGTTGGGATGTTTTCACAAGTTAAATCACTTTTGAGTGTATTGTGTTTTCTTGTGGTGCAATTGCACTTAGTGCAGTTGCATTAGTGTGTGCTGGTCAGCTACTTTCATCAGAGTTTCGTTATAAGCTCTATATGATCCTGTTTTTTTGCGGTAAAGAGTAGGGTTGTCAGTGCCTCTCTCGCCCACTTACAGATGATCCAAGTTGCTTAAATAAGTACACTCTTGTATCTTAAGTTCTCTACACTTTGATGTAAGGACTATGTTAACCTTAAGCTAAGAGTTAACAAGGAATTAACAAGCTAACTTCATTAAAGCAAGTTTAACAAAAAGCTTTATTAAACACTTATCCTTACTTAGTTCTTGATTTCTAGTTATAAGCCAATTAAGTGAATATAACTCTACTTGTTCTAAGTGATCAATCCTAAAACAAGATTAAGAATTTAAACACAAGAACTAAAGTGCACACCACTTTGAAAACACAATAACTTTCCTCAAAAGATCATTGGAAAGCTAGAACATCCCAACTCAAAAGAGTTTAGCTCATGATGAGCATGATAAAGCAAATATAAGTGAATGAAAGCATATTGCAATGAAGAAAAGTACACGAGGATTCAAAAGAGTAACAAATGAAAAACTCTTGCATATATTTGCTTACAACCAATTTCTTGCATCTATTAGCTCTTTGAAGAAGTGAAGAAAGAAGTTGTCGATTTCCTCTCACCTTCCTTTCAAACTAACACTATGAAACTAAAAGAAAAATAAAACTTTGAAACTAAGAAAAACTAAACTAAAAAGATGAAGAAGAATTAAAAAGATGATTCTTCAAGTGAGATTTTGGGTCCTATTTATAGCCTTGGGAGATTTCCTTGATTGGAGGGTTTCCTTGATGATCAAGCTGACCAAAAGTATTAACCATGGTTACTTTTAAAGTAAGAGATCATCTTCAATTTCAGCACTCAACATTTGAAGAGAGGTCCAATTATATGTTGCCACATGTTCTTCAAGATAAATGTTTATGATGCCTTTTTGATTGTGGGCACCTCCTTTGGTAAGTGACCATGTGACCCCATGTGACTTCTGAGCTAGCAGCACTCCAACTAAGCATTATAGCAATGGTATGAATTGAGGTGCTTCCAATGTGGGGTTGTGAGCTGCTCTCGGTACAGAGTGGTGCAATTGTACCTAATGCTGTTGCACTAGCTGGTGCAATTGCTCTAGACTGCGGCTGCACTAAATAAACACATCAAACATACCAATATACAATAAAATGCTAAGTTATGGGCTTCTCTTATTCTAAAACTATAAGTGTTGTTATTTTATTCATACTTACATATTTAACACATAATAGACTTGATTTTGGGCAATTATCTAAGTGTAAAAGCACAAATAACTCTATTTAAAATAGAGTTATCACACCCCCAAACTTAAATCGTTGCTTGTCCTCAAGCAATGACAAAAAGAAAACAAAAGTAAGATTTCCAGAATCAAGAAGAACAGATCAGCTCCTATTTCTTTAATAAAATGATTTTCAATAAATGCAACTCATGAACTTCATTTTTCAGAGAATTTTGTCTTTGTGCCTTTGAATTCCAAAACATCCAAAGCTATTAAAACTCATTTGTGTGAGTGTGTGTCCCACTGAGATTCAATCAGTTCCAAACTCAAGTAACAAGTTTCTCCTAGCCTTTGAAAAATTTAGATCACGTTCGGTCAAAACAAAGATGTTTCAAAATATAGAGTAGACTAACAAAGTCCTCAAGAGTGGGGGCCTTAAGCACAACAAAGGGCTTGGATAGAGTATTTCAAACTGTTGAGTCAATGCACTTTTTGTATTTCTGGTGGTTCTTTTTCTTGATGCAAATGCAGTGAGTGCAAGTGCCTTGTTTTTCTGAGGTGCAATTGCACTAGGTATTTTTTTGTATTGGTGCAATTGCACTAAACTTTTTGACGGTGCAGTTGCACTTGGTGCAGCTGCACTTGATACTATTTTTCAAGACTTTTAGCTAATATTGCCCTCCTCACTGTCCTCCTTATGCATACTTTTTTCTTTGGTCAGTTCTGTCTTCTTTTCTTCTTTTTCTTTTTCTTTGAATTTTTCTTTGAATTTTTCTTTTTCTGACCAAATGCACTATTGGAATAGGTACAGTTTATGACTCAGGCAATATAGCTTTTTTTCTTCATTTTGAGCTCTTTTGGTAACCTATATGCATTGACTACTCTAAGTTCTTCATACTCTAGCCTTTGTATTCATAAAAACTCCCCCAAACTTAATTCTTTAAGCTCTTCTATATTTTTAATAAAAATTTGCTTTTGACCTTAGTTTTCTAAAAATTCCTCTTGCATCAGATAGCTTATCACATAACAAGGTTCTTTTCAAAAACTCAACTTTGATGTGTCAAAGTGATAATAACAATGGTCATTTTTGGAAAAATAAGGCTTCTTTTTCTTTTTCTTTTGTTCATCATTAAAAATCAATTCGTAAATTCCATTTTTCTTTAAGTTTTTGAAAAAGATAATAAGCTGATCATGCTTCAAGATTCATCAAATCTTCAAAATGTTAGTTAATTCTGATTTACTTAAAACTGTTTTGACAGATTTTTCTACTTTTTGAGAACAGTTTTATGCATTTCAAAAATACTTTGTTAAGTAAATCTAAAACAAATTAAAACATGACACTTATTAACAAAACACACATAATAGACACAATAACTGAAACAAACACACATAAGATAAATACTAACACATGCATGAAAAGTTTGATGGTCTCCCCCCAACTTAAAAGTGAGCAGTGTCCCCATTGCTCTTAAGTTGAGTTTTCAAAAGAAATTTGTTCAAAATTGGGGAGGGGGGGAGGGGGGGGGGGGGGGGGGGGGTGAATACATGTGGTATTAAAACAGATAACACAGTTATATAAGTTTTGAAATTATAAGAACAACATTTAAAATTACTCGGGTTTTGCTCCAGATCTGAGTCTGTTGCTAGCCCTTGTTGCTGCACGTTTTGGTTTGAATTTGGGTGGCCTCTTTGCTGCAGTTGCCTTGGATGCAACTGCTCCAGCCTCAGTTGGTTTTGTTGTTGTCTTCTCTGCTTCAGGTGGTGCATCAGCACCAGTTGTTCCCGTTGGTGCAGTTGCACCAAGTGCAACTGCACTGCTCTGATCAGCAACTTCTTGTGGTTGCTTCTCTTTTGCAGCAGTCTCTTCAGTGGTTGGTTTCTGACTTTCTTCCTTCTCCTTGGCCTGGCTTTCTTGACTTTCTTCCACTTCCTTTGCTTCTGCCTCTTTAGCTCTTTCCTTCTCACCAGATTTTTCAACCATCTTTTCAGCTTCACCTGTTGTTGGGGTGTCCTTTGTAATTCCAGCAGCCTCAGCAATTCCCATGAGAGTCTATGCAGATTCTTGTCTCTTTTTATCTTCTAATTCTTTCAGTACCACTGCAATTGTGTCTTGCACATCCTTTGGGTAGATGGTGACTGTTGGAAACTTCTGGGATGCAATTGCATTTGATGCAGATGCATCAGGTGCAGATACACCAGCTGCTGGTTGATCAGGACCTTCATTTCCAGCTTTCTCCCCTGCTTCTTTTGTTGGTTCTTCATTAATAACCTGCAATTTATCTTTCAAAACATTGGGGTTAGTTGGAATAACAGGATCAGGTTGTGTTGGCCTTGGTTGAGTTTGTTGAGGTGGAGTTGGTTCTTTGTGAGCTGGGGATTTGTTTTGTGGTGATTGAATGGGTGAAATGGATGGGGATTTGTCTTGTTCTGGGGTGACTTGGGATTGTTGCTTGGATTGGGTTGTTTTGGTGAGGAGTGGCTCTAATGGATTTTTAGCAGCTGCCTTCTTTCTCAATAGCTCCTCCATAGTCAAATCCACGTCACCTTCATCATCAGTGTCAGTTTCTTCACTATCCTCATCTTCATTTCTTTCCATCTCTTTCACCATTTTCACTGTTTCTGGGTCTTCATCAGTATCCTCCAAGTCTTTATTCAGAATTTCCTCCACCTTCTTCTTCTTTCTGTTTCCTTCTTTCTTTTCAACACCTTCTTCTTTTTCTTTTCTTCCTCATTCTCTTCTTTCTCTGGTTCCTCCTCTTCTTTATCTGCTTCTTCTTCAAACACCCAAGATGGGAACTCTGGGGTGTCTAATACTGTTGGTAATTGAGAAATTTCCAACAATCTTTGTTGTAGCCACTCATGCTGTTCTTGTTGGAATTTCCAAACAGCTTGGTGCTTTTGCACTAGATGCTCTTGCACCAAGTTTGGTTGTTCCCTTGCAGCTCTTCTTTCTTTTAATTCTGCAGATAAGGCTGCAGGTGGAAATTTTCTGTATTGATGTTCTTCAACAGTGATATGAACCCCTTGCTTCATACACAGTTCAGTAATCAAACATGGAAAATAAAGAAATCCTTCTGTTTTTTCTGAGCAATCTATGATTTCCTTGTTGATGATTTTTCCAATGTTTACATTCTCATCAGTCAAAATTGAATCAAGAATGATCAATCTATCCTTAGAGACTGTGTAAGCGTGTGAAGTGGGCAAAATGGAGCAGTTTATGAATGTGTGTCAGTTTCGTAACTCAGGGATGAGATATTTGGTTTTCACCTTAAACTCAGTGTGAGTGAACTTTTCCCATGGAGCATTAGGTACTTCTACCCTAGATTTAATAATCTCCATTTGTTTCTTTCCGTAGGTTTCCATTTTTTCATCAAAATTAGGACCATTATAGAACAGATTATAATGATCATTCAGTTTCTTTTCATCAAAAAAGATTTTTCTACCCCTAACAACAGAGAAGTTTTGAGTTTTACCTCCCTTGCTATTCAGAATTCCAGCATAAAATTCTCTCACCAGTTGCTCCAAGTAGTAAGCCCTATGTTGAATGAATAGATCCCAGTGTTGAGCATCAACAGTTGCTAAGAAATTTGGGTGTGCCCTCATCAGATTGTATCCTCGTTCTGGCTTAAATTTCATCTCTCAGAAGTGTGGGTTTGCCACATCAAGTGTAACAGTGACTGATGCAGTTGCACCAGTAGATTTTTTTGATGGTTCTACACCTTTTCTAGTGGATTTTGTTGCAACTTGTTTGCGTGCCATTGTGAGAGATTGGGGTTTGAATTTGTTGAGAAGTTGAAGATGAACAGTGTATGAATTTGGGAATTTTCTGAGACTGAAGAGATTGTGAGAAGTGGTTACTGTTTGTGTATTGAAAGAAGTGGTGAACGGTTACTTTTGGGTTAGTGGGATGGTTTAATGAGGTAATGGCATGAGTGGAGGTTGATTTGATGGATGTTTCTAGCCGTTAGGCTATGTGGGCTAACATGCAAGGCTACACGTGTCTGATTAGGTGAATCCAACCCGTTAAACTGAATTACGTTGTGTTGCGCTGGCACTTCACCAAAATTATCCTCCCTTTTTGAAATTGTTGGTGCAGTAGCACTGGAAAGTGGTTCGGTGCAATTGCTCCCGGTGAGTAATAGGTGCAGTTGCACCAATTCCTGTTTGTCTACAAAAACACTTGAAAAACATCAAATTGCACAAAATATTAAATATTTAGCAAAAAATTATGGGTTGCCTCCCATCAAGCGCTTGTTTTAATAGTCTTTCAGCCTGACTTTTCCTTGTTTGTTCACGGATTTTCAAAATGTGTGGTGCTTTCATTTTGCACCACTTGTTCACCAAAATACATTTTGACTCTTTGCCCATTTACCTTGAAAGTGGTATTTGAGGCTGCATCATAAAGATCAACTGCACCATGAGGATAGACTTTAACTAATTTGAATGGTCCTGTCCACCTTGATTTTAATTTTCCAGGGAACAATTTTAACCTAGAATTGTATAACAGAACCAATCCTCCTTCTCTAAGTTCTCTCCTTTGGATTTTCTTATCATGTCATGCTTTGGTTTTAGCTTTGTAAATTTCTGCATTCTCATAAGAGAAATGCCTAAATTCTTCTAATTCATTAAGCTCTAAAAACCTTTGTTTTCCTGCCCTATTGAGATCAAAATTCAGCTTTTTAATAACCCAATATGACTTGTTTTCTAACTCAATAGGTAGATGGCATGCTTTGCCATAAACTATCCTATAGGGGGACATACCTAATGGAGTTTTAAATGCAGTTCTATATGCCCATAATGCTTCATCTAAGTGTAAGGATCAATCTTTTCTTGTTGGTCCAACCATTTTTTCAAGCATTCTCTTAATTTCCCTATTAGATAATTCAGCTTGTCCACTTGTTTGTGGATGATAGGCTGTAGCAATCTTGTGTTTGATCCCATATTTTGCAAGAAGATTTTCAATAAGTTTATTGCAAAAATGTGAGCCTGTGAGCCTTCATCATTGATGATTGCTCTTGGGGTGCCAAATCTTGTAAAAATATTCTTTTGAAGAAATTTGCTAACTGATTTGGCATCATTATTAGGTAATGCTACTGCCTCTACCCATTTGGACACATAATCAACAGCTACTAATATGTATTCTTTGCCAAAAGAAGGTGGAAAAGGACCCATGAAATCCATGCCCCAAACATCAAAAAGCTCAATTTCCAAAATATTAGTTCTAGGCATTTCACATTTTTCAAAAATGTTTCCACTTCTTTGGCATTTGTCACAGGTTTTGACCCAATTATAAGCATCTTTAAATAAAGTGGGCCAGAAATAACCTGACTGCAATACCTTAGCTGCTGTTCTGTTGCTTCCAAAGTGACCTCCATATGGTGCTGAATGACAGTGCAGAAGCACTGCTTGCTGCTCTGATTCTGGAATGCACTTCCTCACTATTTGATCTAGACACATCTTATACAGATAGGGTTCATCCCAATAGTATTGTTTTACTATGTGGAAGAATCTCCTTCTTTGTTGATAGCTCATGTCCTTTGGTACAACTCTACTTACAAGGAAATTGACTATGTCAGCATACCATGGTGTAGTTGCACTTGGTGCAATTGCACTGGCTGGTGCAATTGCACTAATTGCATAAGCATTAATTGTATTATTGGTAATTGCCAACAACTTCTCATCTGGAAAATTCTCCTTGATTTCTTGTGTACCTGCATTTTCACTTTCTGATCTAGATAAGTGGTCAGCCACTTGGTTCTTCACCCCCTTTTTGTCTCTAATCTCAAGATCAAATTCTTGAAGGAGGAGAATCCATCTAATTAGCCTTGGTTTTGCCTCTTTCTTTGCAAGCAAATACTTGATGGCAGAATGGTCAGTATAAACAATAACTTTAGTGCCAACCAAGTAGGATCTAAACTTATCAAATGCAAATACCACAGCTAATAATTCTTTCTCTGTCACAGTATAATTCATTTGAGCTTCAATAAGTGTTCTGCTAGCATAATAAATTGAGTGAAAGATTTTGTCATACCTTTGCCCTAGGACAGCTCCTACTGCAAAGTCACTAGCATCACACATTAGTTCAAAGGGCCTGCTCCAATCTGGTGTTATAATCACTGGTGTTGTTACCAGTGCCTGTTTAAGCTTTTGAAAAGCTTCTATACAATGTTCATCAAAGTTAAATTGTGTATCTAATTGTAAAAGAGTACATAATGGTTTAGAAATTTTTGAAAAATCTTTGATGAATCTTCTATAGAAGCCAGCATGGCCCAAGAAGCTTCTAATTCCTTTAATAGTTGATGGAGGTGGCATTTTCTCAATGACTTCAATTTTAGCCTTGTCTACTTCCAATCCTTTCTTTGATACCTTATGCCCAAGCACAATGCCTTCTTGTACCATGAAATGGCACTTTTCCCAATTGAGCACAAGATTGGTGTCTTCACATCTTTGGAGAATTTTTTCTAAATTTGACAAACACAATGGAAATGTTTCTCCAAAAACTGAAAAATCATCCATGAAAACTTCCATTGATTGCTCAATGAAGTCAGAAAATATAGACATCATACATCTTTGAAATGTAGCAGGTGCATTACCAAGTCCAAAAGGCATCCTTCTAAATGCAAAGGTACCATAGGGACATGTAAAAGTTGTTTTTTTTATCCTTAGGTTCTATTGCAATCTGATTATAACCTGAATAACCATCTAAGAAACAATAAAACTCTTTTCCTGCTAATCTATCTAACATTTGGTCAATGAAAGGTAAAGGAAAGTGATCATTCTTTGTGGCTTTATTGAGTTTTCTGTAATCCATACAGATTCTCCATCCTGTGACAGTTCTAGTTGGTATCAATTCATTTTTTTCATTGGCTATGACTGTTACACCCCCTTTCTTAGGAACACATTGTACAGGGCTTATCCATGCACTATCTGAGATGGGGTATATGATTCCAGCATCTAGCCATTTAATGATTTCTTTCTTAACAACCTCTTTCATTATAGGATTTAGCCTTCTTTGTCCTTCTATGTAATTTTTAGAATTATCTTCTAAAATTATCCTATGCATGCAAATTGAAGGGCTAATTCCTTTTATGTCTGCCATTTGCCAACCTATAGCTTTCTTATGCTTTCTTAAGGTACTAATGAGATCATTCTCCTGTTCTAAAGTTAGATCAGATGCAATGATCACTGGAAGTGTATCACCTTCCCCTAAGAAAGCATATTTCAAATGTTTTGGCAATTCTTTCAATTCTAATTTGGGAGGATGTTCAATTGAGGGTAGTTCTTTTTAATGTTGGGTTCTTCTAAATTAAGAGATTCATAAGTTCTAGCCCATACCTTAGGTGTTGATTCTTCCTTCTGCAGTATGTCCTGTTCCAGCAGTTCTTCTTCAGGTAGTGCAGTTGCACCAGGTGCAAGTGCACTGGCAAGATGATCATACTGCTTGTTAAACTGCTTTTGCACCAAATGATCAAGAGAGATGACTACTGAACATTCTTCACTCTCCTCTACAGGATATTTCAGAGCATTCATTACATTGAATTTCTCCTCTTGATCATTTACTCTCATGGTTAGTTCTCCTTTTTGCACATCAATCAATGTTTTCCCAATTGCTAAGAATGGCCTTCCAAGAATAACTGGTACTTCTTCATCTGCAACAAAGTCAAGAATAACAAAATCTACAGGAAATACAAATTTGTCAACCTTTACCAAGATATCTTCTATGATTCCTTCTGGGTAAGCTATTGACCTGTCTGCAAGTGACAATGTTAAAGATGTAGGTTTAGCATGTCCAATTCCTAACTGTGTAAAGACAGATTTAGGCATCAAGTTGATGCTTGCTCCTAAATCACACAATGCACGACCTGTATAGTAATTACCTATTGAAAATGGAATTGTAAAGCTACCTGGATCTTTTAATTTTCTTGGAATTTTGTTTTGCAAAATCAAACTACATTCTTTGGACAAAGCAACTGTTTCAAATTCACCTAATCTTCTTCTTTTTGAAAGAACACCTTTCATGAATTTAGCATAATTAGGCATTAGTTGCAATGCTTCAATCAAGGGAACATTAATATGCAATTGTTTTAAAACATTTAAAAACTTACTGAATTGCTTCTCCTCATGTGCCTTTTTTAATCTTTGAGGAAAAGGAGGAGGAGGATATTCAGGAACTAACCTTGGAGTTGGAACTTCATGTGATGCAGATGCATCAGGTGCTTCTGCATTTTGAGATTTTTTTTTCATTTTTATTTTGTTCTCCCTTACCTGTACCTTCATTCTCATAAGGTTCTGCTAGATCCTTCCCATTTCTGAGAGGATATAGCTTTCACCTGTTCTTTACCTGGCCTTTGAGATGGTATTGCTTCTGTATTTGATGGTAGTGTACCTGTTGGTCTTTGATACAGAGCAGTTGCTAACTGACCTACTTGATTCTCCTGATTTTTAATTGAAGCATCTTGGGCTTGCCTAGCTGTTCTAGTTTCACTAATAAAAGATTTAAGTAAACCTTCTAGGGAGTTATCAGTAGCAGGTAGGGAGTTATCAGTAGCAGGTTGTTGTTGTTGTGGCCTTGGGTAGTTCTGAGATTGAAATCTTGGTGCAGTTGCACTAGGTGCAGGTGCACTAGTATTGTTCCATCTAAAGTTTAAATGGTTCTTCCAACCAGCATTATAGGTATTGGAGTAAGGGTTGTTATTCCTATCATAACTTACATAATTTACAGAGACAGGGTTGCTAGGACACTCCTCATAAAGGTGACCTCCTCCACAATAAACACAACTTACAGCTCCTGGAGGGGCTTGTTCTATTGCTGCTGTAGTGTTCTCAACTGGTGCAGTTGCACCTGGTGCAGTTGCACTGGTATTGTTAAGGTTTTTAACCAGATTTGCTAGTGAGGCTACTTGAGCAGATATGGCAGATATTTCACTAATTTCATGTACCCCTGATGATTTCTTTTGGGCACTCACCCTCTCAGTAGGCCAACTAGAGCTATTGGTAGCAATTCTATCAATTAATTCACATGCTTCATTATAAGAAAGATTTAACAAAACACCACCAGATGATGCATCAAGCATTATTCTGGTTTGTGGTTCTAGACCATTATAAAATGTTTCCATTTGAATAATAACTGGAAGGCCATGGTGTGGACATTTTCTTAAAAGTTCTTTCCATCTTTCCCATGCTTCAAACAATGATTCTTGGTCTTTTTGTCTAAAATATGTAATATCATTTCTCATTATGACATTTTTGATAGGTGGGAAATATTTTGACAAAAACTTTTCAGCCATTTCATTCCATGTATGAATAGAATTAGGCTCCAATGAATTTAACCATGATTTAGCCTTATCTTTCAACTAATGGAAGGCAATATGAGGGAAAAGTAACACCATTCGTGTTGGTCACATGTTTTGTGGCAGCCATGGGAGGTCTACTTATTGGGTATGATCTTGGTATTACAGGAGGAGTGACTTCCATGGAACCATTTTTGGTCAAATTCTTCCCAGGTGTTTACAAACAAATGAAAGATGAATCAAGCCATGAGAGCAATTATTGCAAATTTGACAATGAGCTTCTTACATTGTTCACATCATCTTTGTATGTTGCAGCATTAGTAGCTTCTTTCTTTGCTTCCACAACTACAAGAATGTTGGGACGCAAGACCTCAATGTTTGTAGGTGGTGTGTGTAAATAGATAACATCATTTGTGCAAGTATACACAGTCACAAGTTATAGTATAAAAGATCGAACCCACAGAGATTGGATTAACTCTTGTATATGTCGTTTAAAAGAGATGTAAACTAGTGCAACTACACTATTCAGAATTTGTGGTTTTGGTTGAAGTTTAAATGAAAATAAATTAAACAGAAAACTAGTAAATTGTGTAAGAAATCAGTTGAGAATGAAAGTTGGGATGTTTTCACAAGTTAAATCACTTTTGAGTGTATTGTGTTTTCTTGTGGTGCAATCGCACTTAGTGCAGTTGCATTAGTGTGTGCTGGTCAGCTACTTTCATCAGAGTTTCGTTATAAGCTCTATATGATCCTGTTTTTTTGCGGTAAAGAGTAGGGTTGTCAGTGCCTCTCTCGCCCCCTTACAGATGATCCAAGTTGCTTAAATAAGTACACTCTTGTATCTTAAGTTCTCTACACTTTGATGTAAGGACTATGTTAACCTTAAGCTAAGAGTTAACAAGGAATTAACAAGCTAACTTCATTAAAGCAAGTTTAACAAAAAGCTTTATTAAACACTTATCCTTACTTAGTTCTTGATTTCTAGTTATAAGCCAATTAAGTGAATATAACTCTACTTGTTCTAAGTGATCAATCCTAAAACAAGATTAAGAATTTAAACACAAGAACTAAAGTGCACACCACTTTGAAAACACAATAACTTTCCTCAAAAGATCATTGGAAAGCTAGAACATCCCAACTCAAAAGAGTTTAGCTCATGATGAGCATGATAAAGCAAATATAAGTGAATGAAAGCATATTGCAATGAAGAAAAGTACACGAGGATTCAAAAGAGTAACAAATGAAAAACTCTTGCATATATTTGCTTACAACCAATTTCTTGCACCTATTAGCTCTTTGAAGAAGTGAAGAAAGAAGTTGTCGATTTCCTCTCACCTTCCTCTCAAACTAACACTATGAAACTAAAAGAAAAATAAAACTTTGAAACTAAGAAAAACTAAACTAAAAAGATGAAGAAGAATTAAAAAGATGATTCTTCAAGTGAGATTTTGGGTCCTATTTATAGCCTTGGGAGATTTCCTTGATTGGAGGGTTTCCTTGATGATCAAGCTGACCAAAAGTATTAACCATGGTTCCTTTTAAAGTAAGAGATCATCTTCAATTTCAGCACTCAACCTTTGAAGAGAGGTCCAATTATATGTTGCCACATGTTCTTCAAGATAAATGTTTATGATGCCTTTTTGATTGTGGGCACCTCCTTTGGTAAGTGACCATGTGACCCCATGTGACTTCTGAGCTAGCAGCACTCCAACTAAGCATTATAGCAATGGTATGAATTGAGGTGCTTCCAATGTGGGGTTGTGAGCTGCTCTCGGTACAGAGCGGTGCAATTGTACCTAATGCTGTTGCACTAGCTGGTGCAATTGCTCTAGACTGCGGCTGCGCTAAATAAACACATCAAACATAACAATATACAATAAAATGATAAGTTATGGGCTTCTCTTATCCTAAAACTATAACTGTTGTTATTTTATTCATACTAACATATTTAACACATAATAGACTTGATTTTGGGCAATTATCTAAGTGTAAAAGCACAAATAACTCTATATAAAATAGAGTTATCAGTAGGTGGGTTATTTTTCCTTATTGGCGCATTGCTGAATGGTTTTGCCGTCAACATTGAAATGCTTATTGTCGGCTGCCTATTGCTTGGTTTCGTTGTAGGATACTGTAATCAGGTAAAAAGTTGGCATCATTCTTATTACTTCAAAATTTAATGTATAGAGATAAAAGAAGATTACAAGAATAATTGAATCTAATTTTTGTTTCCCCTATTACAGTCTGTTCCAGTGTATTTGTCTGAAATGGCTCCACCAAAGATCAGAGGTGCACTCAATATTGGATTCCAAATGATGATCACAATTGGCATCTTGGGTGCAAACCTTATCAACTATTGGACCGCCAATCTTGAGAATGGATGGAGGATTTCCTTGGGTATTGGAGCTGTTCCTGCAATCTGTAACGCCCTAAAATTTAATCAAATTACTTCGAAGTTGGATTGCCGTAGGATAATTGTAAGAATTGAAATTATGGGCGTAGTAGCTATATTGAAAATGAGTTAGATGATAATCACGTGTCGTGGGCCAGTTAAAAATAGCATTGGGCTTAGCACCGCGAGTGCGCAGCGCTCACGCAACCCTAGCAGCGTGTCCAGTGCGCAGCTTGCGCAAGAAGGCGCTTGTGCGCCACTCCTCCTTATAAATATAGCACAAATATGCGCTAGGGCTGGTCTTTTTGCACAGTCGCCCTCTTTTCCCTTCTTCTCCTTCTTCCTCTCACTTCTAAGTTACACAAAAGCCTCAATTTTCAAGAGCTCTAGCCTAGGATTGGATTGGGAGGGTTGATTTTCATTGCAATTCTCTACGTTCGTGATCGTCACGCATCGTTACTATCGCAGGGGAGTCGCCGTATTCGGAGAATCGAGGAACGAGGCTAGGAGGGAGTTTGCGCCACCATAGTTGAGGTAAGGGTGGGTTCGAATTCTATAATAGCGTATATGAGGGATCGTATGCGGGGTTTGGGGTTTATTATAGATTGCCTCTGTGTATGTTGCGTATTTATATATATATATATATATATATATATATATCGTATGAGAAATGTTTGATGAATTGACCGTGTGTGCTTGAATTCCTATGTCGTTAGTTCTAATTAAATCGAATTGTAATTTTGTTGGATTAAGGTTTTCACTATTATAATAAAAAAAATGATAGGAATATAGATAACTCGTTAGTAAGAATTATAAATAATTTTCGTAATTGAATTGATGGTTACGTTAATGCTGTTACTGTTTTGATGTAATGCTGTTGCTGTTTTGCTGTTAATGCTGTTGCTGTTTTGCTGATAATGCTGTTTTGCTGTTAATGCTGTTGATGTTTTGCTGTTAAAGCTGTTGCGGTTTTGCTGTTATTGTTGTCATTGCTGTTACGTTTTGCTGCTGTGTTGTTGCTATTCTTGCTGTTTTGCGCTGTTGATGTTGCTGCTTTGTCAATATTGTTGCCACAGTTGCTGTTGTGGTTAATTGTTGCGTTGAATACCTTGTCGAAAATGTGGTAAATTGCAGGTGAAGTTGTAAAAGTTGATTTGCCTCTATTTATTGGCAAAGATAGTAAATTGTAGGCCTATGGCCGCCATGACGTTTTGGTGTTGTTGTCGTGCGATTGCGTAACTGTGATTAGCGTTACTTGTACATTCACATTGTGTCGCATACCTTTGCATTTGCTTTACGACGTGAACGATGAGGGCTAGGCCCTGTGAGCCACTATTTACTGGCAACGACGATTTTTACGACGGGAGTTTTGCTCAAATGGTACCACATGCATATGCACAGTTGAGTCGCATTCCGCATTGCACTTCGATGATTCTATTGATGACTCCATTGAGGATTTTATTGATGATATGTGTAATTCTATAGTACCTGACCTATCATATTGTTCTTCATACATGCTCTTATATAGTTCGATATCTCACCCCTTCTGTTTGAATGTTACCCCTATGTGGTAACGTGCAGGTAGTCGCGAATGAAGGCGGTGATCCTTCCTTAGTTGAGTCGGTGTCGTCACTCTGATACGTAACACTCGGGGGGATTGAACGCTGTTTTTTTTTTCCTTTATCATTTAGGTTGCAATATTTGTTGAACTCGAAGTTATCTCTATTAAGCAAATTGTTGATTTTGAGTTGTCAAATGGACAAGGATTGTTAAGATTGCTTCAAATTGAATTTACCATGAATGAATTATATTGTTTGTGTTGGGAAGTAAGTGTAGCACTCCAATATTTATGTTGAAAATTCCGCACTCTGATTTATAGTATTATTGGGTAGAATTGGGGTGTTACACAATCATGTTATGCATTGGATCTATTTTCTTAGGCGACACACCAAACTCTATGATTGATAGGGGCCAAAATGAAGCAGCTAAGAAAATGTTGCAAAAGATTCAAGGCATTGATAATGTTTATGAGGAGTTGCAAGATATCATCGATGCTAGCGAGGAAGCCAAAAAAGTGGAGCACCCATGGAAGAATATTACACAACGAAAATACAGGCCTCAAATCACGTTCTGCTCTTTAATTCCATTCTTCCAACAACTCACCGGCATCAATGTTATCATGTTTTATGCACCTGTTCTTTTCAAAACTCTAGGCTTTGGCAATGATGCTTCCCTCTTGTCTGCAGTTATTAGTGGAGGTGTCAATGTTGTTGCTACTTTAGTTTCTGTCTTCACTGTGGACAAGATTGGAAGAAGGATCTTGTTCCTTGAAGGTGGTGTCCAAATGTTTATCTGTCAGGTGAAAACTACAATTCAACTAATAATGAATGCATAAGTTTCATATGACTATTGTGTGAGATTTAATCTATGCTAATACCTAAACATGACTAATTTAAAAATTATAATCATTGGTTGTAGATTGTCGTGGGAAGCATGATTGCTACAAAGTTTGGGGTGGGGTGACTGGTGAAGGCTCATTTACCAAAAGTGAAGCCAATCTTCTCTTGTTCTTTATATGTGTATATGTTGCGGCATTTGCATGGTCTTGGGGTCCACTGGGATGGTTAGTGCCTAGTGAAATATGCTCTTTTGAGGTTCGATCTGCAGGTCAAGCCACCAATGTTGCTGTAAACATGTTCACCTTTGCCATTGCCCAAATTTTCCTCACCATGCTTTGTCACTTGAAGTTCGGTCTATTCTTCTTCTTTGCTGGCTTTGTTCTCATTATGACAATTTTCATTGCCTTGTTTCTTCCCGAGACAAAGAATGTCCCAATTGAAGAAATGAATAACGTGTGGAAATCACATTGGTTTTGGGCAAAGTTTGTTCCCGATGATGTTACTAATCAAGACCATAAGGCTACCGCTTAATAAACTTGTGTATAAAAAAATCACCTAGGATGGGGGAATATGTATGGTTTAATAGTTTGGTCATTCTAATTTTAATTTTAGTTAATTAGTTCAGCTATATACTTTTTTTGAGATGATTGTATTGACGTAGGATTTTGTCTTCAATAAATTGGTCTTTTGAGTTGTGTTTTTGAAGTTTTTCTGAGATGAGTTTAGTTTTTCTTAGCTTTTTACTATCAATGACTTAGCTTTTTGAAGATTGACTTAAATTTAGTAGTAGGAGTATATTTATCTTTAACTATAGTTAGTTCCTAGACTGGTTAGACTTTAACTTGTGCAGTTAATTAGTTGTTAGCATTCTGTTAGATTAGCTAACTTAGAGTTATTCTCTTTTGTATATAGTCATAAATGTAACTCACTAACTATACAGAATTCATTCATTCTTTCATACTCAATATAGAGATGAAGTTTATTTCATGCATGTGTTTACACCAAGATGATATCAGAGCTCATTGATGGAGTTCTGTTCCATCGCTATTCTTCCAAATCCCTAATTTCGACAATTTCTTCCCAAATTCTTCGCAAATCTCGATTGTTTCTTCTTCGATTTGCTTCTTTCATTCATTCAATTTGCTTAACTCATCAAATCTTCTGTGAACGATTCTTCTTCTGAACGCGATGACTCAGAACTACTCTGATATTTCCACAAACAATGGATATCCCTATTACCGTCATCCTAGGGAGACTCCTGCAATCAATCTTGTCACTCCAGTACTTGAAGGAACGAAGAACTTTCAACCTTGGATCCGATCAATGCACATCAGTTTGATATCGAAGAACAAGATTATGTTTGTCGATGGAATGTTTCAAGCTCAGGCGAAGACCGATCCTCTGTATAATTAATGGACGAGATGCAATAGCATGGTACTTTCATGGATCCAGCGCTCCGTTTTCGCAAATGTTCAAAAATCAATCGCATACTTCGATAGAGCCTACGATGCTTGGAGAGACCTTCACGATTGCTTCTATCAGGGCGATATTTTCTGAATTGCTGATCTGCAATAAGCCATCTGCAAACTCTTGCAAGGTAATCTCAGTATCTCTGAATTTTATACTGAGATGAAGTCACTATGGGATGAGTTAGAGAACTTTAAGCCTTTACCTTCTTGTAAATGTTCAAATCTGTGTTCCTGTGATGCTTTGAAATCATCGCGAATCTATAGAGATCAAGATTACACCATTAGGTTTTTGAAAGGGCGCAATGAGCAATATTCGCATGTGAGATCTCAGATTATGATGATGGATCCACTTCCTATTGTTGTTAAGGCTTTTTCCAGGGTTATCTAGCAAGAAAGACAATTTGATTCTCCTATCGCCACTGATTTAGACAACTCCAAAGGCACTGTTCTGAACAATGCACAGGCCAATGCTTCTAATGCATCTCAGTCCCAACTTCAAAGCCGTAGAGGAGGCTACACTACTAGTAGGTTTCGTGGTAGAGGAGGATAGGGTGGAAGATCTCAATCAGGCAACAGAGTTTGTACAGATTGTGGGAAGAATAATCGCACAGTTGATTCTTGCTTCTTTATCCATGGATTTCCACCAGGATACCAAACTAGAACCAACACAAACACCTCTGGGAACTCTGCCAATGCTGTCAATGCATCCAACATTGGTAATACTCACACTGAGGAGGAAAAATCTGCAGCACCAGAGTCCAAGGCCAGCATATCTTTATCTGCTGAACAATATCAAGGTCTCCTTGAATTTCTTCAAGCTTCAAAGTTGCAAGCTAGTTCTGGATCTCACTCTGCCAACACTGCTCTTGTTCCCTATCATTCAGCACACTCTGTGACTACTTTCAGTGCTCAACCCTCTGATAATTCTAGTAAAACCTATGTCTATAATAAAGAAGGGATAATTACACCAGATGTCCTTTAAGTTATTTAATTGTAACAAGTTGGTCCTTTAAGTTTTTTTTGTACCACTTACGTCCTTTAAGTTAATTAATTGTAACAAGTTTGTCCTTTAAGTTTTTTTCGTACCACTTAGGTCCTTTAAGTTATTCAGTTGTAACAAGTTGGTCCTTTAAGTTATTTAATTGTAACTTTTAAAGGCCAAATAAAATAACAAGTTGGTCCTTTAAGTTATTTAGTTGGTCTTTAAGTTATTCAGTTGTAACAAGTTGGTACAAAAAACTTAAAGGACCAACTTGTTACAATAAAATAACTTAAAGGACTTAAGTGGTACAAAAAAAAACTTAAAGGATCAACTTGTTACAATTAAATAACTTAAAGGACCTCTGGTATAATTTAGCCAATAAAGAATTAGATATGCGGATTGTTGATACAAGAGCCACAAACCATATCACACACAATTTAGAACTTTTATCAAACTGTTTTTCAATAAAACCAATCCACATTAGTTTGCCAAATAACACCACTGCCATTGCTACCTTGGCTGGCAGTGTGTATTTTTCAAATGGTTTAAGTCTGCATAATGTCTTATATGTTCCCAACTTTCATGCCAATTTGATGTCAGGTCCTCAACTTGCTAAGTCAAGTAATTGTTCTGCCTTCTTTGATGCTTTTGCTTTGTCTATTATGCAGGCGGATACAAGGAAGATTATTGGTATAGCTAGCCTAATTCATGGTCTCTACAGGATCAGCCTTCTCCTAGCTAAATGTAACACTGTTCCTGAACACTGTTTTAGTGCATGCACCTCTGTTTGTGAACCAAATCACCATACTGTCACTTCCACACACTCTTTAGCACCTATTAGCAACACTCATACACCTACACCACACATAACATCTACTTCCACACCCACTAGTAGCACTTGTGCTCCTTCATCACATGTAATAAATACCACAAATACACCATGTAATGTTTCTTCATTGAATGAAAATACTGTTTGTTCTGAATCTGTTATTTCTGAATTTTCTTTATGGCATATGAGGTTAGGACATATTCCTGTCAATAGGCAACAATGTATGTCTCAACAATTCCCTTACATTACTTCCCACAACCTTAAAACTCCTTGTGACACATGCCACTTTGCCAAACAAAAGAAACTTCTTCACCGTCATAGCCAAACAAAAACAACCCAACCCTTTGATATCCTACATGCTGACATATGGGGTCCCTACTCCATGGCATCCATTTTGGGTCATAAATACTTTCTTACCCTTGTAGATGATTTTTCTAGGTTCACATGGATCATTCTCATGAAAACAAAAGCTGAAACCCATACCCATCTCACCAATTTCATCTCTTACATTGAAACACAATTTAACACCAAATTGAAATGCCTTAGGAGTGATAATGGCCCTGAATTCTTGTTGACTGATTTCTTCTCTTCTAAGGGAATTATTCATCAAAGGTCATGTGTAGAAACTCCTCAACAAAATGGCACTGTTGAGCGCAAACACCAACACATATTAAATGTAGCTTGTGCCCTCTCTTTCCAAGCCAATTTACCCCTTAGCCTTTGGAACTTTGCTATACAACATTCAGTCCACCTTATCAACCATATTCCCACACCTTTACTACAAAATAACTCTCCATACCAAATCCTTTTCAAACAACCTCCCACCTTAATGCATCTCAAAGTTTTTGGATGTCTATCCTATGCCTCTAACTTACATGCAAATAGAACCAAATTTTATCATCGTGTCAGGAAAACTGTTTTCCTTGGTTATACTGATGGTGTGAAAGGATTCCTCCTTTATGATTTGAATTCTCACCAACTACTTACCTCTAGGAATGTTATATTCTATGAAACACATTTCCCATTTCAACCAAAAACACCCTCTGTCTCACCATCTGATCCTGCCCCAGCAGCAACCATTGCACCAGACACACCTTTCTTTGACACACATGAGCTTCCCTCTTCTACAGCCACCCATACTCCTGACCCACCACCTTCAACAGTGGCTCAGTCTCCCTTACCTACTACCTCACTTCCAGCACCTTCACCTTCACCTTCACCTTCACCTTCCTCTCCTGATTCACCTATGCCTATTGTTACCCTTCCTCTTAGACACTCTGCCAGACCCAAATTCAAACATAAATACCTGGAAGATTATCATTGTAATTTGTCTAGCTGTACTAATAATGTTTCAGGTATCTCACTCTCTCCTCTTTATCCTTTATCTTCAATTTTGTCTTATCAAAATTGTTCTTCTTCTTATAATTTTTTTTGCTTGGCTGTTACTATAAATCCTGAACCCAGCACATTTCACCAAGCCTCTGAACAAGAGTGTTGGCAAAGGGCTATGCAGGATGAGCTAACAGCTCTTGACTTGAACAAAATTTGGTCCCTTGTTGAATTGCCTCCTGGCAAGACCCCTAATGGATGAAAATGGGTTAATAAAATCAAATACAATGCTGATGGCACTATTGAATGTTGCCAAAGGATACACCCAAATGGAGGGTGTAGATTACTTTAACACTTTTAGTCCAGTTGCTAAACTCACCACTGTGAGGGTTCTCCATGCTTTGTCTGCTGTTAATGATTGGTTCTTGGAACAATTAGATGTAAATAATGCATTTTTGCATGGTGATCTTCATGAAGAGGTGTATATGTCTCTTCCCCAGGGTTTTTCTTCTTCTGCTACTCACTTGGTAACTCTTGTGTGCAGATTACATAAGTCCCTATATGGACTTAAACAAGTAAGCAGACAGTGGAACCAGAAACTCACTGCCACACTGATTTCCATTGGATTTGTTCAATCACAAGCTGACCATTCCCTCTTTACTAAAGCTGATGATCACATGCTCACCATTTTACTTGTATACGTTGATGATGTTGTGCTTGGAGGTAACTCCATGGAAGAGATCAATTCTGTCAAACATTTACTGCACACAAAATTCAGAATCAAAGACCTTGGTCCTCTTAGGTTCTTTCTTGGGTTGGAGGTTGCTAGATCAAAACAAGGCATCATTCTCAACCAAAGAAAGTACACACTTGATCTTCTCCAAGATAGTGGTTCCTTAGCCACTAAACCAGTCTCCACCCCCAGTGATCCATTTAATAAACTCAATTGTGAAGACTCTGCCATCTACTCTGATGAATCCTCTTATCGCAGGCTCATTGGGCGCCTTTTGTATCTCACAACCACACACCCAGATATCTCTCACGCTGTCCAGCAACTTAGCCAGTTTGTTGCTTAACCTCTGCAGGCTCATTTCAAGGCTGCCACCCGTGTTCTCCGCTACCTTAAGGCTGTTCCTGCAAAGGGGTTATTCTTCTCTGCAACCACCACTGCAAAATTGACTAGTTTTGCTGATTCTGATTGGGCTTGCTGCCCAGATACCCGTAAGTCAATTACTAGATATTGTGTCTTCCTTGGCAGCTCACTTATGTCTTGGAAGTCCAAAAAGCAACAAACTGTCTCACATTCTTCATCAGAGGCTGAGTATTGTGCCTTGGCTAGCCTCTCTTGTGAAATTCAGTGGCTCCATTATCTGCTCAATGACCTTCACTGCAAACCTACTATTGCCACAGTTGTTTACTGTGGCAATAAATCAGCAATTTATCTTGCTCACAACCCTACATTTCATGAGAGAACAAAGCATATTGAGATAGATTGTCATGTGGTTCGTGAGAAGATCTAGCAGGGCACCATTCACCTCCTCCCAATCCCTTCTACTTCTCAACTGGCAGATGTTTTTACCAAACCTCTCCATGCTCTAGTTTTCAATTCTTTGATTACCAATTTAGGCCTATGTGATATCCATAGTCCCACTTGAGGGGGGATATTAGGATTATATTTATCTTTAACTATAGTTAGTTCCTAGACTGGTTAGACTTTAACTTGTGCAGTTAATTAGTTGTTAGCATTCTGTTAGATTAGCTAACTTACAGTTATTCTCTTTTGTATATAGTCATAAATGTAACTCACTAACTGTATAGAATTCATTCATTCTTTCATACTCAATATAGAGATGAAGTTTATTTCATGCTTGTGTTTACACCAAGATTTAGTTCATATTGGCTTAGTTAAGTTTGCATAAAACATCACCATACTTTTCATAATAGAGATACCATCTATTTTCAAGGGATTAAAATACTTTAATCAAACCATTCAGGCTTCAAAATGATCGATCACAACTAGCCTGCGAGGCAAAGCTTTGCCTGTTCCTACACTTGCGTGTCATATAACCTGGTCTCTCGCAATTGAAACAGTTAAATGGAGGAGCAGCGTCATTTCTAGGTGGTAGTTGAAGTTTAGAATATGGGAAATTTGGCGGGTCCCATTCCAGTTGTTGTTCCTTTGAGCCTGATTACCGTTTTAATTTTTGAAAGGTTTTCTAGAAAATTATATTGCAATATATCGTAAAAAGCATAACTTCTTAAAAATAATGTTATTGCTAATGAGATCAAAAGCAATTCTATGATGTAAAATCATTAACCGATAGAGTTAACCACTAACGGCAACAAAAGATGTGAATAAAAAAATATGCAACTTCAAATTCACAAAAAATATGAATTTAAAAAATTCATTCTTATAAAGATGATTATTCTCTTTCCGTAGAATTAACAATAATATAGAGATAATCATTCTCTTTCTATAAGACCGTATAGAGAAAATTATTCTCTTTCCAATGATAAACTGTATAGAGAAAATCATTTTCTTTCTATTGATAAATAGTATAGAGAAAATTATTCTCTTTCTATAGGAATGTTTCTTTAGCTATTTTACCTCTTCCTTTCTGATCAGCTGTTTCAGTGAGCACTTGAATGTCATCTTATAAATGTTGGCAACATTTTTCATACTTAATAAAAATTTATTTTTTTGCCATTGTTTTAATTGACATTCTTGAAAATGAAACAATTTATTGAAAGTTAGAAACAGCAGAATCGAAGCCAGTAATGTCTTCGGTAGTCATGGCTAAATTTGGAAACGTCTTAAAATTGTTGTTTTGGAGTTTCAGAGAAATATTTCGAAAAATCAGTCCACCGAAGAAATTATTGGGTTGAGTCGCAAACTAGGTCGCTCTCTTTAAGACGTTTCGTGTCATCCCCGGGATAAAAGAGCTCAGTCAAAACTGTTACGAAGTATCAGTGAAATTTTGCTCAAGAAATACACCTTCATATTATGGTCGGAAGACAACTCAAATATGGTACGAAGACCACTCTAATAAGCACTCTTAAAGTGCCTAGTCTTAGCAATGTGGGATGAACGACGGCGGCGGGGCGCGTGTGTGGTGGGCAGTTAGTGTGCGTGCTCTCCCTTTTACAGAACTGGGTACCCCTTGAGCCCAAACCAAGGTGTGAAATCGACACTTATAAACACTCTTAAAGTGCTTAGTCTTAGCAATACGGGGCTTTTTCAATTCACCAACACCATGGTTACAACATAATCTTAATAGTCACTCGTTATTATTAATGACCAAATAGCAATTTTGAGATAGAGGCGGGCAAGAAATTGGTATTGGTAAGAAAATGTGGCATTCTACCTCATTTGAGATAAATGATAAAATAATACGTGATTATAAAGAATTGATAAAAAAATACTTCAAAATATTAGCCCTTTCAAAGAACATGAAAAAAGGCAAAGTGGAATAGATCCAGTAGGGGATGTGAAGAGGGAGGTGAAGCGATTTTTTGAAGAAAGTTTCATGGATTCTTCTTTTTCTAGACCAGTTATTGACGGAATTGACTTTCAAACTATATCCTTGGAGGATAATTTTTTTTTGGTAGCTCCTTTTACAGAGGAGGAAATAAAGAAAGAAGTGTGGAATTGTGATGGTAATAAGTGCCCAGGTCCGGATGGGTTTAATATGAGGTTCATAAAAGAATGTTGGGAGATGGTTAAGGGGGACATTGTGGATTTTTTTACAAGAATTTCAAGTTACAGGTGTGCTTCCAAATGCCATCACAACCTTCTTTTTTACTTTGATTCCTAAAAGCAGTAATCCTCAAAGTCTAAAAGAGTATAGGCCGATATGTCTGGTTGGTTGCCTGTTTAAGATTCTCTCGAAGGTGTTGGCTTCTAGGTTGAAGAAGGTGATTGATAAGGTTATTTCACCATGTCAATAAGCCTTTATTTCAGGTAGGCAAAATCTAGATGGGGTGTTGGCAGTTAATGAGGTGATTGATCTTGCCAAGAGAAGAAAGGATGATTGCTTTCTTTTTAAAGTTGACTTTGAGAAGTCATACGATTCAGTCTCTTGGAGCTTTCTGATTATATGTTACAGAGGATGGGTTTTAAGAAGAGGTGGATAGAGTGGAAGGAGGCGTGTGTGTTATCGAGCACGATCTCAGTTTTGGTTAACGGGAGCCCTACGCAGGAATTCATAGTTCATAAAGGTTTAAGATAAAGGTGATCCATTATCCCCTTTTTTGTTCCTTATTGTGGCGTAGGGATTATCTGGTCTGGTTTAGAAGGCAGTTCAGGGTGGGTGCTTTGATGGGTATTAGATGTCCAATAGTTTGAATTTGCCACTTCTTCAATTCACAGATGACACAATTTTGCTTGGGCAGGGATCGTGGAAGAATTTGTGGTGCATGAAAACTATTTTCAGGAGCTTCGAGTTAGTCTCTGGGTTGCGGGTAAACTTCCATAAGAGTAAATTTATAGGCTTGAATCTTGATGATGGTTTTATGGAGTCTGCTTCAGTTTTCTTATATCGTGGGGTACATCAGCTGTTCCCTTTAAGTTTCTCGGTGTTCCGGTTGGAGCCAACCCTCGGCGTAAATCTACTTGGAAATCAGTTGTGGAAACTATGAGGGCAAGACTTTCTTCTTGGAGGTGTAATACCCCAATTTTTTTTTACATCCTATTATTTTCGACGATTTTACATGTATATGTGCCATAATAATTATTTTGATATTTTAGAGTACCTTAGGTTTTGTAGTTAATAAATGACTAATAAAATTTTACTTACTTGTATCTATTTTCTTATTTTGTTAATTACTTTGTAATAATATTTTTTATGTTGGCAATATTTTATCATTTATATTCCCGTTAGAGAGATATTTAAATGACTCCTTGATTTTAAAGTGCTTAAATAATAATTTCATTGAATTTGGGTGATACTTCATCCAACCCCCTCTACTCAGTGGACACCCCCAATCCTTAAATATTACCAAAATACCCTCACGTGGAAAACCCCCTCACACTTCATTTTAACTGGTTCGGAGCACGGTCGTCCGAACCGGTTCGGACGTGGTGCCACCGAACCAGTTAAAAAGGGGGGTGTCTGTGTGTTTGTTTCTGGTTCGGGGGGTGCTGCTCCGAACCATCGTTGGATCACAAGATTCATTAATGGCATATTGGTCTTTTCACGTGTGTTAGGGGTGTCTACTGAGTAGCTAGGGGGTTGGACGAAGTATGTGTCTATTGAGTAGATTAGTTCCATGAAAGCTGACGTACTGACATACATTTTACTGAGTTCTCATAGTCTCTCAATTTTATTTGTCATGGCTTTCATATTCGGCCGTAATTTTGATTTAAGCGAGCACTTCATCTTCCTTTGAGGAATTAATACACACCACATTCTTCTCTATACGGTATCAGCTGCAATAGTCGTCATTTCGGAAAAAAAATGTTATTTTTGGATTTTCTCCCTGTTCGTGCATTACGGTGAAGTTGATATTCTATTACCGTGTTGTCGTATTTCGTTAGCTCTGAGAACTCGTCACGGAACAATTTAATTATGGACTCGTTCGTTGTGTGGACTGCTGTGCGAAATTCCTTTTAACTTTGTGTCGTTCGAGATCCTCAAACCAGGTACGAGGATGATCTTCGAGTTATATTCGGGTTGTAGGGTATCATTAAAGTTGTAGGGATTTCAACAAATCCCTTGTCATGTATCCGAATTGAGATTTGACTCATAAATTGATAGTTTTGAAAGATTGACTTATTATTATAAATATAAAAATAATGTTACTGTCTTAAGGATTGATTAAAAGAGTCCATACGTATTGTAAGATTTAATGTTTAAAAGTATTGTGTGCTTTATAAGGGGGCAAAATAATAGAATTAGATTTAGTTATTAAATTTATATGAATATTTTGATGTTTAATATTTGGACAAGAAATGAATGCTATGGGTGGATTTAAGAGTATAAAGAATTATATGGATTGGAATAATTGAAGGTGTGCGTAAATCGCGTATGACTTTGTTACTTTTTTTATGTGATATGATATATGATTATGACTTGATATTATTGAGATGAGCTACCTAGCCTGTGACAGGTGAGAATGGTGCTCATTTGATGTTTTGACTACACTATGATTGTTTTTGTGATATTTGGTTGTGTGTGTTGTGATATGGTATCCTTGAGTCTGAGTTATATCTAGCCTGTGAGAGGCTGATATAGTATCTTTCAGCTTGAGTTATATCTAGCCTGTGAGAGGCTGATACAATATCTTTCAGTTTGAGTTATATCTAGCCTGTGAGAGGCTGATATAGTATCTTTAAGCTTGAGTTATATCTAGCCTGTGACAGGCTGATACATTATCTTCAGTTTTAGTTATATCTAGCCTGTGAGAGGCAGATACCGTATCTTTCAGTCTGAGCTACCTAGCCTGTGAGAGGCGAAGATGGTGCTCAGGTGCTATTGTGTTTGGTTATGTGTCATTGAGTCCGAGTCATCTGGCCCTAGGGTAAGGCATAGATGGTTCTTCTTTTTCTTTTCTCTTGAGTCTAGGGAGAGACATTCTCGTGTTTTCTGTATGAGACATGCATATCATACCTTCATGACTTGTGAGGATTTATGATTTACTGTGATTTATGACTCGTAAGTATCTCTGTTGAAAGTTGATATTTGTAATGACGTGCTAGATTCACTTTATATAAAGGTTTATCAATTTCAACCTTTTACCTTTGACTGAAATGAATGCGTAACCTATATGTATTTTAAAATACATGTTGTCCCAGTATGTTATTCAATGAATTTATCATTGTGCTTAAATTATATAAGATTAGTGTCTGCCTTGATGTTTACCTTATGGTCTTAATATGGCTCGAATGTGATTCTCACCGAGCAACCACATTTTTCAGATAATTTTGACGGGTTATGTGTCTTGCCGGCAAGTCCATCTCAGTCGGTTTTTTTGGATATGGGACGTAGGTCCTCATGTCCTTGTGATCATATGGTGTCAAGCTCTATACATATGGGTTTACATTACTCACTTCTTTTTTGGCGTAATAGATGTCTAGGTTCTGAGCCATTTAAGGAGGTTTTTCCGGATTTGTATGCAATTTCAGCTCAAAAAGATGATTTTGTTGAAAAGACCGGTTTTTGGAAGCTTGGAAGGTCGAGGTGGGACTTGAAAAGGACTAGACAACTCCTTCATGATGATCAAGAGGTCGTTCAATCGTTGATTACCATTCTCCTTGATGTGCATTTGTCAGAGGATAGTCTTGATAGGTGGAAATGGGAATTTTAGAGCGAATGTATGAATGGGAGGAAGTGGCAAGACTCAAAACCCTCCCATTCATACATGCAATCATTAAAACTCTGATCTAGACCTTATAAACCCACATGCAAGTGGCAAGAGAAGAGGAAGGAAGGAGATTCTGCAATTTTGTTTTTATCGCTTTTGGAAGGGGGAGTTTCGAAGGTAAAGTTAAAAAAGAAATGAAGTTGCTGAAAGGAAACAAGAGTGAAGGTAGGGTTTAGGATTTGCAAGTGAAGAAGTAGATAACTCCATGGTTTTCCCAAGTTTTCCTTTTCCCTGCTCTCTCTCCGATAGTCCAATTCTTTCTCTCACTCTCCAAGTCTTCCTATCAAGCTGAACTCCATGGGTTTTTTCCCTACCCCCACCAAAAATTTTAATCTGAAAATACCCCTGGTAAATTTGACACTGACAAATTTACATAGAGAAAAGGTAAATCCGTTTTCTAAAAAAATGAAATGGATATAGGTAGATCCGTTGAACTTCAAAATACATGGACAGATTTAGGCAAATGTATTTAAATCCATTTCGTTAAAATATTAAAGACAGATGTATCTCTCTAGCAGATACATCCGTTTTGAGAAATGTTACTAGCGGATGTACCTACCTCATAGATACTTCAGCTTTGATAATTATGGTAACGAAAGTATCTGTTAGAAAGGTAAATCCGCCTTGCTAAATAACAAAACGGATGTACATACGTTATAGGTAAATCCGTTTTGGGCAAAATTTAACGGACACGATTCCACTGCCAATGTTGATCAACGGCCAGAATTACTTTGCCTTGATAATTGTGCCCCAACGGCTATATTTTTAACGGATTAGATTGCACCGGCAATATCAACAGTGGATAATCATTGACGAATTCTATAAATACCCACTCTCACCCTCATTTTTTTCACACCAAAACTTCACTCTCACTTACTTATTTCACACACCCACACCCTCCAAAATGAGCATCTGTCTCACTCAACGCTCAAATGACAATAGGCTCTGCGCTATTCACCATCGCGGCCAAATCACCATGAGAGAAGATGGTGTCTTTTTATGGAGTCCGAAACCAGTTTTATGCAAAATCCACCGTGTCATGGGTATCGAAGGATTGAAAGATAAAGTGGGGGTCAAAATTCAAGTGATTGGTGACGATCGTGACGTCACTAGTATCACGTATCGCAAACCAAATCTTGGAGACGATGCTCGTCCATGACAATCAAGACTGACAAAGACGTGCATAACATGTTGAACATCCATGACATGCTTCAGGGGTATAAGCCGTTGGAGCTGTACGTGGAAACTCAACGGAGCGTCGATGAGATTTTACGTAGTTTGTGTTCTGGAGGGTCAGGATTTTAGGAAAATGTATCTGTTGTTGTTTGTTATGTTTTACGTTTTATGTTAGTTTGTATTTTCGCATCAATGAAAATAAATTTTTAATTAAACTAGTCTAATATAATAACGGAACAGTACTAATAATAAAGTGCTATAAAATAGTTCAAACGTACAGTACAATACAACAAAATCAATAACACAACAAACACAGTGCATCAAATGAAGTCACGTCGTCCCTCAACAAAATCAAGCAACCTCATGAGCTGTCTGTAGGAACGACTAGCAGGATCAATCTCGCGGTACCCAAACACCTCTTGCAACTCTCGACTCATGGTCATCCATCTCTCCTCTGATCCCACGAATGCTGGTGCTGTTGGTGCAAGTAATCCGGATGACCCTTACCCAACTCTCTAGCAGGAGCAGTAGTCCTCATCACCTTCTAAACACTGTCACTATATCAGCTGATATGCATGATGATGTCGCTATGGAAAGAACGACCTCAAAGAGGGTCAACAGGGATGACTTGATTGTATCCAAACTGCTGGAGGAAGCTATCCAGCATGTAGGGAACGGTGACGTCCCCCAGGTGAGGAAACCCCTATACAATGAAATCTGCTCAAAGGCTCTCTCCTGCCGATGGTCCGCAAATGGTCGCCATACAACATCATCAGGTGTCAGTGCATCAATCCTCTGCCTATACTCCTCCATCTTCACTGTATCTGTCTTCTTCCTCTTCCAATGCCCACATTGTGGCCCAACTGTACTCCCAGTGGGCAACCGCACAGCTAGCTGAGGAAAGTACTCCAAAATCCATGACTGAAATGCACAAATAAACAATATGGTTAAATAAAAAGTATTTAACATTAAATCAAACAAACTCGTAACAAGGGGAAAAATAACTTACCGTGAACAACATAGCATACCCCCCTAACTGAGTGGAGGACTGTAAGGATGAAAAGGTCATCTGGTCATACAAGTGGGCTAGTGCTGCTGGATCCCATGCCCATCCACCAACTTTGGTGAGGTCGTCCAGTAATAGCAACAACTTTGCCTCAGTCCTATCTCCACTCTTGACAGTAAAAATACTCATCCCCAGAATAAGCATGATCATCACCCAGACAGCACTGCTCCGGTTCGGTAGGCCTATGTCACTCTTAACTATATCCAGCAGCCAGGAAAAGCGGTAATATGGCCCCCTCGTAAGTACAGACTCCTCAGTAGCCTCAGCAAGAGTCACCCCAAGATACCTCACAGCTAGCTGGATGGCATTGTCAGTAGTAACAGAATGTGCAAGAGATCTGAAGTATCTGCAGTCAATGGAAGATGTAGCAGACATGACACATCATCCAAAGTAATCATCATTTCACCAAATGGTAGGTGAAATGACGATGTCTCTAGGTGCCATCTCTAATGAAGGCAGACAACAGCTCATGATCCACAGTGTCGTGAGCTAACCGGACGAGGGGGGCTAATCCCAACTCCCTAATATACTCCCAAAACCCTTGATTTTATGAAAAACCGACCAACCTTGTACAGATTTTGTTCCCATGTGCAGCAACTTTCAACTTACGCGCATATGTCTGAATTTAAAATAAATAAATAAGGCTATGTAAATCTATAAATTTGACTAACAAGACTATGTAAATAAATATATTAAATTATATTTACCTGGTCTGGAAGTACGCGACACGCCACATGAGAATCAAAACCAATCAGGAGAGAACCATCATGAGCATGGTGCTGCTCCTCATCATCCTGCTGGTGCTGCTGGTGCTGCTCATGAGGCTGGTACTCATAGTACTGATGGTGCTGCTGCTCCTCCTCCACAGGCTGCTGACGTCCCTGGGCGCGCCTACGACGGCGAGACGCATGTCCCGCAGTCTTGACGCCGGTGCGTGTACTGGGAGCTGGATCAGTATTGTCCGGGGACCGTGATGAGGAAGACTCACCTCGCAAACTCTGTCGCGACGAAGACTCCCCTCGCACAACCAACCCCGATGAATCACGGGGTATCGGCCACCGATCCTCTGAAAAGGCACTGCAAAAAAAAGTAAAAAAAAATTACCAAAAACGAATTTGGGTAGATGCGTCGTAGGGAAAATAGATCTACGTACTTGCATTTTGATCCACGGATGTAGGTAGATGCGTTTTGTGAAAAACAGAAGTAGGTAGATGCGTTCTGGGGGAAAACGGAACTAGATAGATGCGTTTTGGGCTAAAACGGATGTAGGTATATCCGTTTTACTCGGTAAAAAACTCACTCTCTCTGTAAAACGGATGTAAGTAAAAAATGAAATGTTTTTTGTAATTTTGTAATATGGTTAAGGGTATTTGCGTCTTATCACCGAGTGCGTGGGGGTAGAAAAAAAACCTTCCCTTTTTACTTTCTGTTGAGGTTTTTTTGTCAAGATTGAGGTTTTTTTGTAAAAACAAATAGGTTTGGTTTTTGTTTGGGTTAGGGTTGGTGTCAAACTAGACTTCTGCTTTCACACCCCCCCAGGTATATCCGTTTTACTCGGTAAAAAACTCACTCTCTCTGTAAAATGGATGTAAGTGAAAAATGAAATGTTTTTTGTAATTTTGTAATATGGTTAAGGGTATTTGCGTCTTATCACCGAGTGCGTGGGGGTAGAAAAAAAACCTTCCCTTTTTACTTGTTGAGGTTTTTTTTTTGTCAAGATTGAGGTTTTTTTGTAAAAACAAATAGGTTTGGTTTTTGTTTGGGTTAGGGTTGGTGTCAAACTAGACTTCTGCTTTCACACCCCCCCAGGTATATCCGTTTTACTCGGTAAAAAACTCACTCTCTCTGTAAAACGGATGTAAGTGAAAAATGAAATGTTTTTTTGTAATTTTGTAATATGGTTAAGGGTATTTGCGTCTTATCACCGAGTGCGTGGGGGTAGAAAAAAAACCTTTCCTTTTTACTTTCTGTTGAGGTTTTTTTTTGTCAAGATTGAGGTTTTTTTGTAAAAACAAATAGGTTTGGTTTTTGTTTGGGTTAGGGTTGGTGTCAAACTAGACTTCTGCTTTCACCATAATAATCTTAAAAATAAATATTTAATTCAGTCATGAAAATCAATCAAAATGTTGATGAAATATAGAGAAAACTTCTACAATTATTATAGAGAAAACTTCAGTTATGTTCCAGATGTTTATCCTTCCTCATTTTAAATACATTTTTTCATTAAATCACAACTAAAAAGTATTAAGAAATAAGAAATCCTCGAGTAAGAACCAGAGGGTTACACCAATATTTTTTAGCCTTACTAAATAAGGCGAAGAAAAAGAACAAGAACAAGAAAATGTGACAACTATGATCTCTAAGGAATTCTTTGGAAAATATGTGTAAAGAGTTTCTCAACCAACTTGCACCAAATTCCCTAAAAAAAATAATTACCCAAAACTCAACATTAATTTTTGTATGCGTTTCAGAAAAGAAAAGGAGATATATCAATCTTTGTCCAGGCTTAAGAAAGGATAGAAAATATGCTATTATCATTGGTATAAAGTTATTGGCTAAAATATAATTTTTATAAAGTTAAGCAATTAGCAAAAATTGAATTAATTTGTGTTTTTCCTTTTCATTCTGCTAATCTTAATAGCCATTCGTTATTACGCAATTTTGAGATTGGGGCCAGCAAGAAGTTGGTATTGGTAGGAAAATGTGGCATTCTACCTCCTTTGAGATAAATGATAAATTAAAATTTGTTTATAAAAAAGTGATAAAATAATATTTCGAAATATCAGCCCTTTTAAAGAACATGATAAAAGGCAAAGTGGAATAGATCCAGGGTAGCTATTTCAAATTATTTTCCAACCTACTAATATTGAACCTTTCAAGATATAAAATATGTATATTCACTTATGAAGCATTATATATTTATTACAATTTTTTTTGACCAAAATATTTATTACAATTAAAAAATGTTTCATACTATAATCTCTTCAGACCTATATAAACGTGGATCATTTCATAATCCATTATGTTTAGAATCAGAAAGTGTGTGAGACCATGAAAGCCTTTTCACTCATAGTGTTTTTCATTGTGCTGTTTGAGTTTGTGGATTCTCTAAACCGTGGCAATTTTCCAAAGGATTTCTTATTTGGAAGTGCCTCATCTTCTTACCAGGTTTATGTTTTGAGTTGCTACACAACATTTATGGTGTTTAAATAATAATATATAAGGACTAGTTACTTTCCTTCTATTGTTTTCTGTTTTTATTTTCAGCTGAAAAATATCACATCTATTGTCTTCATTGTTTTGAAAAAAGAAGTCTGTTTAGTTAGTTTTTCATCTTCTCTCTATGGTCCCCTGTTCACTACTAGTCTTTCTCTTTTTTGTTAGCAATTCAAAATGAATACAAATTTTTAAAAATGAAAACCGAAAATAAGTATTTGATATTTTCTTTTATGTGATTGGATTATGTGTCAAGTATGAAGGTGCAGCAAATGAAGGGGGCAGGGGACCAAGTATATGGGACACCTTCACTAACAACTATCCAGGTAAATAGCTTTCTCTTTTAGTTTTGAATTTGTATTAATAATAATATTATTATTATTTTGGTTACTGTATTATTATTATTATTATTATTATTATTATTATTATTATTATTATTATCATCTAAGAAACTAAGTTATCACCTTATTTACTATTTTTGGTTTACATCACCTTATTAACTATGATACCAAATAAAATTTCAAAGAGGCAATTAAATTGTGGTTATGACAATTTGAAAAGAATTTCTTCATGTATGAATCATTCATCAGATAAGATAAAGGACCAAGGTAGTGGAGTCCTTGCTGTTGACTCTTATCATCGCTACAAGGTACTTCACTGCCTCACCAAAATTATATATATATATATATATATATATATATATATATATATATATATATATATATATAAAATTCATTATTCATATGTACATCATTTCATTCGTAGTTTGAGGAAACAATTTGGCAGGAAGATGTAGGTATAATGAAGGACATAGGATTTGATGCATACAGATTTTCTATTTCATGGTCCAGGATTTTACCTGGTGAGGAAAAATATTGAGTTTTATTTATTCTTTTATTCTCAATTTATTTCCTTTCTACTTATGCTTAATGGCTTATATCTTATTGTCTATATTTTTGTGTGGTAATAAACGGGGCTACAGCCCCAAAAGCGAAACAACTAACAAGAGATACAACGGAGAATAGAGATTCCCCAACTATCGCTAAGTAAAAGAGGTCCCACAGATGGCGGACATTGCATTTAAGGACTCCTGCAAATTTACAACCCATAGAAGCTACCTCATTAGCACAACTGTTTGCCTCACGGTAGATAGGCACAAACTTCAGCTTCCACTCCCAATTCTTCATATTTCGGATCTCTCTAACAAGACTCCACCCCAAAACACGACCCGCCAAGTCACCCTGAATTATAGAGCAAGCAGCAGCAAAATCCACCTGAACAAAGAATGATTTACAATCCTTAGGCTAGCACAACCTCAACCCTTCTAGAATATCCCAAAGCCGCTCCAAAGCAGAACATAAGCTAATGAATTTGGCAAATCCATCAATCCACTCTCCCATAATGTTACGAATAATTTCCCCACAACCAGCAACTCGAGCTCCATGTTTAGCAGCACCATCATTGTTGAGACACCACCAACCAACTGGAGGGCGCTCCCAACATACCTTAATCCACCTTTTGTCACGAACCAAGTCCACACCAAGTGAAGAAACAACAGAGGAGTACTCCCTAACCAATCTATAAATGAGATTCCAATGGTGTGTTGGTCTATTGAAGTTCACATCGTGGATTTCTTTATTCCTCCAACTCCATAGATAATGACACGATGTAGCACATATAGATTGCCACTCAAAATAGTGCAAATTCCCATTATCCTGGTTTAATTTAAACTGAATCCAGTGTTGAAGATCTCCCCGAAAAATATTGCTATGAGCAGAATTCATCACAAGCCCCATCGAAAGATTGGTCGCACACGGGAAATCCCTAAAGGTGTGAATAGTATCTTCAAGAACACTAGGATAGGGATTGCAGTAACCATCATCCAAATGCATTCTGGCTTTACGATGATTTGTGAGTAGTCTATCATGAAAGAGAAGCCATACCAAACTTCTCACTATCTCTGTGACACGTAAACGCCACATAACCTTCCGAAAACCATGATCAGAGTTATCAAGGTCATTATTCATAAGAGAATATACACTAGCAACGATAAACTTACCATGGCTATCACCCGACCACAAACACATATCAAATCCATTTTCTTGGGTAGGAGGAATGAGAGCATGAATACGGTCCAACAACTCTAATGGAATGAAAGGGGAAATACAACTCAAGTTCCACTTATTATCCTCATTCACTAAGTCAGCAACTTTCAACTGAAGGAGACTAGTTGGCACTGAATTACTGACGTCACGAATTTATAACCGGACCACAACCAAGAATCAGACCACACTGAAATGCTATTGCCATCTCCAATGGCCCAATGGCTAAAGTCATCCATTTTACTTCACAAACTCAACATATGCTTCCACAAGGATGAATCAGTAGCCTTCACAATAACATTACCACTTGTTAACTCACCCTCACCCTATTTACCATCTACAAGCTAACACCAAAGCTTATTCTCACCTTGCCTCATAGACCAATTGAGCTTCGTAAGGCAAGAGGAACTCATATGGATCAAATTTCTAATCCCCAATCCACCATAGCGCTTGGGTTTAGTAACTTATGACCAAGCAACCACGTGATATTTGCGATGCTCATTCTCATCACGTCTATATTTTTATGAATTGAGTCTGTTTTGACATTTCTTTTTAAATTTGGGAAGGGGGAAACTTTAATTAACAAGAGTAGCAATAATTGCCATTTTATAACTTTCCTCGAAAGGGTTTGAACGTTGAGGTTATAAAGTCAAATTCTTAACACTGAGCTGACACGTCATGGACATTTTGACTTATCTACTTACATAAACACATATGAGATTGTTTGGGAGAATTTATAGAAACAAGTTACAACATATCTGTAATATAGAAATAGTTTATAACTTATGTGAAATAGTTTAGAGCTTATGCATAATCACTTATATGATAAATGCTTATGCAATATGTTTATTAAACAAAGTCCTTAGACCCTAAATTGATGGTTTAACATTGGTCATATATTTGGTTTAGGTGGAAACCTAAGGGGAGGTATCAACAAAGAAGGCATCACATATTACAACAATCTTATCAATGAACTCATATCAAATGGTATGAAACAATCTTTCCCTTGCACACAAATATACCAAAGTCTAATATTTTCTCATTGTTAAGATAAACATCTTGTCTATCCAATTAACCATAGGTTTACAACCCTTTGTAACTTTATTCCATTGGGATCTCCCTCAAGCCCTTGAAGATGAATATGGTGGTTTTCTTAACCCCAATATTGTGTAAGTAGTATACTTAATTTTGTTCCTTTTAATATCAAACCTTATAAATAATATACAAATAAGCTTTCCCTCTTGCAGGAAGGATTTTTCAGACTATGCAGAGATCTGCTATAGAGAATTTGGTGATAGAGTTAAGCATTGGATTACTTTAAATGAACCACTTACCTTCACAATTCAGGGTTATGCAAATGGATTATTTGCACCAGGAAGATGCTCTAGGTGGTTACCCTTGAATTGCAGTGTAGGAGATTCTAGTACTGAGCCTTACTTGGTCACACACCACATGATTCTTGCTCATGCAGCTGCTGTCAAAGTCTATAGGGATAATTATCAGGTTATTATATTAATATTAGCCTCTTTATTAATTCAAATTAGTTAGTAGTTAATGGGGAGGGGGTTCTCTCGAGTGAACTTTTCGCTGAACGCTGAGATTTTAATGTTTCTCTTCCCCTCTTTAGCTTATTCAACGTTTGGCTGAGATTTCACTGTACTGTAAAGTCACTGGAGGGGATTTGTTCCTGTCCCGTTAGTAATCTTGGTGTCGTTGATCAAGAATGTGCTGTTGTTGTTTTGAATTTTTCGATTTGCTGAAGTCAATGTGAGTCATCCGATTTCCATTCAATGGCTTAGATCCACTGACTGCAGTGACTACAGAGACTATGAATCCGAATTCGGGTCTCTATAGATTTGCGCAAATTGAAAATAGACTAACAAAGTTAGTGGTTAGTAAAGTGGTAAGTGTTAATTTAACTTGTCGTGGTTTATTTTATTTAGATTTCTCAAAAGGGAGAAATTGGAATAACGTTGAACACTCCATGGATAATACCACTTTCCCAATCAAAGGATGACATAGATGCAACATCTAGAGCCCTTGCTTTCCTTTATGACTGGTAATTATTTTCCAACTTATTCTTCTTTTGTTTGCACATTAATTATATTTATCATGGTTAATATAAACTTAATAGTATAACATAATACTTTTATGATAATCTACCTAATGGATAGGTTTATGGAACCTCTAAATTCTGGATCATACCCTGTTGAAATGGTTAATGTCACTGGTGAAAGATTGCCAAAATTTTCAAGGGAGGAGTCCTTGGTGGTTAAAGGATCCTTTGATTTCATTGGACTTAATTATTATACTTCAAATTATGCTGCCAATGCTCCTTGCAGAAGTGGCAACCAAACTTTTTTTACAGATGCTTGTGTTGTTCTTACAAGTAAGACACAATAGGTTAAGTGTATTTTTTGGTTTCATTTTGATATTCCTTATGCTTCTGACTACATTTGTTTTACTTAATATCTTATTTGTTTCATCAGCAATGAGAGATGGAGTTCAGATTGGTCCAAAGGTAAGTGATATATTTGTTAACTGTTAAGGGGAATATTAGTTTCCGGAGTTTGAACTCTGAACCTTCTTATACTCATTTGGTATCTCTTAGCTCGCCAAATGAGCTACCTACTTAGCAACAACCTTACCCTCTGCTTAATTAATACATTCATTGAATACAAAAATTTGATTTAATTGTTCCACCATGAAACATGATAAAAATGGGGACTACATTTGCATCATTGAGGGCAAAACCAGATTGTCAATTTTCATTTTACAAAAATAAAGTTAAATTTTTACAAAGAAATTCATTTGAGAGAGTATGAAATTTGCAGGCTGCCTCAGACTGGTTATTCATTTATCCTAAAGGAATTCAAGATCTTTTACTCTACACCAAGGAAAAGTTCAACAATCCAGTCATTTACATAACAGAAAATGGTGAGAATCTACCAATAATAACTTTTGTACATAAATCAACCAAGCTACTATCTCTTTTTTCACCTAACAAAGTAACAAATAAATGTTTTGATTTTCATGAAGGAGTTGATGAACTTAATGAAGGAAAATCACTTGAGGACAACATGAGAATAGACTATATAAGTAACCATCTTTCTTATGTTCAAAGTGCCATTCAGTGAGTTTCTCATGAAGTCACGTGCTTTCAATTATTTTATTATATTATATTATATTTCCTTTCATTTAAGAATTTTTTATTTATTTAAACTAAAGCAATATAATTGGCAGGAAAGGGGCAAATGTGAAAGGCTACTTTGCATGGTCATTGTTGGATAATTTTGAATGGACAGATGGATACACTGTCAGATTTGGAATGGTTTATGTTGATTATGAGAATGGATTTGACAGATATCCTAAGAAATCAGCTGAGTGGTTCAGAAAGTTTCTCCATTAATATTGGAATTGATCTTAATTGTACTACTCTTAGATGTGTTGTAATACATCTACTTAATATTAATAAATCTGAAAAGAATGAATAATGTTTCCTTGGTTCATAAATTTGTGTTTGATTAATTTTTAGCTTTAAGGAGAGCAGCGACACAGAATCATAAATCAGTGGTCTTTTTTTGACAACTTAGTTTTACAACTTACACTCACACAATATAAAAATGCATCCAATTTACTGTGTTTGGAATTCGGAGGAGAGAGAAAAAGTTCATGTAAAAACCGCAATGGTATACGAATACGGTATAGGTGTAACATTGGGTATAAAAAAACCTTTCTCCATAAAAAGTGGCATCTTTAAAATATAAATCTTGTGGAGTCTCCCACTCCACTTTCCCTCCAAAACTCCCACCCCCTCCCCCGATTTTTTTAATATTTTCCTTTTTAATATTACATTAAAATTTTGAAAAAAATTATTTTTTTTTCGAAAATCAGATTGGTGAAAAACGAAAATTAATTTCGTGATATATTATGTAAAGTGTGATGCTAGCAATTTTTTGAGGTTCTTTAGAGTCCGAAACAAAATTAGATGTCAAAAAAATAATAATTTTTCCTCAATAATCGGATTGCTAAAAAATAAAAATTAATTTCATAATAAATTATGTAAATTCTGATGCTGACCAGTGTGTTTTTGTGATGCTTTTTCAAATACTCAAAATTCATTCCTAAATATCGAAAAAAGTTTACCTGTTCGAATACACAAAATTTGTTCCTCAGTGACTGGTTTGGTGAAAAAATAAATTCAAAAAAATATGTAAAGTACAATGTTAAGTAGTGTTTTTTTTATGCTTTATTGTTTCCAAAAAAAATCTACTATTCAAATGTCAAAAATTTGTGACTCAATAACCGATTTAGTGAAAAAATATATAATTTCATGATAAAATACGTAAAATGTAATGCTAAGCAGCATATTTTTGGGTACTTTAGTGTTTGAAAAAAAAATTACCGTTCAAGTACTCAGAGTCCACTCCTCAATAACCGATTTAGTGAAAAATAATAATTTACCGTTCAAGTACTAGGAGTGAGGTCGTTTTAACCTATGTTTCAAAGGATTGCTTCAAAATTCATTGTCTGATGACTGCTGCACGTGTTCTTTAGAATAATGCGCAATCAGCCGCCTCCAATTTAGATGCTCTACCCTCATCGAGGCTGCCGTCCCATTCATAGGACTAACTCTTCTCATCATGAAGAAGTTGGCCAAAGTGCTCACAATCCTATTATTATGTAATGACTTTTTTTAGTGGCATGTACCTTCAAGACATTTTATCTTTATTTTGTTTATTTTGCTCTATCTTCAAACATTTGTTAGAACTTTTATTGCTATGGGAATGTAATATTTAGACCTTTTGTGTCGCAACTTCTGTTTTTTTTCCGCCCCCGTGCACGGCACGGGTAACACGGTTAGTATTCCTAATTTTTGTATTTTTTATATATAAAAATAAGTGCGGCTTTATGGCCTTTATGAAGTGACCTCTTGCATCTCTGATAAAACTTTTGAAACCGAAGAAACATTCTTGTTGAAACTTAGCTTCATCAACATTGCACTTTAGATGACCAGGTCGGGAGTATTTTGGCAATGCATTACCACGTTGGGTTGTTGAATGTGAGTATTTTGCTTTTTGTAGCGACCGAAAAATTAGAGAAACATTTTTCAAAGTTTTAAATGGAGCCGCGCCACCAAAGTTTAATTTATAAGAGGGCAAGCAAACATTGATAAATCCCTTTGATATGGATTAGGGTCTTTAAAAACCACATTTCAGAAGTAAGTTATGCGTGGGGAATGTATTAGCACCACACACATCCTTCCTAAAAAAAGGTTTCCTTTTAATTTATCGTAAAAGAATAATGTTAATTTCGAAAATATTTATTTTACCCTTTTATTACGACTTTTTTTACAACTTAAGAGACAAGAGGATTAAAAGAAAAAGACTTCATAAAATTTATTTAATTTTTGTGCTTGACGAGAGTGTGCCCTCGCTCCTATGTATCTTTCGGTGCGATAGAGAATTCAAAGCTATATAGGTAGTTCTTGGGTAAAAGAGTTTGTGTGTAAGTGGCTTTTAGTTAGTTAATATTTATTATTATTTTTGGGCTTAAATACAGTTTTGATCCCCCAAGTTTCACCAACTCACGATTTTGATCCGTCAAAATTGATGCTGACCTGTCCGCCACTTAAACTACGTGGCAGCCACGCTGGCATGCCAAAGTTGCTTTTTTATATTAAAAATTGTTATTTTTATTTTAACATTTTGTTTATATATATATATTTATATTATATTTAAGAAATTAGAAATTTTAAAAAAAACACTTAAACTATCAGATTAAACGAATCAAGGGAGCAGATAGAGAGAGCAGAGAGCTTTTCATCTTCTTCTTCGTTGGTTCTTTAGTGAGAGAGCAAAATATTTGAAACACCTAAAGCCATTTGAAGCAAGACCGTCCTTTTTCTTCTTTATTCTCCTTAATAGAAAACGTGAAAATATTGAGTTTGTTTTTCAGATTTCAGAATGCAAGGTATTAATTTTCTCATATACCATAAAACACCAAACAAACTATTTCAAAAATTTATTAGTATTGTTGCCTGAACTCAATTCTGGGAACATACTTTATATACCTTGAACTCAATTAACATAAAACAAGATGATTTTTTTCAAATCCTTAAATATTTGACCACCACAGGGACTTTAATTCAAACAGTATGCAGTCAAGTTCACAAATCAAACAAACTTCAAGCCCACTGAAACTGATCGAAAAGCAAATCCATAACACAACCAACCAGAAAGGGGTGAAAATCATTTCACATACTTGAAACATGCTACTATATCAATTTCAACAGCAACCATTTTTCTCAAACTCACTAAAAAGCAACCAGAATGAGGAGGAATAAAAATTGAATTCCCCCCTCTCTGATAATAACTGAAACAAGATGCAACATCATCATCATCATGAACAACATGGCAAGCAGAAAAACAGAAACTTCAAAACAAAAATAATTTCCTTCAAACAACATCTTCATACAAATCAGAGAAGTGTAAGAAAGAAGTTCAATAGTTTAAGAGTCTCTCTCACCTTAAGAATGAAACAAAAACAATCAGATCAGAAACAAGCTCAGCTGAAAACTTGGGGGACCAGATTCGTGAAATTAAAACTTGGGGGATCAAATTCGTGAAATTAAAACTTGGGGGATCAAAATCGTGAGTTGGTAAAACTTGGGGGACCAAAACTGTATTTAAGCCTTATTTTTGTAGGAGTTCGGTACCTGGACATCGGATATAGCCGCGTCCGGGGTACAAGTTGATGTGCTTCTGGAGATCTTGAAGATCGACTTCGGATGGCTGAAGATTTACCTCGGATGGCTCGAAGTAGAAGCATGTGCGCGTCAGTAGGGGGTACCTGCAAACACTCCGACGCTCAAGTCAGTAAGTAGAAGAGAAGAAGTGTGCGAGGAGTAAGAAAATAATGAGAACATACCTGGAAACGGAGGGTTGTACCTCTATTTGTAGACAGAAGTGTCGTACCTGAAGCGTCGGATTCGGGCGTTTTGGATCCTGACCGTTGGATGAGGATGCTTGACAGTGGGGGGAGTGTCGGGTCATTTCAGATGCGTAATTGGGCCAGGCCCAAGCTTTGTGATGCTTTGGCCCAGTCTGGAACAGTGGCCCCCCAAGTCGAGGTCGGTCGAAGAATGAGGTCGACCTCGGCTTGATTAGACCGTTGCCTTCAAAGTGATGATTGTTGCGCCACGTGTCAACTTATGAGTGGGGGAACAGGGACGTGACGCTTGGAGAGATCGAGGGTGTTCTGTCATGCTGCACTGATGGGACGCATTGAAGAGGCGTGTGGCTTCCTATCTTGCACCTATATAAGACGAGATGAGGATTCTTCTCCACTTTGCTTCATTTCTGAGACTGATTCCCTGTGAGAGCTCTGAGTGATCTGAAATTGTGCACTTTTCCAACCACCGTGTCGAGTTCATTTCCTCCGCGCAACGCCGTGTGTTCTAGGGTTTCTGATAGGGCGAGATCATCACAACATTTAGATAGTGATGGTGTCGCGCAACGCCGTGTGTTCTAGGGTTTCTGAAATTGGGCTTTCCGAGGTCGAGATCAATACCGCTCTAGATTTAGATAGTGATGGTGCCGCCCTCTCCTTGCAGATAAATGGTTCGATCAAAGACCAAGGAGACGCAACATTTTGTACCTCCTGGAAAGTCGATCTTGAAGAGGTCGGCCGAAGGCCACCCGGTGCCGGCTCCTAAGAGAGCCCCGTCGCTGCTTTCTTCTATGTATGCTAACTCATCTGCGAAGTTGGGTGCTTCGATTTCGACCAGAGAGATGATTACCAAACAGTCGTCCGAGGGTACGGTGGAAGAGAATCCCGAGGTTAATTCCCGGAGCCAGAAACCCGTAGTTGTAATAGAGGAACACGAGGAAACAGTTGAGGAGGTCTACGACTGGGTTTCTACCAAGATTTACAACATTTATCCGAGGCTGAAGCCGGACAAGCCCGTATCTTTTTTCGAGCACTATATATCGCCGTACCTGCCGATCAGAGCTGGAAATTGCTGGGAGTCGACGACATTCCGGTGTGCACTAAACACGACGGCCTCGGCTTCTTCTTTTATGGGGCTGCAATAGAGACCATGTGGGCTCGGATCTCTTTTAGTGAATTTCAGAAGGACGTCTTACGTTTTCTGCACGTGGCCCCCTCACAATTGTTGTCGAATTGTTGGGGATTCATACGTGGCTTTGAGCTGGTCATGGAGCACCTCGGCAAGGTACCTTCAGCTAAAGTCTTCTTCTGTCTCTTCAACGTGTTTCATTCCCCGGAGCCGGGGTCAAGTAGGACGAGACAGGGCCATGTTGGCTTCCGTGGCCATTTAGAGCGCTCTTACTTCACGCCAGCCAATGATTCGAACAAAGATTTCAAGTCAGCATTCTTGTTCGTATTGGCCTCCAACAATGCAGCGAAGCGGTTGATAGCAAATTTCGAGGGCAGAAAGATGTCTAAGGAGCATTTCCCTCTATCTCGGACTCGGGAACATTTTGTTCGAGGTGGAGAAATAATCGAGACAAAATCCTACGCCGGGAAGCCGTGGTTGCTGAGAGGGGACGATACGGCTTCTTACAAGATGATCGATCTATGGGGAAAGGACTTGACCAAGAAAGGCCTGAAGTTTCACTGTGGCTCAATGCTTGAGGCCCTTGCCGATTCCGAGGCCAAGCTGAAGAGTTATTTTAATACTTGTACTTGTCTCACATTGAATTTCCTTTTTGATATTTTGTTATGGACCGAGTCGGTCTCGGGAATACTTTGATGTCGGTCCTGACCATGTTTGTTACTTTGCAGGTAAAATGGATTATCTTGATGCTATTCTGAAAGAGTCCACTATTGACATGTCTGTGCATGTGAATAAGCCGGACAAGACTTCCGAGAAGAAGAAGAAGAAGGCGGGGCCGGCGTCTGGTGTCGCCCCCAATGTCAATGCCACCCCATCCCAATCTTCCAGGGAGAAGCAACCTTCAGACAAACTTCCAAAGTCAGCTCCGGGGTCGGCTTCTAAAAGTTGTCCGAAACGAGGCCACGAGGAGGTTGCTAAGGTCGCCAAGGGCAGTACCACCCCTGCCGTCCACAAAAAACAAAAAATAATTGAAAAGAAAAATGAGGAGAAAGAAGACATCACCTTGGAGGACTTCCAAGCTTGTGCAAAGGTTGCCAAGTTCGGTGCAGCTGCTTTCAAGAAGTTGGAAGAAACTATCGTAGAAAAATCTAGTGCCCGATTCCGAGGTAAGATTTCTGAATTTGAAGCTCTCAATAGATTTGTCGATGGCGAGTTGATTCACACATCCAGTCAATTGAAAATTCGCCGAGATCGTAATTTGGTAGAAATATCTGAGGAGAACCGGAGCTTGAAGGCCAAGCTGGAAAAGTTGTCCGAGCTATAGAAAAGACTGAACGAGGCCCATGATAAGGCCAAGGAGCAGGCCAAGAAGATAGAGAAGCTGCCTGCGTCGGAAGCCGACCTGAAAAGGGTGAGGGAGGAGCTGGAGAAAGCCAAGGAGGAGAGCAAGGCTGAGGCGCTGAAGACGGACGAAGAGATGAAGAAGCTGAAGGAAGAGCAGGTCGTCCTTATGAACAAGATTGCCTCCGGGGCCGTGGCTGGCTTTCAGCGCTGCTTGGACATGGTGGTCTTGCTCGACCCCAAGGTTCGGGTAGATCTGCTGAAACTCAATCATAAGGCAGTGGATGGTCGGATCATGAGGGGAGATCAAGTCACCTACGAGTCGACTTCAGCTTCTTCTTCGGGTGCTGCGGAGATCGGAGAGCCAGCTGCTTCCGGGAATGACACCCCCGCTATTGAGGTCAGCGCTACTCCTGAGGTCAATGACAAGGCTGCTTCCGGGGTCGAGGAGGCCAAGAGCTTGGAAAATTCAGATTAGATTTCTCCTGCTTTTATTTTCTAGAACATTATTGATGGTTGGTCTCGGGCATGTCCGGAGCCAACCCTGGTTTGTAAAAACAATGGCACCTTCCTTTTCCGGTTAACAATTTGCACTCCATTAATATTTGTTCGCTCATGCTCTGATTGCCTTTTAAAACGCTTTAACTATTGAAATTTGTCTTGTTTGAATGCCGAGATAGCGTATTAGATATTTTATCTTGTTTGAATGTCGAGATAATGTATTAGATAGCCGACACCGAGATGGGAAAACCGTTACGGGCCCTCTGAGCTCCATAGATGGGAAAGCCACTGTGGGCTCCCCGGTCTTCAAGATGGGAAGGCCACTGTGGGCCCCCTCACATGGATCTTCACCCGGAGGTCGCTGTGGGCCCTAGTCTTCAGCCTCTGGTGGAGCGTTGAGCTCGGAGATCAAAGGGGCAGACTCGCAAGAAACGAAATTGGGATACCTTCGGTCTCTGATGGAGCTCGTTAGCTCGGGGATCAGAGAGAAGACTTGCTCGCATGAGGCGAAACTGGGATGAAGTCACTGTGGACTTCCTTCTCGGACTCTCTGCCAGAGCTGTGAGCTCGGGAATCAGAGAGCTGTTGGAGCCGCTGTGGGCTATTTAAAACTTGAGATATATATACATGATAAGAAAACCAGTTGATCGAGATAGAAGGCCGAGCTCAGATAGAAGAGACCTGGGTAGAAGAGGTCTAAGCAGATGGGACAAAGGTCCGAGATGATAAGATGAAGATCCGAAATATAAGATGAAGATCCGAGATAATAAGACGAACATCTGAAATAGGACGAAGGTCCGAGATAATAGGACGAAGGTCCGAGATAGTAAGACAATCTGAGAGAACCCTTGTTGCTTTTGAGAGGAAAGTGATCCCACGCCATTTCGGAAACGAACCAGACCTGGAGGAAAACAAGATAATAATAAAGGAATTAGTGGCAGAGGAAGTCGCGGCTTACCTTGGCATACAGGGTTAAGTAGGACGATAGTTCGAGGCCGTCTCTGCTGAGAAGAATCCGGGGAATAACAGAGAGAGAGATCGGAAGGTAGAGATTTGAGAAAGTTCGGAAGCAAGTGCTTAAGCTCCCACAGTGGTCGCCATTGTTCGGTACCTGGACATCGGATACAGCTGCTTCCGGGATACAAGTTGATGTGCTTCTGGAGATCTTGAAGATGGACTTCGGATGGCTGAAGATTTACCTCGGATTGCTCGAAGTAGAAGAATGTGCACGTCAGTGGGGGGGTACCTGCAAACACTCCGACGCTCAAACCAGTAAGTAGAAGAGAAGAAGTGTGCGAGGAATAAGAAAATAATGAGAACATACCTGGAAACGAAGGGTTGTACCTCTATTTGTAGACAGAAGTGTCGTACCTAAAGCGTCGGATTCAGGCATTTTGGATCCTGACCGTTGGATGCAGATGCTTGACAGTGGGGAAAGTGTCGGGTCATTTCAGATGCGGAATTGGGCCAGGCCCAAGCTTTGTGATGCTTTGGCCCAGTCCGAAACAGTAGGGATTTTAAGACTTTTGAACTGTATATTTTAAAGTCTCTTACTACCTTATTTAAACTAACTCTACTAATTCTAACTCACTAACTTTGTTTATTTATCAACCTCTACCTTCACATAAATTCTATGCCCTTAACATATCAAGTAATCTAAACTATCCTACTTTATATATTATATATAAAAGTGAAGTCAAACTTCTCTCGTTCTTTATACGTACATATGTTGCGGCATTTGCATGATCCTGGGGTCCATTGGGGTGTCTAGTGCCTGGTGAAATATGCTCTCTTGAGGTTCGACCTGCAGGTCAAGCCACCAATGCTGCCTTACACATGATGTTCACTTTTGTCATTGCTCAAATTTTCTTTAGCATGTTTTGTCACTTGAAGTTCGTTCTATTCTTCTTCTTTGCTGGCTTTGTTCTCACTATGACCATTGTCATTGCTTGTTTCTTCCCGAGACAAATAACGTCCAGTTGAAGAAATGAATAAATTGCGGAAATCACATTGGTTTTGGGCAAAGTTTGTTCCAGATAATATTACTAATAAACACCATCATAATGCTACCGCTTAAAGTTTTTTTTTTTGTATATAGAAAAATATCACGTGGGATGAGCGAATGTGTATGGTTTAATAGTTTGGTCATTGGGATTTAAGTTTTGTTAACCAGTTCAAAAATATACTTTTTTTTGAGATAATTGTATTGACATATTGATCTTTTAATATTAATTTAATAATTTTAATTAAATATTTTAAAACAACGATTTTGGAATTTTTGGTAGTAGTGTTTTTTTTTTTTTACATTTGTTAGTGGTTAAATTCATTAGTTTTAGTAGTTATAGTATACTGTAGTAAATAGTAAATTTTAGATAATTTAATATTAATTTAATTATTTTAATTAAAATATTAACAAAAATTTATTTTAGAATTTTTGTTAGTGGTTAAATTATTTTGTCAGTTATTAATTGTTAAATTCATTGATTTTAGTAGGTTATAGTATTAAATTAAAAAAGCAGCCTACAAAAAATTATAGTATTCTCATGGATAATTAAATTATGAAATTATTTAAATTATGTTTTTTTTTTGAACAAAAGCAACTTTTTTGTGTGACAGACTGCTCGCGTAAGTTCATCTCTTTGGCTGTCTGCGCGCGTTAGGAGCAGTCTCTGAATAAAACCTGTCCCAATTTTGTAATTTAGCTGTTAAATGACTTATTTGCCCATAAAATGGACACGTGGCATCTTAGTAGAAAAAATAAAATTGCCATTTTGCTAACACTTGTATGTTGAATTAGATAATTCACCCCCGTAGTCGGTGTTGTTGCCACTCCCCCCTTGCGACTCTCATTGACGCTCCCATTGTCGCCCTGTTGCAGCTCATGTTGTCGCTCTCGTTGACGCTTGTTTATATTACTTTTTGTAGATCATTTAATATTAATTTAATGAGGGATAATTAAATTAAGAAATTATTTAAAAAATGTTATTTTGGAATTTTTGATAGTCGTTAAATTTATTTTTGTCAATTGTTAATAGTTAAAATGATTGGTTTTAGTAGATCAAAATAAATAGAAAATTATTGATCTTTTAATATTAATTTTATTTAAATTATTTAAAACAATGATTTTGGGATTTTTGGAAGTAGTTAATTCTTTTTTTACAATTGTTAGTGGTTAAATTCATTAGTTTTCGTAGATATAGTATATTGTAGTAAATAGTAAATTTTAGATAATTTAATATTAATTTAATCATTTTAATTAAATTATTAACAAAAAGTTATTTTAGAATTTTTTGCTAGTGGTTAAATTATTTTGTCAATTATTAATTGTTAAATTGATAGATTTTAGTAGGTTATAGTATTAAATTAAAAAAGCAGCCTACAAAAAATTATAGTATTCTCAAGGATAATTAAATTATGTTTTTATTTTTTTTCTGAACAAAAGCAACTTCTTTGTGTGACAGACTGCTTGCGTAAGTCCATCTCTTTGGCTGTCTGCGCGCGTCAGGCGCAATCTCTGAATAAACCTATCCCAATTTTGTCATTTAGTTGTTAAATGACTTATTCCCATAAAATGGACATGTGGCATCTTAGTTGAAAAACTAAAATTGTCATTTTACTAACACTTATTTGTTGTATATTAGATAATAATAATAATAATAATAATAATAATAATAATAATAATAATTAGATTAGATTTTTTTGACAGATGATTATTAGTTTTTATTAGATGATTATTGGATTATAAGATTATTAGATTGTTTTTTTTTGACAAAAGATTATTAGATTGTTAGATATTATTAGATTATTATTATTAGATTAGCTATTATTAGATAGATAGATTATAGATTGTTGTTATTATTATTATTATTATTATTATTATTATTATTATTATTATTATTAGAAGAAGAAGATTATTAGATTAGATAATATAATATTAGATTAGATAATTAGTGATGAGGGTTGAGTGTTTATTTTCTAACTTCCTTCATGTAAGCAATTATAAATTAAAGGGTTAAATATGTTTTTGGTCTCTAAAAAATTTGGCATTTTTGTTTTTAGTCTCTAAAAAAAATTCACCTACTTTTGGTCCCTATAAAATTTAGATTTTATGGTTTTAGTCCCTCATGACTTTTATTAATGCTTCATGACTTTTAATAGCTTGTTTTTGTCCTTTTATAAGTGTTATTAAAAGTCATGAATGCTATTAAAAGTTGGTACGTATGAAAAAAACCTGGTGGGAGAGGTCAACTCCTTAAATAGATCTCAGTACCTTGGAGGATTAGTCTCTTCAGTTGTGCACGCAGAGAATACCTTTGTTTACCAAAAAAAAAGTCGTGAACGCTATTAAAAGTTATGAGGGGATAATCTTAGAAAGTGGTTTGGACCTAACTCAACCTCACAAAACCGGCTTGTAAGGGTGAGGGTTGCCTCTTCATTATAAACCCTCTTGAGACCTTATCACTAGTCGATGTGGGACTTGAGATTTTTCCCAATACACCCCCTCACGCCCAGCACTATTGGGCTTGGAGCATGGATAGTGGTAGGTGGCCCGACGGATCTAGGACAGACTCTTATACCATCTTAGAATGCCGTTAGGCCTAACTCAACCCCACAAAATTGGCTTGTAAGGTGAGGGTTGCCTCACACTTATAAACTCTTATGAGACCATATCTCTAGTCAATGTGGAACTTGGGTTTTTCCCAATACACCCCCTCACGCCCAGCACTATTGGGCTTGGTGCGTGGATTATAATGGTGGGTGGCCCGAAGGATCTAGGATAGGCTTTGATATCATCTTAGAATATGGTTTGGGCCTAACTCAACCCCACAAAATCGGCTTGTAAGGGTGAGGGTTGTCTCTTCATTATAAACCCTCTTGAGACCTTTTTTTTTGACAAAAAAAAAATATATTAAACCCTCTTGAGACCTTATCACTAGTCGATGTGGGACTTGAGATTTTTCCCAATAGATAAAACCAAAAAACTCAAATTTTATAGGGACTAAAAATAGAAAACTCAAATTTTATAAATTATAAAACACTATTGATGCTTTTGCTAAAGAGTTTTCAAAACATATAATCTATATCTATATCTATATCTATATCTATATCTATATATAATACATTTACGAATATACTTGGAAAGGAAACAAATGAAACCTTCAACCTTATTGGTCCACCTAATAAAATTCATCCTAATTGGACTAATAACAGTGCCACGTAGTTCCATGACTTGGACATTCAGAAATAATAATAAATAAAACAAACCATTAAAACCGAAAATTAAATGTTCCTCCTTATTAACATTATATACATGGTAATTTTATTACTGTCACTAATTACCTTCAGCCACAATTTCAAATTCCTTATCACCATACACATGATATACGACTAACCCCACAAAAACGGATCACAATTGGCCTCAATTAATACCTTGCAACAATTACTCCCAAAAAAATGGACCTTTATATATTATTTATTTTGAATTTTGATTTTCAGATTCATTTTCAAATTCAAATTGATATATATCACATTATTGCATAATTGTGTATATGATGTGTTTATTTTTTTAATTTAAAATTAATTCGAAAATAAATAAAAAATCCATAATAGCGGCCTTATAAATCTGGAATAAATACATTCTTTTGTTATTTGAATTTAAAATTAATTCGAAAATAAAATAAAAAATGTTACCATAATAGTGTTTCTATAAAGCTGTAAATAAGAAGAAATCTAGAATTGGAAAATTTTACATTCAAATTTAATGATTTGGAAATGTATTTTAAATTGTCGAATTAAGTAATCCAAAATTGGAAATGCATTTTAAATTGAAAAGCTAACGTGTAACGTATATGAGGTTTTTCACAATTGAAATAAAATAATAAATTATTAGCATGATTTTAATCGAGTCCGGTCAACTTATTTTAGCAACAAATTAATTTTATTAAAACCATATTCAATACAGTTACAAACCATTTGACAATATATCCTTTCAGCAACAAATTTAATTTGGCAATATATCCTCTATTTCACCATTCAATTAACAACACCATTCGACAATGCTGAAAGAGAAGGTCGTGATGGTGCCTCTTCGTGTTGGAACGGTGGTCTACCTTAATTTCATGGGTTTTCTTTAATTTTTTCTCTTTCACACACAGAGATATATATATATATATATATATATATTATGTATGTATTAAATGTTAGTATATTCTTAAAAAAGATTTATTTTTAAAGATAATTTTATCTATTTTTACAACTTTTGAAAAGAACACGGGAGAACTTGAAAAAAAATCAAAAAACTGCTTCATATGATAAGCTGTTGGTAGAAGTTTCTCTTGAAGATCATTTTCAGTAGATAGAGATCATTAAAACTTTATAAGGTAAAATAAGTGATTTTAAGTATGATAAATATACGAAAAACACTTTTACTTCTCTTTTAATATCTTTAAAAGATCATTTCTAAATTATTGAAAATTATAATTACTTCTTTTTTAACGTTGAACAAACAAATCCTTAATATGTTTAAAATTTTGTAATCAACTATCAAATCCTAATTGTTTGTTAATTCATACAAACAATTAGATGCTAATTATCAAAAATATCTCTGTTATCACCAATTCAAACAAATAAGTTATACTTGGCATGTGATGAGGTGTAGGTATGTTCCCTAAGCATTTGCAGCCTTTAAAATACTCTGTTTTAATCCCTCATTTAACATTATCAAAATGTAATGTATACCCGTGCATCTTTCAAATGAACTGCACTAATTTGGAGTTCTAATTATCAAATTTTAAATAAGTCTACAACTAATTGCTATAAAAAAATTACCATGATAATCTCGAAACTCGAAATTCAAAAAATTACCATAACTCCAATTACCGAATTTCAAAATTCGAAAAAATATTCATTTGTACTATTTTAGTCAGAATCATGTCTGTGTTCCTCACCATATCTCGACACTTGGTTAAGGGAGGATGAGCCCCAACCGCTCAACCACACCCCCTGGGTTATTAACCCAGTGGGTGTGGTTGAGCGGTTGGGGCTCATCCTCCCTTAAGCAAGTGTCGAGGGTTCGATCCTCGCTTTGGGTATAGATCAGCTTTAAATCTCTGGGCTAGCTGTCCCCTTCAAGGTGCCTCCAATCCAGCGAGGGGATTAGTCACTGCGTTCGGCGGTGGATACCCTGGTCTAGACCAAAAAAATATCTCACCTTCTTCAAATTGTACATCCTTTTTACAATAAAATCCCACCATAACCAATCTATATTGCGGACAACCCTCCCTTTACCATTAAAATCAAGCTATCTGACATTTTTTGGTCTTTTTGTTGTTGTATATTTCTTAACAAAAACATTGAAATAACCATAGAGCTTTTGATTGGTGAGTTTCTCATTTAATAAATTTGTGGATATTTTTCAATCATATAAAAAATAGTGGATTTTGTATTCAATTTCAGTGTAGCATATAGATAAAGGTCAAACAATACTTCATGTTTAGAACTGATCATTACATGTAATCCAAACTGTTAAATGTTTTGTTGTCAGTCATTTGCATTTTATATTATATGAGTTGTTGAAGGAGGCAAATATGTTGTCTCTTATATCTCTTAAAAACTCTATACTTTTTTGCATATTTTGTTTTTAAATTATGTTGGTGTGCTCTAACTATTGCTAAACCCGCATTAAACAATTAATAATTAATTTGTAGTGATCTCTATATAAGTGATTTTGTTGTCACGATTTTGATTACTGTTATTCCTCTACGCAAACCCAGAAGAAACCCAACCCCCAATGCACATTATTTTCTCCACAGGTCTATCACAAACTCTGCTATCCCCTTCGGATCTCCACTGATGTTTGCTCTCTTTTGTTTCTTCCCTCCGAACATTTCGACTGATTTGCAATAAAATCTGAACCTCAATGATGACTACAAGCGCAATTTGCCTCAACAATGCCTACAATGGCAATATGCTCCCCGATTACCAAGGTCCTGTGTTGGGAACCCAACTCTAAGGTTAGAGTTATCCTTTTTTTAATTTCTACATGCACTCAACATTAAAGAATTTATTTTTCATTATTTGACACATTTAGTCCAGGATTGAAGAAAAAGAATGAGGAGAAATCACATGCCTCAAGAAATACTCAATTATTCTCATGCTTCGATATTTTTTCCTACCATGACTGTGTTATTTGATCTAATAACCCTTACTTTCCAATTTTAAACATTATTAATGGTTATGTTGAACAATGACTTGAGTTAGACATCGAATGTGGGTGTCTGTTCCGTTGTTGTTGGTTGTTGTTGTTGTACACATGGTTGTAAGGTAGTAGAGAAGAAATTTGTGCAATGGGATGACAAAGAAAATGTGAACAAAGAAGCGGTGAAAAATAGTGAGAGGGCAAAAATGTGAACAAAGAAGCGGTTAAAAATGTGAACAAAGAAAATGAAATTTGTGCACTAAATTGTCATTTCAATCATTCTATTTCAAACACGTTTTTCTATATATTTAATAAAAAATTAATTTATTATTAATACTATCGATAAGAATTAATATAACTAAAAAATTGATAAATAACTCATCAACACAATAGATCACAATACCATTTACGGAACGACTAGCAAAAAGTTGAAATTTCTACCTCATCATATCATTTCAAATTATATATTTTTATTTTTATAAAATAATAAAAAATGTTATTTTTGCCAATGAAGATTGGCTCAGTTGGTAAGAAGTTGGCTCATTCCCTACAAGGTTATGGGTTCAACTCCCGCTGCCGATGTGAGGAACTCTTTGGTGGGTGATCTGTAAGTACCTCTGTAAGCGCTCAAGGAGCCTTGAGACCTGCCCTGACCTTGGTGAGCCCTCGAAGCCCAACTCACCTGAACTTTATTTGTACCCAAAAAAAAGTTTTTTTTTGAAAAATTACATTTAATACTTTATGAAAGATCACATATTGGTCAAAACAAAAAAGAAGAAGATCACATAAACCTAAAATTAATCATAACAGTTATCTAAAGTTTTCAAAAGAAATTGAATATTCAATCTTAATTTCCATAACACATAATATGATACTATCTCTATTTTGTTTAAAAATGCTATCGTGGAGGATAGAGATTTGTCAACATCTCATTTATTTAAGACTTTTAATTTTAACATTTTAATTTAGACATGCATGTTCACTACACTCATTTATTTCCCTATCTCTTTTTCTTTTCTTATTGCTATGCATCATGATTTAGATGACTTTCATGTAGTTTAGGCAAGACACTACTGTTTTTAGTGATATGTCAATTTGTGATTCGTTGACGGATTAAATTACCTTTACACCAATAGTTTATATAAACTATCCATATTTTTATATAAAAAAATCCTTATTTTAGTTAGTGAATATTATCAATTATAAACTTGCATTCTAATTAGTGAATATTGTTAATGTTAATTAATTTTTTTTTAGATAATTTAAGCTATTTGTATATAAATACCATAATAAATAAATGTTGAATTACAAATTTAATCCTATGTACTTCCTACACATATATTGTATACCCGTGCATCGCACGGGTCATACGCACTAGTATAAATTATAAATATAAATTATAAAACACTATTGAATCCTCCATAAATGGAATGGTGCAAAGAAGCCGACATAAAACTTCCCTGGTTTAAGAATAGAATTTTTTAACCCTCATCAGGAATAATGGCATCTTTTAAACTTTCAAGGACTTTAATAATAAGAAATCATATCATATTAGAACACAATAAAATAAAATAAAATAAAATAAAATGTTGTACTTTTTCCTTTGCATTTTTTTCAATTTCATTTCATTTCAATAATAATAACAAAAAAGACAAAGAAATCAACCTTTCCCAAGTCTCTTTTATGGGTGCAAAGTTTGAGAATCAAATTCAAATCTTGAACAATGTGGGTTAAGGTTCTTCTTTTCCTTTCAGCAGTTTCCTTTACCCTTTTGAACTCAGCAGCTTCTTTCAATCGTAGTATTTTTCCAGCTGATTTCTTATTTGGAACAGCTTCTTCAGCTTACCAGGTATTTTGTTCAGTCCTACGTTGTTTAGCTCTTTGCATCTATCTATGTTAAGTGTTGGTTAGATCTTATTTGTTTTTTGTTTTTGGGTTTGTTAAATGAAGTATGAAGGTGCAGCTCATGAAGGTGGCAAGGGCCCTAGCATATGGGATACCTTCACTCATAGCCACCCAGGTTTTCATCATCTCCTCTCTTCTTCTTTGTGTCTGTTTCCTTTTTTGTTTCCTTCTTTTTTGTCACACTTTTTTCTTATTTTATTTTAAGTAACCATTTAGCATGTATCGTGTTTCTTTGCTTTTATCAAAGTAATGAGGCTTGTATTTATGAGATTCATTTGATAGTATATTGGGTTAGCATTGAAGAGGATGTACTTTTTTGACTCCCCATTCATCAATTTGCTTAACCAAATTGATTTTAAGGGATAACATGTCGAAAGAAAATATAAAGATTGTCTCTTTCAGCATATGCTGATGCTGCCTATGAAGCACTGACGTTGGACACAAATGGACACTTCACACGACATTGACACGGACACGTAGACCCTGATTTTAATTTGAAAAATGCAAGTAATTGAAGTGTCGGTGTCGATGTCGGTGTCGACATGACACGTGTTGGACACCAGACACATTTTCAGCTTGAAGCGTCGGTGCTACGCTGCTAGGCAAAGTATAAAGGATTGGAATTAGCAAGTAGTAGAAAAGAAAAGCAGTTAACTGACTTCATTATTTCCTAGTAAATACAATTCATATAGAATATATAGTTTCTTTGTAGTTACTTACACATTTTGAACAGAATCTGTGTATGCAATTGTGTGTGAAGTTTTAATGAACCCTACACAATATTGTGACATTTTCTTGGTTCTTCAGATCGAATAGTGGATCGCAGTAATGGAGATATCGCCATTGATTCATACCACCGCTACAAGGTATTTTCGTTCTTGCAACTTGAATTTAAAGATATTGACGAATTTCGTTACCGCTTTGATTTGATTTAGATGGATGATATTGTTCTTCATCCCCAAAACTTTTTCAGGAAGATGTGGCCTTGATGAAGGATATTGGATTCAATGCCTACAGGTTTTCCATCTCTTGGTCCAGAATACTTCCTCGTCAGTAACTCTCACTCTCTAATCATCTTTGTAGCACATACACTTCAATTACTTGTATTCTGCGTGCCTGTGTCATGTCCAATGTCTGTGTTTGTGTCGGTGCTTCATAGCTAATCATCCTGTAGTTATCCTCATATTAGTAGTTTGTTAACTACGTTTGTTAACTACTATTTGATTTTTAACTATGATAAATTGCTAATTTTGATCATTAGCCTGCATGATTCTAGGGGAATTACTCGACTTCATTGAATTGAACATGTATATTGGTGTGTGCATAAAATGTAATTAAGCTCAAACTAAATTGTTTTTTAGGTGGAAACTTGAAGGGAGGAGTTAACCAAGAAGGCATCATATATTACAACAATCTCATAAATGAACTGGTAACAAATGGTCAGTAGAAGTCATTTCTCACTCTTTCTTTCTCTTTATCACTCATGATACCCCAAATTAGACTAAGTTAGATGTACCTTTTTGCTTGCAGGACAAAAGCCCTTTATAACATTATTTCACTCTGATCTCCCTCAAGCTCTTGAAGATGAATATGGTGGCTTTTTGAGTCCCAAAATTGAGTAAGCAATTGTATAATTACCAATGCTTTCCAAACTGGACTAGAGATTGAACTGGTGAGACCTTTGGGTCATGGTTCAATAGGATTCGTTCAGCCATGGTTGAACCGGAAAACTAATAAATTAAATTTATATTTTGGGGATAAGTAAATAAAAGAACATTTTGAACGGTTCAATCAGTTGTTTAAAGCGGTTCGCCGAGGTTCATTCAGACTATGGTCCAATTGAGATTGAACCAACCGCTGAACTTGCCGATTCCGGTTCAATTGGTTGAATTGAACTGGCTGATTCTCACCGAACCGATAATTGCAATGTTGTCTAAACTAGATGGAACCTTTTCTTACAATGTTTACAAGTGATTTTTGCAAACAGGCAGGATTTTGCAGATTATGCAGAAGTATGCTTCAGAGAATTCGGCGACAGGGTTAAGCATTGGATTACGTTAAATGAGCCATTGTTGTATAGCACTCAAGGTTATGGAAGTGGATCATCGCCACCTTTGAGGTGTTCTAAATGGTTTGCTAACTGTAGTGCTGGTGATTCTACTACTGAGCCTTATGTGGTTACACACCACCTCATTCTTGCTCATGCTGCAGCTGTAAAAGTCTATAGGGAAAAGTTCCAGGTTGCTGCATAATTATTTCTTTTCGACTCAAATCATGTAATGCAATATGTGGCTATAAGATTAATTGACTATGGATGATTTCATAATAGATTTCTCAGAAGGGTCAAATTGGGGTAACACTAAACTGTGCCTGGGTTGTGCCACTAACCCAATCAAAAGAGGACAGAGATGCAGCAGCTCGGGGTCTCGCCTTTTGGTATGACTGGTAAGTTCTCTAAGAGTATGTTTGGATGGAGGGTTTTAGAGGCGATGACTTATTTTTATGTTCGAAATTAAAGAAATTAGAAAATGTTTTTAAAAACAAATAAATGGTGATTGAAATCTTATATGATCATCTATTATGTTACTTCGTCAACTTTTTTAAATCTTAAATATATATCAACATATAAAGTTAGCCCTCTGATGCGAACCAAGTTAATGGAGGGCAGAAAGGGAGATTCAGTAAGGTTTATGAGAAAGGAAAGTGGAAACCATTTACATGGGGACCACAGAACCAGAATTGATATCAATGGTAGTGGAAGGAATAAGAATGGTTGTTTAATAAGTAAAATTAATAATTAAGTAGTAGTATTAAGTAGTAGTAGTGGGGGGAATATGAATGTTCAAAGTGGAAGAGTAGTGAAAGGTCAAGGTTGAGAATAAATAGAGTTGAAGAGTAGGGGAGAGGGCAGGCTGGTTTTGGGATTGGGAATTGGGCTGGGACTTGGTTATTATCTGTAACCATTTCACTGTTTCATTGCATTGTAATTTCTCTTGTAATTGCTTCACACAATTCTGGGAGATCCCCAGGATTGAAGTTCATAATAGAAGAGGATTGTTCCATCTGTTGTTCTCTGTTTCTAGATACCCATCAAGTGGTATCAAAGCAACTTGATCCTGTTAGTGTATGGTTACCACTCGCAGTACGATGGAAAAACGAATCGATGGGTTGGAACAACAAATTGCAGAGCTCAAGAACCTCATCGTGTCACGAAGTCGCTCACGCAGAGGACGTTCTCATCGGAGGCGACCACGGAGACGTCGTTCCGACGGTGAAGGTAGCGGAGTAGAAGGCGATAACTCTCGCTCACCCACACGAAGCATTAGTCGCGACTCTTCGCGTGATTTTGGAGGGAGGAAATTGAAGATTCCAATCTTTCGAGGCGATGATGCATACGGGTGGATCGTTCGCGCTGAACGATACTTCAAGCTGAACATGGTAGTCGAAGAGGATAAGCTTGATGCTGTCGTAATCGCTCTAGAAGACAAAGCTCTCAATTGGTATCAATGGTGGGAAGAACAGAACACTGAATTGAGCTGGGACGAATTCAAGTCAGCGTTGATTCGTCGGTTTCAACCCGGGTTAGTGCAGAACCCGTTTGGCCCATTATTGAGTATTAAGCAGACGAGTACTGTAATGAAGTACAGAGAAAAATTCGAAAGAGAATCAGCTCCATTGAAGAAAGAGGAACGTGTCATGCTCAAAGGGATCTTCATCAATGGTTTGAAGGAGGAAATTCAATCTGAATTGAAGCTTCACGCTTCAGGAACACTAGATGAATTGATGGATAGGGCATTATTGTTGGAGGAGAAGAATAATGCGTTGAGGAAGGGTGGTTTGATGGCTGAAGAGAAGAAAGGGTGGCGTGATCGCGAAAAACAGAGTAACAGGAGTAGTAGGGGATACATCAGAGATAGGTGGACCTCTCCTAAACTTGAGAGGGGTGGGAATAAGGAGGGTGTTGTTAAGAGTGAAGAGGGGAACTCTTCTGAGAAGAACGTGAATTCTGGCCGCAAATTGTCACAAGCAGAATTGAGAGAGAGAAGTAGAAAGGGCCTGTGCTTCAAATGTGGGGAAAATTGGGGGCGTGACCATGTTTGTAAGATGAAACATTACAAGTTTGTGTTGGTTGAGAATTCTGAGGAGGAGGAAGGAGTGGAGAGCAATGAAGAAGAAGAGGATACAGTGGTTCTAGCTGCCAAAGTGATGCAACTTTCATTGAAAAGTAAAGAGGGATTGACCTCTAATAGATCTTTCAAAGTCATAGGGAAGATTGGAGGTTATGAGGTGTTGGTTTTGGTGGATTGTGGAGCTTCTAGCAATTTCATTTCCAAGAAGCTGGTGAGAAATTTGAACCTGGGCATCACTGAAACTTCTGAGTTTGTAATTGAAGTGGGGAATGGTGAGAAGGTGAGAAACACAGGCATGTGCCAGAAGCTTGAGGTTGAGATACAGGGCATTCCCATTGTGCAACATTTCTTTCTCATGGAATTGGGAGGTACTGATCTGGTACTTGGCATGGATTGGTTAGCTAGTCTTGGAGATGTTCAAGCTAACTTCGGAAACTTAGTTTTGAGTTGGGGAAAGAGAGGAGACATGAAGATGCTGAGAGGAGAACCTTCATTATGCAAGACTCAAGTCTCTTGGAAAGCTATGTTGAAAGCTCTCCAAAATGAAGGGGAGGGGTATGTATTGTCCTATCAGGCAGAAGGTAGGCAAGCAGAGAAGAACAGTGAGTTGATTGAGCCTACTTTGGAAGCTGTGTTGCTGGAGTTTGATGATTTATTTCGTGAACCTACTGATTTACCACCAAGAAGAGGGTGTGATCATGCCATAGCATTGAAGGAAGGGAGCAATGTACCTAACATTAGACCCTATAGATACCCTTACTATCAAAAGAATGAAATAGAGAGGTTTGTGCAAGAAATGCTCTCTGCTGGGATCATAAGAACCAGCAACAGCCCGTATAGCAGCCCTGTTATCTTGGTGAAGAAGAAAGATGGTGGATGGAGATTTTGTGTTGATTATCGTGCCCTAAACAAAATCACAGTACCTGACAAGTTCCCCATTCCGGTGATTGATGAATTATTGGACGAATTAGGTGGAGCTCAGATTTTTTCCAAGTTAGACTTGAAGTCAGGGTATCATCAAATAAGAATGAGAGATGAAGACATTCCTAAGACAGCATTTAGGACTCATGAAGGACATTATGAATTTGTGGTGATGCCTTTTGGACTCACCAATGCTCCATCAACCTTTCAAGCTCTTATGAATCAGGTACTCCACCCATACTTGAGGAAATTTGCTTTAGTTTTCTTTGATGACATCTTAGTTTATAGTAAGGACTTAGATGCTCATCTTGAGCACTTGAAAACTGTTCTGATGGCTTTGAGGAAGCATGAATTAGTTGTCAACAAGAAAAAGTGTTCTTTTGGCAAGGGGAGTTTAGAGTATTTGGGCCACATAATTTTTGCACAGGGTGTTGCTGCTGACCCTGCTAAGGTTCAGGCTATGGTGAATTGGCCTACTCCTAAAGATGTAAAGGGGCTTAGAGGATTCCTTGGTTTAACAGGTTATTACAGGAAATTTGTGGAAGGGTATGGTAGGATTGCTTGGCCTCTAACTCAACAATTAAAGAAAGATAAATTCAGCTGGGATTCATCAGCTCAAGAAGCATTTGAGAAGTTGAAAAATGCTATGACAACAGTACCTGTTCTTGCTGTCCCCAATTTTGAGAAAACTTTTGTGATTGAAACTGATGCATCCGGGAAGGGATTCGGAGCTGTCCTAATGCAAGAGGGTCAACCAGTTGCCTACATGAGTCAAACTTTATCTGAGAGGGCTTTGAGTAAATCAGTATATGAAAAAGAGCTAATGGCTGTAGTATTAGCTGTGCAAAAGTGGAGGCATTATTTGTTAGGGAGACATTTCATTATACATACTGACCAAAAGAGTTTAAAGTTTCTGGCTGACCAAAGATTGATGGGAGAGGAGCAACATAAATGGATCTCTAAGTTGTTAGGCTTTGATTTTGAGATCAAATACAAACCAGGAATTGAGAACAAGGCTGCTGATGCTCTCTCAAGGAAGCTTCAGTATTCTGCTTTGACAACAGTGCAGTTTTTTGACTGGGAGGATATGGAAACTGAAGTAGAAAAAGATGTGAAGATGAAGGGGAAGATTCAGGACTTATTGGTGGATCCTAATGCTCATCCAGGCTACAGAATGCAACAGGGCAGATTGTATTATCACAGCAGGCTGGTCATTCCTAGTAACTCTTCAAAAATTGCTCTGATTTTGAAAGAGTTCCATGACAGTGCTGTGGGTGGTCATTCAGGCTATTTTCGCACTTACAAAAGGATAGCAGGGTTGTTCTTTTGGGAAGGGATGAGGAAAAACATCCAAGATTATGTCAAGAAGTGTGACGTCTGTCAAAGAAATAAGTATCAAGCTCTAAGTCCAGCAGGTATGCTTCAGCCTTTACCTATTCCCAAGCACATATGGACTGATATTACTATGGATTTTATTGGTGGATTACCTAAGGCAGGGGGTATGGATACTATATTGGTGGTTGTTGATAGATTGACTAAATATGCTCATTTCATGGCATTAGCTCACCCTTATAGTGCCAAAGATGTAGCTGAATTGTTCTTGAAAGAAGTGGTGAAACTTCATGGATTTCCAGAGTCCATTGTCTCAGACAGGGATAGGGTTTTTATTAGTTCTTTCTGGACTGAATTATTCAAGTTGGCAGGCACAAAACTGAAGTTTAGTTCAGCTTACCATCCACAAACTGATGGTCAGACAGAGGTAGTGAATCGTTGTTTAGAGACTTACTTGAGATGTATGACTGGTACTAAGCCCAAGCAGTGGCACAAATGGCTTAGTTGGGCAGAATTTTGGTACAACACCAACTATCATTCTGCTACAAAGATGACCCCTTTCAAAGCTCTGTATGGGAGAGAGCCACCTCCAGTCATTAGAGGTGATGCTAGTGTTACTCCTATGGAAGAAGTGACTCAAATGACACAAGACAGAAATGAGGTACTGAGGTCTCTGAAGGAACACTTGGTTCAAGCCCAGAATAGAATGAAACAACAAGCTGATTTGCATAGAAGAGAAGTGGAGTATAAGGTGGGGGATATGGTGTACTTGAAAATCCAGCCTTATAAACTCAAGAAGTTAGCCAAAAGAGTGAATCAAAAGCTGAGTCCAAGGTATTATGGACCTTATGAGATAATAGAGAAGATAGGGGCAGTAGCTTACAAGTTGAAATTGCCCGAGGACAGTAGAGTGCATCCAGTCTTCCACGTGTCTCTCTTGAAACCTACTGTCACACCAGATGCTGTAGTGCAGCCCCTGCCTGCTTATGTCTCTGAAGAGTTGGAACTTCAGAGTCAACCTGAAGAAATTCTGGCCATAAGAGGAACTTATGTGAATGAAATGGAGGTTCTTGTTAAGTGGAAAAACCTGCCACAGTGTGAAAATTCTTGGGAGTCTTTGACCAAAATGATGGAGAGTTTTCCGGAACTTCACCTTGAGGACAAGGTGAATTTTGAAGGGGAAGTTGTTGATGCGAACCAAGTTAATGGAGGGCAGAAAGGGAGATTCAGTAAGGTTTATGAGAAAGGAAAGTGGAAACCATTTACATGGGGACCACAGAACCAGAATTGATATCAATGGTAGTGGAAGGAATAAGAATGGTTGTTTAATAAGTAAAATTAATAATTAAGTAGTAGTATTAAGTAGTAGTAGTGGGGGGAATATGAATGTTCAAAGTGGAAGAGTAGTGAAAGGTCAAGGTTGAGAATAAATAGAGTTGAAGAGTAGGGGAGAGGGCAGGCTGGTTTTGGGATTGGGAATTGGGCTGGGACTTGGTTATTATCTGTAACCATTTCACTGTTTCATTGCATTGTAATTTCTCTTGTAATTGCTTCACACAATTCTGGGAGATCCCCAGGATTGAAGTTCATAATAGAAGAGGATTGTTCCATCTGTTGTTCTCTGTTTCTAGATACCCATCACCCTCCAAACAGACCCCAAGTCTTTTTGTTTCTTATATGATCATCATCTGTTCAATTTTGTTTTGATGAGCTTGATAAATTTACTTGATGAACTTGAAACATTTATTGTGACAGCCAAGTACAAATGGCATCCAATGAATGTTAAACAAATAATACAATAACAAATTACAAATAACACATGTTTGGATTGACTTATTTGAGTTTATCTACTGGTATAAGCAGTTATGAAACTGTTTGTAGGAGAGCTTATGGAGTCAGCTTATGACATGTCGTCATGTCCATAAACAGTTTTCAGCTTATTTCCATTTGCTCTCTAAGATAGTTTATGAAAGCAACTTATAGTTTATATGATAAGAGATGTTTATCCATGGGGCCATAGTCGTGCTTGTTTTGAGTATTTTTTTTCTCTATTTTTGTAATACACACACGCGCACACATGTATAATTTACCATAAAAATGTAGCATCTCCCAGTTTTTATCATAATTTCTGATACACAGTGAGATCTAACTTTTCAATTTGTTTTTGAAGGTTCATGGAACCACTTCACTCTGGAACATATCCTGCTGTTATGGTTAACAAAGTCAAGGAACGTTTGCCAAAGTTTTCAAGAAGACAATACTTAATGGTTAAAGGGTCGTTTGATTTCATAGGTTTAAACTATTACACTTCAACTTATGCAGCCAATGCTCCTTGTCAGCATGGAAATCCTACAGTCTTCACAGACAATTGTGTTAGATTTACTAGTAAGTCATTATAAAATGAAGCTTATATACTTTTATTCAACTTTCCTTCCTTTTGCATTTGCTTACTCGTGATCCATTTTGTTGCTCTTGAATCAGCTGTGAAAAATGGGGTTCTCATTGGTCCAAAGGTACTTTCATTTGGAGATAAGTTTTGTTTACTCAGTTTAAATTTAGATTCTTTTAGTGTATGACAATGAAAAGTTATCACTAATACTAGGAGTAAAGTAAGCTCTCATTTTATAGAGCAAAGTAAGATATCTCAAACATATTGATGAGAAAATCAATGATTGATTGTTTAACATATCCATAATTTGTTTTTTTTGTTGTTGAGAAAATATCCATAATTTGTTATACATGTATAACTATGAAATGACTAAATACTCATTTTAGTCCCTGGCAATTTTCTTTATGGGACAAATTGGTCCCTGACAATTTTTTTGGGAAAAATTAGTCTTTGACAATTCATAATAATAACAAACTAGTCCTTGACATTAGATGGGTGGAGGGACTGAATTGTCTCTATTTTAAAAATGTCAGGGACTAATTTGTCCTAAAAAAATATTAGGGACTAATTTGTCCCTTAAAAAATTTGTCAGGGACTAAAGTGAGACTTTACTATTTTATATAAAATATATTAACGGTTGATATTTTTATCTACGATGTTAAGAAGTGAGTAATGTTGCAGGCTGCCTCAGATTGGCTCTATGTCTATCCACCTGGAATTCAAGGACTGCTAGAATACACTAAGCAGAAATTTAACAATCCAATTATTTACATCACAGAAAATGGTAAGGTTATCTCTAATGATATCGTGCATCACTTTTTTCTCTTATATTGAATCTTTACTAGTATTTTTGTTCAAATGAATCAAATTATTTGCAGGAATTGATGAGGTTGATGATGGAAAAAAATCCCTTGATGACAAATATAGGATAGACTATATTAGTCAGCACCTTTTGTATCTTCAAAGGGCTATAAGGTGAGTTTAAATAAACAATTTTGAGTAAATACAAAATACCCAAACTGTCCCTCGCAAAAATTGCATAGACCAATATAGTTCCTGAGAAATGAAAAGTATCAATTTAGTCAATGAGAAATGAAAATGCGGGTCAAGTTCCTAATAGAGACTAAAATGTTCCTAGAAAATTATCTCCAAAGGACTAGTTTGACCCACATTTACGACTGTTGAGAACCAAATCAGTACTTTTTATGTCTCTGAGACTAAATGAGTCTCCACAATTTTTGGTAGGGACTAATTTGGGTATTCACTCAACAATATTTGGTTATAAGTTTTACACTTAGCATCCTTTGAAATTGGTAGGAATGGAGTGAGAGTGAAGGGATACTTTGCATGGTCAATGTTGGACAATTTTGAATGGACTGCTGGCTACACTCTGCGCTTTGGACTTGTGTATGTGGATTACAAGAATGGACTGAAAAGATATCGCAAAAGGTCTGCTTTATGGTTCAAACTATTTCTCCATAAATGAAATTGTTCCTTAGTACTGAATAAAATTTATGGAAAAGAGATAGGAATCTGGATAAAATTTGTGGACAATTGTAAGCACTAAGCAGGGCTAATTTGATTAATCATAGTAGTTGGCTAAGGGTGAACTTTGGTTATTTACTTTGTTTCTGTACTTGTTCACATGTTTGTACTAATATTTTAAGGACGGGAACGAACCGGATAGTTGAACTGGTTTAATTGGGGAACTCGTTACTTTGATGGTTCCGCTCCCCCTTTTGAACCATCTTCTAGTTGAACAGTTCTAAAGTGGATGAGGATCTTCTCCATTTCTCGAAAGAAATGGAGGGTTCCATTTGGAAAGATAAAGACACAAAAATGATGGTTGCCCTACAACTAATTATGGTAAATTTAATTGTAGGACCCACCATCACTATTGTGTCTCTCTCTCCAAATGAAACCCTCCATTTCTCTTAAAAATGGAGAGGATCCTAACCCTTCCGAAGGTGGTTGAACCATAGTTGGATCTTTAATCGACGTGGAACTATTTGGAATGGTTTTTTATTTATTTTTGTTTTTACTTTTTCCCCAAATTTAGGGGTGCATCAATATTGACCTCTCAAAAAAGGTCTAAAGATCCCCTTACTATTTTTAGTAAAAAATAAATTTTATGATAGTAAAATATGAATATATATATATATATATATATATATATTATTAAAGCTTACTTAAAATAGAAGGGATCACAGTTGGACTGTGTCTGTATTAGATAACCCCCAAATTTAGTACTCATTTATTTACTTTTTAGTCATTTGATTCAGGGCCCATACTTCCTACAACTCCCTCCCTACTTACTGGACACCTCCAAACCTCGAAAATTCCAGAAATACTCTCACGTGAAACGCGCTCCCAAACCACTTCACGCCGCACTTTGGCTTGGTATAGTACCGTACTTTAACACCATATTCTGATCCTTCAACAATGACACACGCAGCACACATCCATTGCATTCACAAACAAATATGGGACGAAATTGATTGTGAAATATCCATCGCAATTCACAAACAAACATGGGATGAAATTGTGAAATATCTATCGCAATTCAATAAATGTTCATTCTAAAATGGATTTAGTTTTTAATAAAAAAATAATTCTCTGTAACAGGGATAAAGAGAGAAACCCATAAGTATCTTGAAAACATCATCTAGATAACTTACGGTACTATAGTAGTACCGGACCTGTACGGTACTAAAGTACTAAACCCGTTGAAAGCCAGAAAAAAAGGGACGCACTTTGAACCATTTTATTCATTAATGATATTTTGGTCTTTTCATAGGGTTAGGGGATGTTAAGTGAGTAACAGGAGGGTTGTAGGAAATATGGGTATTGATTCAGACATCAATCAAAGGTCTTGCCAATTCGGTCTTTGGTTTGACATTTTATAAAAAAAATGTCCTTACTAACTGTGCCTAGTAAGATCGTAAACAAAAAGGACTTGCAAAGGGTTGCTACCTACACCCCTTTTTCTACTTGCAACATCTATCCTTTACTTTTTGGAAATTTATTTCTAGATTTTTTTTTGGGTCAAGACCAATGTATCCACTACCGAACGCAGTGACTAATCCTCTCGCTGGATTGGAGGCACCTCAAAGGGTGGGACAGCTGTCCCAGAGATTTAAAGTTGCTTCATACCAAAGGCAACGATTGAACGCTCGACACTTGGTTAAGGGAGGATGAGCCCCAACCGCTCAACCACACCCCTTGAGTTAGATTGCTGAAGTTTCGGTGGGGAAGGGCTTCAAAAATTAATTATGCAGCAATTTGAAAAAATAAATAAAAAAGGAGATATATTGACACTAATATTAGTGCAAATAGCAACTTTCGATGTTTTCTGGATTTTTTTGGTAAACTTGGTCAATGGTTTAATGAGAGCACATTCTGATGCCACACCCCCACCCCTTCAAATTGATAAAAAGTCTAAAATACCCCTAGATTGTAAAGAAAATTCTCTTCATTTTAATTTCGTCTTTCTTTTTCCTGTGTTTTTATTCGGTTTGGTGCCATAATATTAAACTCGTACTGTATCTTGATACCGTGCGTTATAATATACACTTTACCTATCGATACCAAGGTACAGAATGTGTTAAGTAGGAAACATCACACATCAAGTACCTTGGTACTGAACTTGTTATAAATTATGGAAAATCATTTTTCACATATATTTTCTATGTGTAATGACTTCAATTCCACCGACACTTTTAATCAACAGGTTGAATTTCAACGCCATAGATTCACAAAAAATCTTGATCAACGGCCTATTTTTAGTCAAATTTCTTTGGTATAGTAATTGGAATCTCCAACCTTTGTGTTAGAAAAAGGAGTGCATGATATTTGTTGTGATAAAAGTGCCTCAACGGATAGAATTTCAGCGGTTCAAATTTATCATCCATAATTTGATCAATGACGCCCTCTCAACGGCAACCGCTATAAATAGGCAGACTTACCCAATTTCTTTCACACCAACTTTCACATTTTGTTTATCCAAACACCTTATAAATATGAGTTTAACTGACATATATTGACAATGTAAAGATTGATTACACTGTCAATCAATACAAAATCATGTGTGACTTTCAAAATGAAAGTCAAACAAATATTACTTGTAAAAAAACACTTATAAATATTTATTTTTAAAAAAAATAGGGGAGGGTGAAATTTTATTAATAAAAGTGACACTAATGGCCATTTTATTAATAAAACTAACACCTCAAGTGTCACTTATAAATATTTCAAATCTATGTAATAATTTTTATTAATATATTTTTTTTGACAAGTTTTATTAATATTTTAAAAATAACTATCTTATATAAACTTCTTTAGAAGGTACACATATAAGCGGGTTGTTTGAGAGGAAATATGCATTTTTTTTTTGTAATTGTATGCAAACATTAATTTGTTTATTTTTCTCTCATTCATCATAGATACATTGTATAAGGTCCAAGGCCAACAAAGAAGGTCCTACGCAACTTTGAAAGCAAGTTGCTATCTCCAACATTTAGATGCAAAAGTAGTAGGAGACAATCTCTTCGCCCATCAAAGTTAGAACTTCAATGCAAAATTTAACAAAGATAGAACTCTTCTATTTGATACCTACAATGACTTTTCTTTTGAATCATTAATCACTTCTGTTATGGTGAGACTTTTAACTATATACACCCCCTTTTTCACATCTATTCACATCCCACAAGGGCTCAATATCAAAGGGCCCAATCCAAACATCAAGGGCTCAGATCGAACCACAAGATCGGACGGCTCTGATTCGTTGGGACAAACCCCACCACACTCTATAAATACAACATTCAATGCCTCATTAGTGGTAAGCATTCTCGCATTTATTACTCTGTTAAGACTGTCTCACTGACTTAAGCATCAGAGTGGCTTTGCAGGTACAATACCAGCTAGGATCGGATACACTCATTGACCAAGGACATCAACCACTAACTATCTCGAACCATCCATCAAGGTCGGAAGTACTGTCCAGAACATTGGCGACCGCAGTGGGAGATCTTAAACTCAAGATCCTCTCCCCTCACCTTGATCAATGACGACTCGAAATCTTCGTTCAAATGCTAACAGTTGCAGCGGGCATCCCCCCGAGCCAATTCTGAGACTGGTCATCCCTCAGCTAGCCAAACCTTAGCCAACCCCGGAAGGATTTGTGGAAGACCTTCCGAACTCTACTCAAGCGCAGATTAAAAACCAAATTCCGAACTTCGTTTTGGTCACCGAAAGCTCCGCAAGGAACCGTCTACCTCCTCCTCCACCTCCACTTCCTGTCCCGGCCGATGCTGTTTAACAGCTTGTCCTACTGCTGAACCGACATGAAGCGGTCAACCAAGAAAGGAGCTACCGATTTATGAATCTTGAAGGTCAAGTAGCGGAGCTCATGGCCCGGAATATTCCGAATCAGGTTTCACCCGACCCGGACTCCCCTGAAAGAAGAAATCCAGCCCGAAGACGCCACCGATCGCCACCCAGAAGACGCCACTACCATCGCTCCCCTCCTCGTCGGCCCTGAGGGAATGGTTCCCGTTCTCCCCCAGCCGAAGTCTACGTCGAGGGGGCAGAGGCTGATTACTCACCTCACGTTCATTCTTCTCTGGCATCTTCTTCTCCTACGCGACGTTCAAGAAGTAGAGGATATTCACCTCACGAATATCGCCCTCAGGATCGCAGGTACCCCGACCCTCATCATCGATATCGTTCTCCACCTCGGGCCCAACCGACAAAGCGCAAAGGTCCTTTTACGGAAAGAATCGACCGTTACCCGATACCCAGATATCTTGAAAAACCACCGGAAGGCTGGAAAACCTATGACGGGACAGGCGATCCGGACAGACATTTAAGTTATTTTGACACAGTAATGCAGTATCGGAATGTTCCCATGGAAATGAAATGCCGAATTTTCCCCCTAACATTGGAGAAAATAGCCTCAGAATGGGTTGAGGTCCTCAAATCAAACACAATCTCCTCATGGGACCACTTAGCTAAATTATTCTCGGCTAATTTTTCCCATTCCAAAAGCAAACCAAATACAAGAATGTCTTGGCATCCATCGTCCAAGGAAATTCCGAGTCTTTACGAGAATATATAGAAAGGTTTAACAAGGAGGCAGTTCAAGTCCGGAACCTCGACGATGCTTTCCGAGTTTACTTTATGGGGATGGGGCTGCGCCCCGGAAGCCCGTTCAAGAAACACATCAACACTTGGGAGCCAGAGAACCTCCAAGATTTCCTCCAGCTATCCCAATGCTTTATCAATGAAGAAGAAAGCGCCATGACCGGTAAAAATCCACCGCTGATCGAACCATCTAGACCCCAAAATGAAAAAGACCAAAAGAACGACGGCCGAGGCAACAGGGATCCCCGACCTCAGAACCGTCATCAATTTTATACCGAGCTCAATGTCACTCAGGCCCAACTTTTGGGTGAATGTTGGAACACGGAATTTAGAGACGAAAAATTCCCAAAGCCGCTCTCTCACAGACCAGGTCAACGTTCCAATAAATACTGCCAATATCACCGGAGTAACGGTCACGACACCAACCACTGCAACGCCTTGAAAGACGACATTGAGGATATGATTAAAAGGGGAAAACTGGCGAGCTATTTAAACAAACCCGGGCATCAAGCTGGCGAGGTTAAGGAAGAGCGGGAGCAAGAGCCCAAATCGAGGGGGAAAATTAAAGACGAATCTGACAACGACGAGCTTGACTCAAGAAAATCAAAGGGACGGTCAGTAATGATGATGATCGCAGGAGGTTTCTCCCACGAAGAATCCGGGAAAACAATAAAACGAAAGTGGAAGGAACTACTCAATGTAGCCTCAACGTCGGTCGCACCAACCCCTTCAAACCGACCTCCTTTGTCTTTTAGAGATTCAAACCGACCTCCTTTGTCTTTTAGAGATGAAGACCTTCTAGATGGGAAGCCCAACAAACACGTACCACTCTTAGTCACGACCGTAATTGCAAATAAGGATATTAGAAGAATTTTGGTCGACCAAGGAAGTTCGTCCGACATTATCTTTCTCACCTAGTGGAAAGGATGGGAATCGATAAGGAAGACATCGTTCCTTACCGAGGATCCGCACTATCAGGATTTAACGGGTCTCGGACTAAGCCTCTTGGACACCTGGAATTGATGGTTTCCTACGGTGAAGAACCCTTGGTAAGGATCGTTAAAACAAAATTCCTCATCCTACCATGTGAATCAATCTACAACTGTATCATCGGGAGACCAACCTTGGGAAGGCTCGGAGCAGTAACCTCCACCACTCACTTAAAAATAAAATTCCACTCCCTCTGTAACAAGGTGATTACCTTAAACTCAGAGCTTGAATCCGCTTCAAGATGTTTCTTCTTATGGACGAAAGCTGAAAAGAAGGCTCAAGATAAGGAAGGGGTTCCCCCTATTATGACCAAAAAGGATGAAATTGGAAAAAGATCCGCCGAGGTTAATTTAACTGATTTGGATGCGAGATACGACCCGGATAGCTCGGAGGAAGAAGATGATGATGACTTGGCCAAAGAGCTCAAAAAGAAAATGAGGAGACCCGAGCCAGATGGGGAATCCGTCGAAGTACAGCTCGGAAGCGACCCTGCTAAAACGGTAAAAATTGGAGCTGACCTCTCCGAGGAGGTGAAAATCAACCTCACTCAGTGTTTGAAAGATCATGCTGATCTTTTTGCCTGGTCGGCAGAAGACATGCCTGGAATCCCGCCAGTGGTCGTGTGTCACCAACTCGCCGTTAATTCGGAAGCAAAATGGGTCTCCCAAAGGAGACGAGCGCAAAGTGGAGAGAAGACAGTGGCCGCTGCAAAAGTTGTTGAAGATTTGATCAAAGCAAACTTCATAACAGAGGTCAAGTACACGACTTGGTTATCAAACCCGGTACTAGTTAAAAAGAGCAATGGTAAATGGCGTATGTGCATCGATTATACCGACCTAAACAGAGCCTGTCCAAAGGACGCCTTTCCTATCCCAAGTATTGATCACCTCGTCGATAATGCCTCGGGTTTCCGCCAACTATCTTTTATGGACGCATATTATGGTTACAATCAGATCGCCATGTTCCCTCCCGATCAAGAAAAAACTACTTTCATGACAAACCAAGGTAACTTCGCCTACCAAGTTATGCCCTTCGGCTTGAAAAACGCCGGTGCCACTTATCAGAGAATGATGAACAAAGTGTTCCAAAGACAGATAGGCAAGACCGTTGAAGTCTATCTTGATGACATGATTGCAAAAAGTGAACGGGAAACTTCCCACGTAACGGACCTTCGAGAAATTTTCGCAGAAATTAGGAAGAACAACATGAGGCTAAACCCGGAGAAATGCACTTTTGGAGTCCGAGCTGGAAAGTTCCTCGGTTTTTACTTAACAGAAAGGGGGATCGAAGCAAACCCAGACAAATGTCGATCCGTGACTGAAATGCGAACCCCGACTTCCAAGAAGGAGGTCCAGAAACTCAGTGGCATGATCGCCGCTTTATCCCGTTTCCTATCAAATGCAGCATTTAAATCTCTCCCATTATTCAAACTTTTGAAGAAGGAAAAGGAGAAGGAAGAAGAGGAATTTAAATCGACAAACGAGAAAGACGAAGCTTTGCAACAGCTCAAAAAAGCACTTTCGGAGCCTCCGATCCTAACTCGCCCGAGCGAAGGAGAAACTCTATACTTGTATCTGTCAATCTCGGAGGAAGCTTTGGGCGCTGTCCTGATCTGGGAAACGCAGACCGGTCAAAGTCCTATTTACTTCATAAGAAAAGCTCTCCAGGGACCCGAATGCAGGTATCAACAAGTAGAAAAGATCGCCCTCGCCTTGGTCGTTGCAGCTCGACGACTAAGACCCTATTTCGTGGCTCACCAGATAGTCATGCGCACCAACTATCTAATAAGGCAGATTCTACACCGGCCTGACCTTGCCGGAAGAATGATCAAATGGGCAGTCGAACTATCCGAATTCGGGATCAAGTACGAGAGTCTCGTACGGCAATATAGGCTCAAGTTCTAGCAGATTTTATAGCAGAAATGATTCCCGCCGATCCTGTTAATGACATTTGGACTTTACACGTTGACGGATCTTTCAACCCTAAAGGAAAGCCCGGATAACGTTGTCATTGAAGTTTCCCTTACCTTTGGTTTTCAAACAACTAACAATCAGGCAGAATACGAGGCTTGCATCGCAGGTCTACGATTGGCAATTGAACTTCGAGTCACTCAGGTCAATTTGTACACAAATTCACTCTTGGTCGTTTCACAAATCAACAATCAGTTTGAGACTAAGGATCCAACCCTGCAGAAATACCAACTGCAAATACGGGAGTTACTCGCTCAATTCAAAATAGCCGACGTTAAACACGTTCCCAGGGCGGAAAATCAAAGGGCGGACATCCTGTCAAAACTCGCCAGCACCAAGATCCCCGGTAATCACCGGACTGTCATCCAAGAATTACTCCGAAGACCCAGTATCTCTCTTGATCCGGTTTTAATTTCTACAATTTGTGTCATTGAGGAGAGCCAAAGTTGGATCGCTCCAATTTTGGAATACATCGAAGCAGGAACCGAGCCTCTAGACTCAGCCGAAGCAAAAATCACCAGAAGAAAAGCCTCGGCTTTCTCAGTCATAGATGGAACCTTATACAGAAGGAGCCTCTCCTCACCATTGTTGAAATGCATCGAAGGGGAGGAGGCGGACTACCTCTTAGCCGAAATTCATGAAGGAATATGCGGACAGCATCTGGGAGCTCGTTCCCTGGCTCGAAAGGCTCTACGCGCAGGATATTACTGGCCGTCCATGGAAGGCGACGCTAAGAACTACGTAAAGAAATGCAAAAAATGCCAAACCCACGCTAACGTTTACATCGCCCCACCAACCGAGCTCCGAAGTCTATCCTCAACACGGCCTTTCGCACAATGGGGGATAGATCTCCTAGGACAGTTCTCAACTGCTCTGGGCCAAAACAAGTTTCTCATCGTGGCAATTGATTATTTTACCAAATGGATTGAGGCAGAACCCTTAGCCACTATCACTGCAAGGAACTGCGTCCGATTTTTCAAGAAAAACATCATGAGTAGATTCGGGATCCCCGAAACAGTTATTACCGACAATGGAACCCAATTCGCCGACAAAGGGACTCCTTAATGGTTTAAAAAGACGACTGGACGACGCTAAAGGGAATTGGGTAGAAGAACTCCCATATGTCCTCTGGGCCTACAGGACCACATCTCAAAGCTCTACAGGAGAAACGCCATTTCAGCTCTCTTATGGCAGCGAGGCAGTCATCCCGGTGGAAGTCGGCGAACTAAGTTGGAGAACAACTAATCCCAAAACTCCATCCGAAAACAACCAAGCTTTAAAAGAAGAGGTCGATCTCATCGATGAAGTTAGGGGCCGAGCCACTCTCCGAGAAGCCATCATCAAACAAGGAGTTGCAACCCGGTACAATGCTAAGGTCGTCCCCAAAGATTTCGAACCAGGCGATTTAGTACTTCGAAGAGCCGATGTGGGCTTAAAAAATGCAGCTCAAGGGAAGTTAGCACCCAACTGGGAAGGGCCTTACCGTGTCAGATCTAAGACCGGTACAGGTGCTTTCAAGTTGGAGACTCTAGACAATAAGGAGATCCTCCGAACTTGGAACGCCACAAAGTTAAAGAGCTATTATGTTTAGCAAGAAAAGTACTTAAGGACACCACTGTTTGAGTGTGCCAAATTTGTGTAATATCTACTTCCTTCCATTAATTAAGACTCTAGACAAGAAGGAGATCCTCCGAACTTGGAATGCCACAAAGTTGAAGAGCTATTATGTTTAGCAAGAAAAGTACTTAAGGACACCACTGTTTGAGTGTGCCAAATTTGTGTAATATCTACTTCCTTCCATTAATTAAGAACGACAACGATGCCTATGTTCCACACTTATCTTTTTTTATTTTATCAAAATTATAAAGTACGAACTAAGTCTCCTTCTTCGGAAGAGACCACTTGGGACCGATCTTTTGAGATCTCCCAACGCGACCAAAGCAGTCGCAACCCTTAGGGGCGAGTTCAATCCGGCCCGAGTCCTGGTAAACTGCCACAAAGGTTCGAAAGGTCCTTTAAGGATTTTTCCTTAAATCGACCATTGGCCTTAGTAGCCAATAACCCTATCAGACGAGTTAGATCCGGGCCGAGACCCGGTAAACTGTCCGTAGGACCGATCTTACGAGATCCCCGAACACTGCCAAATTGTTACAACCCTTACGGGCGATCTACTGGATCAAACAAATATTAAAGTGATTGGGTAAATTAAAAGATAGAATAACGAGCTTATAAAAGATTAATTCATTACAAACCGTCTCGGATACGGCCGAGTCCTCGAGTTTGAATCAAAAAGAGCCTAATCTATTACAACTTGTATAAAGTTCCGAGTTTATGCAGGACTCCCCTGTGTATAAACCCGGATCTCTTGCAAAAAGTAGGAGCACAGGGAACAAATTATGTGGATTTTGGGAAAACCACAGTCTTCGCATTGGTCTTCAGGTCAACCTTAATAATTCAACCCTCCTCAATCTCGTGGTCTACGTTAAAAACGGATTTGTCAAGGTTGAGGGAAAGATGAACAAGGGCGATTTGACTCAAAGCAAGATCAAAACCATCCCCAGCCATTGCCAGAGCAAGATCGGATGCCGTCTTCGCCTCCTTTTTGGATTTTGCTAGTTCAGCACGAACTTGGGCAAGCTCTTTCTCCAGCACAACATTTCGGTCTTCTGGAGTAGAACTGGTCTCGGTTCTGTTCTCCTCAAGCTTCTGCAACGACGCTGTCAGCTTGTTAACCCGATCTTGCAGCTCCGGAATTTTCTCTTCAACACCCTTTTTCTCACTCTCCAGCTCAGCGCTCTGACTTTCAAGTTGTTGAATAGGAACGGCGTTATCCTCGGCTTGCTTTTTAGAAGTCTTGGAGGCTTTCTCAAGATCGTCTATATACGCCTTCTGCGTTTTCAGATCTTTTGCACTCTGTTTGAGAAGTTTGTCTTTTTCGACAAGGTCGTTCAGAGCATTAAACAGCTTCTTCTTCCCAGCATTAACCAAGTCTGAAACGAAAAAATATCTCAAATCAGAAAGGTAGGCAGTAAAATTGACATACGAAGTTGAAGAAACAAACGAGACCTTACCTTCTAGACGACGTTCCATCTCCTGTTTCTGCAACTTGGTAACATCGGCAAGATGAACAAACAGCTTCGCCGCAGCACTAACAGGGTCAACTTGGTATTCCTCCAAATTCTTCTCCATGAAGCTCGCATCAACGGGGACAGGTGTTTTAGAAGACCTGTGTTTTTTGGAACCTTTATCATCTTGTTGCACCCCTTTCTTTTTTTGATCTTCAGTTTGCCGAGCCACCTTGGGCTGCTTGGTTAAAGTTCCGTCACCCCCTGCTTTCTTTTTTTGAGGTTGAAGATCGCCTTCCAGGGTCTCCAACTCCTCCTCATGAACAACCCTAATAGGGGAAACATGGACAGCAGCGCTAAGGTCGGGAACATCTTGAGGCACCCTTTGGTTTGAAGGCTCATCTTCCGCAACCCCGAGGTTCTGCAGTGCCATCCTTTTCAACATCGCAATCCGATTTCCAGCCATCGTATCTGAAAAGGAAAGAAAGAAAGATCAAGTTAGAACACTTCAAAAAAAAAAAAGAAAAACAACTGATCAGAGATTAACAATTCAAAGACGACCCTACCTAGAACTCTCATGACCTTTCTTTTAGTGGCACACTTGACCATACGATCGGCAGGAATACCTCGGTATTTATGCTTGGTATAGGGTACTTGGGCGGAAATAAACAAAAGTATGTTCCTGGTAAGAATGTCGGCAAGACACAAATGAGTCTCATCGACATGGTATGATCCTGGAGGTCGGTTATAATGACCAAGGCCCCATCCTATGGGAAACTTGGTGGACACCAGGGTCCGCCCATCCGGACTGAATTTACCGACATGGTCAATTGCTTCACTATTCACCGGCTCCACAAAATAAAAGAGCTCTTTCCATCTCCCCTTCAACGAGTCTGAGTAAGCCCGGAAAATCTTAGCATTCCTTTTAGATCGAAGGCTCACATGCTCCCGAGCATTTCCCTCATCGCCTTTTTCGTTGTTCCTGTTTACCTCGAACAGATGGAAGAACAGGTCGACTGACACTGGACGATCGAGCACAAGACAAGTCAGTTCGAATGCTCGGAGAAATGCCCAGGCGTTGGGATGGAGTTGTGAAGGTGCTAAATCCAACCTCGCCAAAATAGTTTGTTGAAGATTGGTAAAAGGAGGACGGATATGCATATCCGACACCAGAACTTCATACATGACAAATCTCAAAGACCCTGGCCAGGTCGCGGCATGCTCGTCAGATTTCATGCCTTCGACATTCCAAAGTCGACCCCGAATTGACAGTTTGTTTACAATAACGCTCATATCTTCACCTGCCTCGTACAAAGATTTGGTTTCAGTAACGGAAGATGCAACCCAGTTGAGAATACGAGGAACGTTCACATCATAAGGCATAGTAAGGTCGATTCTCCCCAGGCCAGTGCTGGAGTAACCATCGGTCAAAGCAGTGGAGCGCTCATCATCCTCGGCAGCTTCGCCCTCGTCAACCTCATCATTTCTTTTTTGTAAATGTTCTTGACTATCTTCAGTTTCTTCGGTGGGCCTTTTGCCTTTATCAACCTCGGGTTCAGTATGACTGTTTTCCCCTGTCTCGGTGGTGAATTCGGAATCCGACTCTGAACCTTCCACTTCCTGACTATGGGAAGACCCTTGTGCATCATCGGACTGAGTTTCTTCAGAAGAATACGACTCTACCATAACCACATCGGTCGGGTTATCTCTCACTCCAACAATAACCACATCAGAAGATTGCTCTTCGCCATCAGGTTCGTTAGTGGTGTCCTTAGGGGAGTGACAATCGACCTCGAGATCGTCCTCCACTTGTTCGCTGGTTGGAGCGGAATCAAGATGGTCTTGGACTTCGGGAATAACGGGGGCACCATCAGAGCGGCGACCTTCAACACTTTCTCCACCCGAAGCCATCACTTTCGCTAGTTGCGGGGGCTGCTGTGAAATTTGCCTACGGGTTTGTTTGGTAACCGCCAGTTTAAACCTGCAGGAATGGGAGCATAGGGAAGTCAGGACTAACGACCTAATGGGTCCATGCCGAGGTTGGAACCGAACCTGACGACCCCCACCCTGTGACAACTAAAGAAACGGGGTCGAGTCCGACTCAAAAAGAAAAAAAAACGACAGACATGTATGAAAGAATAAAACTGACCTTCCCCAAAAGAAGCTCTTGCCGATATTCTCTTGCGGAACTCAAACACTTGAACCCACTGGAACGGTGAAACTCTAGCCACTATCTCCTAATTCAACGAACTCAAACTCGAAAATGAAGATCGGTATGCAGAGCAAATTGAAATCAGGTGCAAATGAGGGGAACTGAACCCCTATTTATAGTGGGCCTCATAGGAATGGATTGGGCCTAAGTCGAATCGACGCATCCCATCAATAGCCTTCAAAGCACGCGCACGCCTACCAAAGCGTCACCATCATTAGCCACCATTGGAAAACGTGTTCTGACAGGTGCAATAAATGCAAAAGCACGAAAAACGAAACGTCACCTTTAAAAATGTTACAACGGTCGAATCACTATGACAAAGCAGGCTCGACTTCGGTAAGTCCTTCATCGATGAGTCCCTTGGTCATCAAACATCGGACAGTTAAGATCACCTTCTCATCTCATCACAACACCTGAAGAGTTATAGCTCATCCAGAGGTCGGGAAAAAACACATCGTAAGCTCGTCAACAAGTCAAGATCGCCTCCAAGACGACCAGACTTGAGGGGCAACTGTTATGGTGAGACTTTTGACCATATACACCCCCTTTTTCACATCTATTCACACCCCACAAGGGCCCAATATCAAAGGACCCAATCCAAACATCAAGGGCTCAGATCGAACCACAAGATCGGATGGTTCTGATTCGTTGGGACAAACCCCACCACACTCTATAAATACAACATTCAATGCCTCGTTAATGGTAAGCATTCTCACATTTATTACTCTGCTAAGATTGTCTCACTGACTTAAGCATCGGAGTGGCTTTGCAGGTACAATACCAGCTAGGATCGGATACACTCATTAATCAAGGACATCAACCACTAACTATCTCGGACCATCCATCAAGGTCGGAAGTACTGTGCAGAACAACTTCAAATCTCCCCTATGCAACATTTTTAACTAAGATCTATCCAAAAAAAACCATTTTTAACTAAGATTTTTTTTAAACCAAGGCATCCCCTGTGCGCGCAACGACAAATACTAATCCTCCGAGGTACTGAGATCCATTTAAGGGGTTGACATCTCACACCAGGTATTTTTCCTTACACACCGGTCAGGGATCGAACCCTTGACCAAATGGTTAAGAAACCCAAATATCTACTACTTGTGCTATACCATGTTGCTAACTAAGATGTTATACTTATTTCCTATTTGGTCTACATGAACAAAATTGTAATAATGTTCAGAAATCGTACCTTCAATAATAAACAATGCTGAGCCTCTCTCTATTTAAGAAATTATTCCTCTTCTCAGTAAAAATACTTTCAATTATATATAAAAAAACAAGACATGTTATCCGTTCGAGTTAACATCAACCAAAAAGGACTAAATAAATGCACATGGAAGAGGGACAATCCTCACATGTAAGAAACATGGTCCTTCATATCATTGCTTCCTCAATTCAAAGCATTCCTACTTTGGTTACTTGTGATATGCAGCCAATCATACACGCTTCTCCTTCTTATCCTCTTTTGCCAAATTATTTACTCTCTCCTTCCCATAATATAAGACCCTGCATTTTTCACGGTTATTAAGAAAAGTTTGTTGCGTAAATAATATGTTAAAATTTTGTATAACTATTACTAAATTACCCTAAACATTCAATGTTAACTTTTCATATACAAACATAAATTAGTACTATTAATAATGATATATTTGGAAAAAGAGTAATAATGTATCTAGAAAATTGTAAAGGACCTTAAATTTTGAGACAAATAAATATGAAAAAGAAGTTATATTTTGGGACGATGGAGTAGTATCCTTCTCACTTTCCCCCCTCCCTTCACAATAAGTTCGAAGGCTTTTAAACAATGGGCCATCTTTTGAGGAATTTAGCTGTATAAGTTGTCTCTTATGATAAAAGCAACAAGAAGGGCCATCCAATTTACTGGCAAATGTTGCCCTTCTTTAAAGGGAATAATATTATTCATCAAACTATAACAATTAACATGTGTGACATAACCACAAGGTTGGTCGTAAGTGATTAATACGCTCTAGCTGAAGAGACGAATTTGACTAGTACTTGAGTTTAATTTCTAGCACTGAAATAATTTTTGGTCAGACTTTACCTACTTACAGACCGACTATAAGTTAGTCAATGGTATGATATTACGAGTCCTATATATATCGAGTAGATACAAAAAAAAAATCAATATAATACTTCAACAATGAGACTTTCTCACTTAATGAACTAGTCTTTTGATTGAGTCATCTTCGTGGTAGCCTTACATAAAGCGACGAGTAGGTGATAACTCTACTTTATATAGAGTTATATACGCATCTAAACCTAAATAATTGTTTAGAATCAAGTACAATATGTGTTAAATATAGTAGTATGAATAAAATAAACAACATTCAAGGTTTATACTCATGACTTAGCATTTTGTATATATATTGGTATGTTTGATGTGTTTGTTCAGTGCACCTGCATGTGATGCATCTCCACAGGAAAACAGGCAGTGCATCTGCACTAGATGCAGCTGCACCAGATTACCACAGTGCAACCAAATTTAGTGCATCTGCACCATCCTGCACCAAAGACAGAATTACTCCACAATGGAAGCACCTCAATTCATACCATGGCATAAATATCTCTATGACATCATGCTTAGTCACAAGTCACATGGAGGCACCATGGCAACTTGCAAAAGGTGCACCTGCATCGCATGCAGCTGCACTACATGCAGCTGCACCATCCTGAAAGGGAGGAAAAATGCCAACACCGGAAGCACCTCAAACTCAAAGAAGATAAAGACACCACAAGATGACATCATAATTGGTCACAAATCACATGGGTCACACAGGAACCTTTCAAAGGAGGTGCCTACAATATATGACCATTTGAAGAGTCATCTTATAAAGGACACATGGCTACACCTAATTGGACCATTCTTTGCACTTGAGTGAAAAACTCAAATGGCATCATCAACTTCTGAAAAGTAACCATGGTTAAGTTAACTTTGTCTCCAAGCAAACCCTCACTTGAAGGAAATCTCAAGGCCTATATAAAGGACTAAACTCTTCACTTGAAAGATATATAGATTTTTACATACTTACTTCTTGTTCTTTCTATTTTAGTTTTTTTATAGTTTTCAAAGTTTAATTTTCTTGTAGTTTCATAGTGTTAGTTTGAGAGGAAGGTGAGAGGAAATTGACCTTCTATCTCCACTCCTTCAAAGAGCTAATAGTTGCAAGAAATTAGTTGTAAGCAAATATATGCAAGAGTTTTCCATTTGTTACTATTTTGAATCCACTTGTACTTTTCTTCATTGCAATATGTTTTCATTCAAATATATTTGCTTTATCATGTCCAACATGAGCTAAATCTCTTAAGTTGGGATGTTCTAACTTTCCAATGATCTTTTGAGGAAAGTTATCGTGTTTTCAAGTGGTGTGCACTTTAGTTCTTGTGTTTAAATTCTTAATCTTGTTTAAAGGTTGATCACTTAAAACAAGTAGAGTTATATTCACTTAATTGACTTATAACTAGAAATCAAGAACTAAGTAAGGATAAGTGTTTAATAAAGCTTTTTGTTAAACTAGTTTTAATGAAGTTAGCTTGTTAATTCCATGTTAATTCCTAACCTTAGGTTAACATAGTCCTTACAAGAGTGTAGTAAGATCTTAAGATACAAGAGTGTACTTATTTAGCAAATTGGATTATCTGTAAGGGGGCGAGAGAGGCACTGACAACCCTACTCTTTACCGCAGAAAAACAGGATCATAAGAGCTTGTAACGAAACTCTGAAGAAAGTAGCTGACCAGCACACACTGATGCAGCTACACCAAGTGCAACTGCACCACAAGAAAACACAATACACTCAAAAGTGATTTAGCTTGTGAAGACATCTCAACTTTCATTCTCAACTGATTTCTTACACAATTTACTTGCTTTCATTTATTTTAACATTTCAACTTCAATCAAAACCAAAATCTGAATAGTGTAGTTGCACTAATTTGCATTTCTTTACAATAACATATAAGAGTTAATTCAATCTCTGTGGGTTCGATCTTTTATACTATAACTTGTGACTGTGTATACTTGCACACGTATTTTCACACACCAAGTTTTTGGCGCCGTTGCCGGGGATTGTCATTAATTTTTGTTGTTTTAAAGATAGTAGATTAGTGTTTATTTTCTGTTTTGTTATTTTGGTATTTTGTTTTTCTGTGCAGAAACAGGTGCTGTTACACCTAGTGCATCTGCACTAGCTTATGCCTAGAGACAAACCACCAGAATTTGAGTTTAATCTAGAGATAGAAAGACAGTTTAGAAGGTTGCGAAGAATCCAAAAAGAAAGGCAGCAATGTAGCAGAAATACCATGTCTCAACAAGGTGAAGGAGGAGGTACTGGATCACAACAAGGTCCTCAATATGGTCCTCAACCAGTTCACAGGTACAGACTCATCAATATGGATCCCATAGGTATGATTAATGATAGAGATAGACCTATGAGAGATTATGTTATGTTTGATCATCAAAACATGCAAACAAGCATAGCAAGACCTCACATAGAGGCTATCCATTTTGAATTTAAACCTATGATGTTTCAAATGTTACAAACAATTGGTCAATATGGTGGACATCCTCATGAGGATCCCCATGAACATTTAAAACAGTTTTTAGAAATTTGTAGTAACTTTATCATTCCTGGTGTTAGTGAAGATGCATTTAGACTTAAGTTATTTCCATATTCTTTGAAAGATAAGGCTAAATCTTGGTTAAATTCATTGGAGCCTAATTCTATTCATTCATGGAATGAAATGGCTGAAAAGTTTTTGGCAAAATATTTTCCACCCATTAAAAATGCCAGAATGATAAATGATATTACATCTTTTAGACAAAAAGACCAAGAATCATTATTTGAAGCATGGGAAAGATGGAAAGAACTTTTAAGAAAATGTCCACACCATGGTCTTCCAGTTATTATTCAAATGGAAACATTTTATAACGGTCTGGAACCACAAACCAGAATAATGCTTGATGCATCATCTGGAGGTGTTTTGTTAAATCTGTCTTATAATGAAGCATGTGAATTGATTGATAGAATTGCTACTAATAGTTCTAGTTGGCCTATTGAGAGGGTAAGTGCCCAAAAGAAATCATCAGGGGTACATGAAATTAGTGAAATATCAGCCCTATCTGCTCAAGTAGCCTCACTAGCAAACATGTTCAAAAACTTCACCACAACCAGTGCAACTGCATCTAGTGCAGCTGCACCAGTAGAGAACACTGCAGCATCAATAGAACAAGCCCCTCCAGGAACAGTAAGTTGTGTCTATTGTGGAAGAGGTCACCTTTATGAGGAATGTCCTAGCAACCCTGTCTCTGTAAATTATGTAAGTTATAATAGGAATAACAACCCTTACCCAAACACCTACAATCCAGATTGGAACAATCACTCAGATTTCTGGTGGGGGAACAATACTAGTGCACCTGCACCAAGTGCAACTGCACCAACCCTTCCACCAGGATTTCAATCTCAGAACTACCAAAGGCCACAACAACAACAACCTGCTACTGATAACTCTATAGAGGGTTTGCTCAAATCTTTCATTAGTGAAATTAGAACAGCTAGGCAAGCCCAAGATGCATCAATCAAAAATTTGGAGAATCAGGTAGGTCAGTTAGCAACTGCTCTGTATCAAAGACCAACAGGTACATTACCATCCAATACAGAAGCAAGTCCATCTCAGAGGCCAGGTAAAGAACAGGTCAAAGCTATCTCTCTCAGGAATGGGAAAGATCTTACAGAACCTTATGAGAATGAAGGTACAGGTAAGGGAGAAAAAAATAAAAATGAAAAAAATTCTCAAAATGCAGAAGCACCAGATGCATCTGCATCTCATGAAGTTCCAACTCCAAGGTTAGTTCCTGAATACCCTCCTCCTCCTTTTCCTCAAAGATTTAAAAAGGCACATGAGGAGAAGCAATTCAGTAAGTTTTTAGATGTTTTAAAACAATTGCATATTAATGTTCCCTTGATTGAAGCATTGCAACTAATGCCTAATTATGCTAAATTCATGAAAGATGTTCTTTCAAAAAGAAAAAGATTAGGTGAATTTGAAACTGTTGCTTTGTCAAAAGAATGTAGTTTGATTTTGCAAAACAAAATTCCAAGAAAATTGAAAGATCCAGGTAGCTTTACAATTCCATTTTCAATAGGTAATTACTATACAGGTCGTGCATTGTGTGATTTAGGAGCAAGCATCAACTTGATGCCTAAATCTGTCTTTACACAGTTAGGAATTGGAAATGCTAAACCTACATCTTTAACATTGTCACTTGCAGACAGGTCAATAGCTTACCCAGAAGGAATCATAGAAGATATATTGGTAAAGATTGACAAATTTGTATTTCCTGTAGATTTTGTTATTCTTGACTTTGTTGCAGATGAAGAAGTACCAGTTATTCTTGGAAGACCATTCTTAGCCACTGGGAAAACATTGATTGATGTGCAAAAAGGAGAACTAACCATGAGAGTAAATGATCAAGAGGTGAAATTCAATGTAATGAATGCTCTGAAATATCCTGCAGAAGAGAGTGAAGAATGTTCAGCAGTCATCCCTCTTGATCATTTGATACAGAAGCAATTCTACAAACAACATGATCATCTGATGAATGCTCTAGCATCCAGTGCTCCTGCCTTGATAGATGAAGAAATTGAAGAAAAACATCCTCCACAAAATGAGCTTAAATTTTTTCAAGAAAATGAGAATTGTTATCCCAAATGCTTATTGGTTGGGCCATAGGATCACTTGCTTCCCCATGCCAAATACATGGGAGTTCTAACAAAAAGAAGAAAGAGGAAGGATGATATTTTCTTCTTGTCCTATTATCCACCCTAACTTAGGTTTTGAATGACAAGTCTAGCTAAAGACTATAAAATAAGCGCTACTGGGAGGCAACCCAGATTTTTAGGACTAGTTGTGTTTTGTGTGTTTTTGTTTTTACTTTTGCAGGTATGAATGAATGGTCTTGTGCAGATGGTGTCAATTATGCAGAATTCTGATGTAGTAGCACTGTGTGCAGATGCATTAGTGGCTGAAGATATCTGCCACAAGACTTAGTCAGGCTGAAGACTCTTAAATCAAGCGCTTATGGGAGGCAACCCATGATTTTGAAGTATTAATTATGTTAGTTTTAATTTATGTTTTGAAGTGTTTTGTATGAAAACAGGTTAAGAGAATTCCCAGTGCAGCTGCACTGCAGGCACCAGCACTATCAAAATTTCAATGCTCCTGCATCAAACTCCACAACACACTGGGATGAAAATTTAAATGCTGAGAAGAATGTTGCAGAGCAACCTGATGCGGGTGCACTTAATGCAACTGCATCCACCACTGATGTACCTGATGCAAGTGCAACTAGTGCAGATGCATCCAAACCTGAGGAGCCCAAAAAGAAGAGACAGAAGGTGAAGCATTCTACAGTGAGGTCTAGCTTAAAGCTAAGGAGTGTGGCATCAAAACAGTAACTATATTTGAATGTTGTTAACTATTTTGTTTAATTATGCTTTTATATTTTGCATTATGATATTTTGTGAACTAATCCTCCTCCCATGGTTTTTATTTTTAAAGAGCAGTGAGGACACTGCTCAACTTTAAGTTGGGGGGAGAAGTTAACTTATCATATTATGCATATGTGTTTAACTATAGTATGTGTGTCTGCTTTGATATATGTTTGTTCTTATATATGTTTGATATATGTTGTTCTTATATATGTTTGATATATGTTGTTCTTATATATGTTTGTTTTTATGAGTGTCTACATGTTTAAATGTGTGTTAGGATTTGATAGATTTGAAGCATGATCAGCTTAGAAATCTTTTTCACAATGCATCTCTTTGAACTGATTTTTAATGATGAAAGGAAGAAAAAGAAAAGAAGCCTTGTTTTTCCTCAAATGACCAATTTTATTATTACTTTAACACATCAAAGCTGAGTTTTGAAAAGAACCTTGCTATTTAAAGAGCTATCTGATGCAAGAGGAATTTTTAGAAAGCTAAGGTCAAGACTAAATTTTTACTAAAAATATAGAAGAGCATAAAGAATTAAGTTTGGGGGAGTTTCCATGAATACTAAGGCAAAGTATGAGGAACTTAAAGTAGTAAATGCCATAGGTTATCAAAAGCTACTACAAAAAGTGTCAAATTGTTGTAAACAGCTATACTTACCTGAGTCATTAAACTGAACCTGTTCCAATAGTGCATTTGGTTTGTAAAAAAAAAAATATACAAAAGAAAGAAAAAGAAGAAACGAAAAGCAAACCAAAGAAAAAAGTATGCATAAGGAGCTCAGTGAGGAGGGCAGTATATGCTATAAGTCTGGAAATGTAGTATCAAGTGCACCTGCACTCAAGTGCATCTGCACCGTTGCAAAAAGTTCAGTGCATCTGCACCAAAAGGAAATAACCACAAAAAAAAGAGTAGTGCATTGACTCAATAGTTTTGAAATACTCAAGTCAAAGCCCTTTGTTGTGCTTAGAGCCCCCCAATGCTTGAGGAAGTTGTTAGTCTAGTCTATATTTTGAAACATCTTTGTTTTGACCGAACGTAATCTAAATTTTTCAAAGGCTAGGAGAAACTTGTTACTTAGTTTTGGAACTGATTGAATCTCAGTGGGGCACACACTCACACAAATGAGTTTTAATAGCTTTGGATGTTTTGGAATTCAAAGGCACAAAGACAAAAGTTTCTGAAAAATGAAGTTCATGAGTTGCAATTATTGAAAATCATTCTGTGAAAGAGATATGAGCTTATCTGTTCTCCTTAATTCTAGATATCTTATTTATGTTTTCTTTTTGTCATTGCTTGAGGACAAGCAACGATTTAAGTTTGGGGGTGTGATAACTCTATTTTATATAGAGTTATATACGCATCTAAACCTAAATAATTGTTTAGAATCAAGTACAATATGTGTTAAATATAGTAGTATGAATAAAATAAACAACATTCAAGGTTTATACTCATGACTTAGCATTTTGTATATATATTGGTATGTTTGATGTGTTTGTTCAGTGCACCTGCATGTGATGCATCTCCACAGGAAAACAGGCAGTGCATCTGCACTAGATGCAGCTGCACCAGATTACCACAGTGCAACCAAATTTAGTGCATCTGCACCATCCTGCACCAAAGACAGAATTACTCCACAATGGAAGCACCTCAATTCATACCATGGCATAAATATCTCTATGACATCATGCTTAGTCACAAGTCACATGGAGGCACCATGGCAACTTGCAAAAGGTGCACCTGCATCGCATGCAGCTGCACTACATGCAGCTGCACCATCCTGAAAGGGAGGAAAAATGCCAACACCGGAAGCACCTCAAACTCAAAGAAGATAAAGACACCACAAGATGACATCATAATTGGTCACAAATCACATGGGTCATGTTGGACTAAACGATAACCTTAGAGGGGGGGGGGGTGAATAAGGTTATAGGCTAAAAATCATTCTTTTTTGAGTTTTCAAAGTTGTTTAATGCTAGTTTAAAAAAACAAATGCGGAAAAGGTTTATATGCTAGCAATTTGCGCAAGCTATTATAGAGATATAGCAACAATGATGAATTTTACAGTAACACAAAATCCACTTAACTGTAATATAGAGATTGCAACACAGTAACAATGAGTATACTAATAGTGCAAATCAAAACAACTAACAAAAATATCAATTTCAATAGTTGTAATAACAATTCAACAGTAATTTCAATTTCGATAGTTATAATAACAATTCAACAGTTAACGCTATAATAGAAAACCAAACAATAATAACAAGAACAAGAATAATGGGGCATAAATAAGTAAAGAGATAAGGGAAAGAAGAACACCGCGATTTTTCGAGGTTCGGATTGAAATCCTACTCCTCGGCCTCCGGCTTTCCAACCTTTGGACTTTGGGAAAATAACACTATAATGGTGAAGATGCTTCTTCAAAGTCTTACAACTCACGCCACTTTACAGCAACAACAAAACCTCTCAATTTCCCCAATTGAGAACCCGAGCTCCCCGCTTAGGATTTCTACGATCCAATCTCCCCGATCGAACCACCCAAGAAACACTTTCCCAGGATTTCACAACAATACCAAACGCCAAGTGATAAGATGAATACAATTGAAACTATGATCGATTAATCAAGCAAAATAACCATAAGAGTTGAGAGAGATGATATGATGATGAAAACCCTAGAAATTTGATTGAGAACCGAAGAAGATGATCAGATATTGAAAGGGATCGTTCTCAAGTTTTGGTTTCACGTTGTTTCAAGTTTTGCGGCTCTGTGAAATGTTTTTCGTTTTCTCTCTCTATCTGTGTCGTGAAAACCCTTGCTTTTCTATTTATATCACTTAAGAAAATATGACCGTTGAAACACTTTTTAGCACAATTGTGATAAGTGAGAAATCGATTGATTGCTTAAAAGAAAGAGAAGAGAAATCGATTTAGTGCTTCCAAAAACACAAGATAGAAATCGATTTTGTGCTTAAATAAAGGAAACAAAAAATCGATTGTTCTCCTTAAAAGAATGAGTGAGAAATCGATTTTGCACTTAATGAAGGAAGTAGACAATCGATTGTTAGCTTTATAAAAATAAGGAAGGCAAGCTACAAGAGACAAGCCACAAATCGATTTCTTGCTTGAATGGCATAGGCTAGAAATCGATTTCTAGCTTGAGTGAAATAGGTTGGAAATCGATTTTCCTCTTTAAAAACACAAAGTCATCAATCGATTGTTTTCTTTCCAAAACAAGTTCTTTTAAAACAATCAAGAAGTGGGAATCGATTGTTGGCTTTTAAAAGGAAGAGAGAAATCGATTCATTGCTTTAAAACTAAGTGGGAATCGATTTCTAGCTTTATGTACCATATCAAGAATCGATTCTTTACTTCAAAAACAAATTCTTTTTAAAACACTAACTCATGAATCTATTTTCTTTAAAAAACAACAATTCAAGACTCAAACTATTTCTTTAAAAACACTTTGTGCCTAACCTAATTAAACATGGTTTTATATAAAATATTTTTCCAAGACAGTTCAATTTTAAAAGATCATCTCTCAACTACGAATGTTATAAGACTTGGGTAATACGATCTTACATGAGTCCTACGCAAAGCGATATAAGCCTTCAATGCTTGAGCAGCTTTTCGTAATATAAGTCTTCAATGCTTGAGCAGCTTTTCGTCCGAGCTTCTACAACTTTGAGTCAGCTTCCGAAGCTCTCTTGTTCAACACCCTGCGCTCTTATATTTTTCCTGCGCTTTACCTCAAGTAAATTATCAGTAACTTGTAATTTGTTATCATTCAAAACAAGGAATGTTTGCCCTTGGCACAACAAACTCCCCCTTTTTGATGATAACAAATTACCTTAGCATAGGGAGGCGATAAACAAGAAACATTAGCATATGCTCCTCCTAAGCGTAAGCGAAAAAAATTATAAAAATAAACATACATAGCAGAAAACAATTATATAGCAGTTATTTCTCCCCCTTTGTTTTCATCAAAAAGGAGGGAATCACATAGCACATAATCGCGTAATCACAAACTGGAAAAATCAAGCATACCTAGCTCTCTCCGGATTTTACAAAATTGAGCTTCGGCTAGAGGTTTCGTGAATATGTCAGCTAGTTGGTCATTGGTGCCTACAAATTTTAATTCTATGCTCCCCCTAGAAACATGATCTCTAATAAAATGATGTCTTATTTCTATGTGCTTAGTTCTAGAGTGTTGGATGGGATTCTTTGCAATATTGATAGCACTAGTGTTATCACATAAGACAGGCACATTTTCATATAACAAACCAAAATCTTCCAAAGTCTGTTTCATCCACAAAACTTGTGCGACGCAATTTCCAACCGCCACGTATTCGGCTTCAGCGGTGGACAAAGCAACACTGTTCTGTTTCTTACTAGACCAGGAAGTCAAACAAGGGCCTAGAAAATGGCAGGTTCCACTAGTACTTTTTCTATCTAAGGTACAACCAGCAAAATCAGCATCAGAAAAACCGACCAAATCAAAGTGACTCGATTTCGGGTACCACAATCCGAAGTCTGTGGTTCCCTTAACATATCTAAGAATCCGTTTTACAGCTTTTAAATGTGATTCTTTTGGACATGCTTGAAATCGAGCACACAAGCACACAGCAAACATAATATCGGGTCGAGATGCAGTTAAATATAAGAGACTACCGATCATACCTCGATACATAGTTTCATTAACTGGTTTACCTTGTTCATCCTTGTCCAATTTTGTTGCAGTCGCCATTGGAGTACCAATCACCTTTGCATCACTCATGCCAAATTTCTTTAGTAACTCCTTTGAGAACTTAGTTTGACTGATGAATATTCCATCTTTCATTTGTTTCACTTGAAGTCCCAAAAAGAAGTTCAACTCCCCCATCATGCTCATTTCAAATTCACTAGTCATCATGTCAGAAAACTCCTTGCACAAATCATCATTAGTAGACCCAAAAATAATATCATCGACATAAATTTGAACTACAATAAGATGTTTGCCTTTGGTTTTAAGGAATAAGGTAGAATCAATCTTACCCTTTTTGAAACCGTTTGCAATTAAATGTTTGCTTAGTCTCTCATACCAAGCTCTAGGGGCTTGTTTTAATCCATAAAGGGCTTTGTCAAGTTTAAAAACATAATCTGGATTTTCAAAATCTTCAAAACCAGGGGGTTGTTTTACATATACTTCCTCTTCTAAAAATCCATTGAGGAAGGCACTTTTGACATCCATTTGGTGTAGCTTGAAATCCATGTGACTAGCAAAGGCTAGTATTATACGAATGGATTCCAACCTGGCCACTGGAGCAAAAGTTTCTTCAAAATCCACCCCTTCAATTTGATTATAACCTTGAACAACTAAACGACTTTTGTTTAATAAAATAATACCATTTTCATCAAGTTTGTTGCGAAAAACCCATTTAGTCCCTATGATAGTTCTATCAACAGGTTTTTCAACTAAATGCCAAACTTTGTTTCGTTTAAATTGTTCAAGTTCTTTTTGCATTGACACAACCCATTCTGGATCACCTAGAGCCTCTTTTATGTTACTAGGAACTATTTGAGAGACAAAAGCACTATGAAAGCATAAAAGATTAAGAGAAGAACGAGTTGTTACCCCCTTTGATGGACTACCAATAATTTGCTCCATGGGATGATCTCGAACTGATTTCCATGTCTTGGGCACATCATCATGTGTTCTTCCATGGAGATGATCATCAGTGTCTTGGGGCTCTCGTTCCATTTCAACTATTTCTTGAGGTTCTGCTTGCACCTCCTTTTCTTTGTCACTTTCATTATTTGGTTCAGGCATTCTGCTTTTGATCACTTCAACAAACTCATCCTCATCATCAACTTTCTTTGCAAGAGGGTTAGTCTCATCAAAAGAAACATGTATTGACTCTTGCATGCATTTATCAATTTTATTATAAACAATATATGCTCTACTATGACTTGAATAACCCATAAAAATACCTTCAGTTGATTTAGCATCAAATTTACCCAATTTATCCTTTGTATTTAAAATATAGCACTTACTTCCAAAAACTTTGAAGTATGAAATGTTTGGAGCTCTACCATTCCACAGCTCATATGGCGTCTTGTTAAGCGATGGCCTTAGATACACCCGATTTAGCACGTGGCAAGCTGTATCAACAGCGTGTCCCCAAAAGTACTTTGGAAGGTTATGCTCATTTAGCATTGTTCTACACATCTCTTGTATGGTCCTATTTTTCCTTTCCACCACGCCGTTTTGTTGAGGAGTCCTTGGGGCTGAAAAGTTGTGATGAATTCCATACTTTTCACACCAAGTTTTGAATGAAGAGTTTTCGAACTCTCCTCCATGATCACTTCTAATCTCCTTGATAGCTAAGTTTTTCTCATTCTGTAATTTTCTGCACAACTTAGCAAACTCGTTAAAAGCATCACCTTTTTTAGCAAGTAAAATAGCCCAAGTGTATCTAGAATAATCATCAACAATTACAAAAACATATTTGGCTCCTCCTAGACTTACAACATCAATTTCTCCAAATAAATCAAGATGTAACAATTCAAGCACATTTTTGGTAGAAATAACTGGTTTAGATTTGAAAGAAGTTTTATGCATCTTACCCAATTGACATGCATCACATAACTGTCCTTTTTCATATTTAAGCTTGGGTAAGCCTCTAACATGTTCATTTGCACATAATTTAGATAGAAGTTCCATACTCGCATGTCCTAAGCGTCTATGCCACAAATTCACATCATCAAGTAGAGAAGGCATGCATACAATATCATCACTAACAGTGTCAAAATCAACATAATAAACATTGTTTTCACGAAAACCGACAATGTGAAAATTTGAAGCTTCATGAACAATAACACATTTATTTTTTGAGAAATACACATCAAAGTCATTATCACATAGTTGACTTACGCTCAATAAATTAAATTTCACACCATCAACCAGTAAAGCATTTTTAATTTTGATTGTGTTTTCCTTACCCACACAACCTTTACCTATAACTCGAGCAGTTTCATTGTTGGCAAACTTCACAGATCCACTAGCTTTGTTACTCAATTTCAAGAAGAGTGAAGCATCACCAGTCATATGCCTTGAACATCCACTGTCAACCATCCACACATTTTTCTTTTTGGATGACTGACATACCTGCGAAAATAACATCAAAAGCTAGTACGAGGTACCCAAACTTTGTTGGGTCCATGGGGGTTAGTTCTCAGGGGGTTTGTTTTCACAATCCACCTTGGTTTCTTGCAAGCAGGTATAAGAGTACCAAGCTCACATAATCTACGAATAGGGCATCTAAGAGAATTATGATTTCCTTTTTGACAATAAGTGCAAGAGAAAGAGGTAGGTGTTTTATTACTTGAAGAAGCAGCTACAAATACCAAATCCTTTTTCTTTAAATTAGAGAGGCTGGAATTACCTTTATAACCAATACCTCTTCTATCAGCATATTCATGTTGAGAGTGTAGTAACTTGGTTAAGGTATTTTCACCAACCTCAAACCTTTTTAAAGACTCTTTTAAATTTTCATTTTCAGCCTTAATTTTTTCAAAAATTTGTTTAAGCTCAAGAAATTCAAGGTTGAAAGGTTTAGCATTTTGTAGCTCATTTTTCAACTTAGCTACTTCATTCTCAAGAGTCTTGATTTGAGTAGTCATGCTTTTGTTGCTCTTTTTCAGATTCTTAGATTTTATCAAAAGATTTTCATGTTTATAATAAAGAGCTTCAAAAGCTTCATTCAAATCTTGACAACTGCTTTCATCATCACAAGAATCATCGAAATTTGAAAAAGAATGGTTAGAATTTGTTACCTTAGTTGCGTCACTGGCCATGAGACAAGCAAGCTTTGAAGCAGTCACTTCTTCATCTATTTCACTGTCACTGCTTAGATTGTCCCATGTATCATTCGGAGAATAATCTGCTGTAAGACCAACGACATTTGCAACTTCCTCTTCATCTTCCGTTTCACCTTCAGTTTCGGTGTCATCCCATGTAGCCTTCATTGCTTTCTTCTTTGGGTATTTGTTCTTTAGCTTTGGACAATTTACTTTAAGGTGACCCGGTTTGTTGCATTCAAAACATCTTGGTTGGTCGTCTCCTTTCTCTTGACTGTCTCCTTTGTAATACCCGGGCTTCTTAGAAAAATCACCTTTCCTTAACTTGTTGAACCTCATGAATTTTTTGAATTTTTTGGCAAGCATAACCATGTCTTCTTCATCAGATTCTTCATCAGATTCAACCACTTTCTTTCCCGTTTTAGAATTTTTCGCAGCTGCAAGAGCAAGAGACCTCTTTTCTTTTACCGCTTCTTTTTCTTGAGTTTTCTTAGCACCCAAAACCACCTCAAAAGCTAGTAGTGACCCAATCAAGTCTTCGGTAGGCAAAGTACCAATATCCTTGGCTTCAGTGATAGCACAAGTCTTAGGAAAAAATTCACCAGTTAACGAAGCAAGTATCTTCCCATTCAAGTCCTTTGTAGAATACTTTTTCCCAAGTGCTCTCAAGTTGTTTACAATCAAATTCAACCTTTGATGCATAGCAGCGACAGTTTCACCTTCCTTCATCTTGAAAGCTTCATACTCAGAAGTGAGAACTCTGATTTTGGTGTCTTTCACTTGACTTGTACCTACATGAGTTGCTTCTAGACAATCCCAGATTTCTTTTGCAGTCTGACAACCTTTTACCCTTCCATACTCTTCTTCACAAAGTGCTAGATGTAGAATATTCATAGCTTTGGCATTCAGAGAGATCTTGTCAAGTTCGGACTTTCTTAACTCGCTCAAGTCAATAGTATAGATGTCCTCAACAGGTACTTCTTCAGCTTTACCAGTTGCTTGAGTTTTTGTAGAATCACCAGCAGCAGTATCACCTGGTTTTGTAATTTTGATCTTCATCGGTGTGAGCGGTCCATCTATAATGATTCTCCACAACGTGAAATCTATAGCCTGCACATGACATTTCATTCGACTACTCCAGTAGTCGTAATTAGTTCCATCAAACAAAGGTGGCCTATTAAAAGACATCCCCTCTTTAATAAAAGACCCCATGATCAGAAAAATGCGAGATGTTAAGCTCTATATGCAGTTACCTGCTTTGATACCAATTGTTGGACTAAACGATAACCTTAGAGGGGGGGGGGGGGGGGGGGGGGGGGGGGGGTGAATAAGGTTATAGGCTAAAAATCATTCTTTTTTGAGTTTTCAAAGTTGTTTAATGCTAGTTTAAAAAACAAATGCGGAAAAGGTTTATATGCTAGCAATTTGCGCAAGCTATTATAGAGATATAGCAACAATGATGAATTTTACAGTAACACAAAATCCACTTAACTGTAATATAGAGATTGCAACACAGTAACAATGAGTATACTAATAGTGCAAATCAAAACAACTAACAAAAATATCAATTTCAATAGTTGTAATAACAATTCAACAGTAATTTCAATTTCGATAGTTATAATAACAATTCAACAGTTAACGCTATAATAGAAAACCAAACAATAATAACAAGAACAAGAATAATGGGGCATAAATAAGTAAAGAGATAAGGGAAAGAAGAACACCGCGATTTTTCGAGGTTCGGATTGAAATCCTACTCCTCGGCCTCCGGCTTTCCAACCTTTGGACTTTGGGAAAATAACACTATAATGGTGAAGATGCTTCTTCAAAGTCTTACAACTCACGCCACTTTACAGCAACAACAAAACCTCTCAATTTCCCCAATTGAGAACCCGAGCTCCCCGCTTAGGATTTCTACGATCCAATCTCCCCGATCGAACCACCCAAGAAACACTTTCCCAGGATTTCACAACAATACCAAACGCCAAGTGATAAGATGAATACAATTGAAACTATGATCGATTAATCAAGCAAAATAACCATAAGAGTTGAGAGAGATGATATGATGATGAAAACCCTAGAAATTTGATTGAGAACCGAAGAAGATGATCAGATATTGAAAGGGATCGTTCTCAAGTTTTGGTTTCACGTTGTTTCAAGTTTTGCGGCTCTGTGAAATGTTTTTCGTTTTCTCTCTCTATCTGTGTCGTGAAAACCCTTGCTTTTCTATTTATATCACTTAAGAAAATATGACCGTTGAAACACTTTTTAGCACAATTGTGATAAGTGAGAAATCGATTGATTGCTTAAAAGAAAGAGAAGAGAAATCGATTTAGTGCTTCCAAAAACACAAGATAGAAATCGATTTTGTGCTTAAATAAAGGAAACAAAAAATCGATTGTTCTCCTTAAAAGAATGAGTGAGAAATCGATTTTGCACTTAATGAAGGAAGTAGACAATCGATTGTTAGCTTTATAAAAATAAGGAAGGCAAGCTACAAGAGACAAGCCACAAATCGATTTCTTGCTTGAATGGCATAGGCTAGAAATCGATTTCTAGCTTGAGTGAAATAGGTTGGAAATCGATTTTCCTCTTTAAAAACACAAAGTCATCAATCGATTGTTTTCTTTCCAAAACAAGTTCTTTTAAAACAATCAAGAAGTGGGAATCGATTGTTGGCTTTTAAAAGGAAGAGAGAAATCGATTCATTGCTTTAAAACTAAGTGGGAATCGATTTCTAGCTTTATGTACCATATCAAGAATCGATTCTTTACTTCAAAAACAAATTCTTTTTAAAACACTAACTCATGAATCTATTTTCTTTAAAAAACAACAATTCAAGACTCAAACTATTTCTTTAAAAACACTTTGTGCCTAACCTAATTAAACATGGTTTTATATAAAATATTTTTCCAAGACAGTTCAATTTTAAAAGATCATCTCTCAACTACGAATGTTATAAGACTTGGGTAATACGATCTTACATGAGTCCTACGCAAAGCGATATAAGCCTTCAATGCTTGAGCAGCTTTTCGTAATATAAGTCTTCAATGCTTGAGCAGCTTTTCGTCCGAGCTTCTACAACTTTGAGTCAGCTTCCGAAGCTCTCTTGTTCAACACCCTGCGCTCTTATATTTTTCCTGCGCTTTACCTCAAGTAAATTATCAGTAACTTGTAATTTGTTATCATTCAAAACAAGGAATGTTTGCCCTTGGCACAACAGGTCACACAGGAACCTTTCAAAGGAGGTGCCTACAATATATGACCATTTGAAGAGTCATCTTATAAAGGACACATGGCTACACCTAATTGGACCATTCTTTGCACTTGAGTGAAAAACTCAAATGGCATCATCAACTTCTGAAAAGTAACCATGGTTAAGTTAACTTTGTCTCCAAGCAAACCCTCACTTGAAGGAAATCTCAAGGCCTATATAAAGGACTAAACTCTTCACTTGAAAGATATATAGATTTTTACATACTTACTTCTTGTTCGTTCTATTTTAGTTTTTTTATAGTTTTCAAAGTTTAATTTTCTTGTAGTTTCATAGTGTTAGTTTGAGAGGAAGGTGAGAGGAAATTGACAACTTCTATCTCCACTCCTTCAAAGAGCTAATAGTTGCAAGAAATTAGTTGTAAGCAAATATATGCAAGAGTTTTCCATTTGTTACTATTTTGAATCCTCTTGTACTTTTCTTCATTGCAATATGTTTTCATTCAAATATATTTGCTTTATCATGTCCAACATGAGCTAAATCTCTTAAGTTGGGATGTTCTAACTTTCCAATGATCTTTTGAGGAAAGTTATTGTGTTTTCAAGTGGTGTGCACTTTAGTTCTTGTGTTTAAATTCTTAATCTTGTTTAAAGGTTGATCACTTAGAACAAGTAGAGTTATATTCACTTAATTGACTTATAACTAGAAATCAAGAACTAAGTAAGGATAAGTGTTTAATAAAGCTTTTTGTTAAACTAGTTTTAATGAAGTTAGCTTGTTAATTCCATGTTAATTCCTAACCTTAGGTTAACATAGTCCTTACAAGAGTGTAGTAAGATCTTAAGATACAAGAGTGTACTTATTTAGCAAATTGGATTATCTGTAAGGGGGCGAGAGAGGCACTGACAACCCTACTCTTTACCGCAAAAAAACAGGATCATAAGAGCTTGTAACGAAACTCTGAAGAAAGTAGCTGACCAGCACACACTGATGCAGCTACACCAAGTGCAACTGCACCACAAGAAAACACAATACACTCAAAAGTGATTTAGCTTGTGAAGACATCTCAACTTTCATTCTCAACTGATTTCTTACACAATTTACTTGCTTTCATTTATTTTAACATTTCAACTTCAATCAAAACCAAAATCTGAATAGTGTAGTTGCACTAATTTGCATTTCTTTACAATAACATATAAGAGTTAATTCAATCTCTGTGGGTTCGATCTTTTATACTATAACTTGTGACTGTGTATACTTGCACACGTATTTTCACACACCAGTAGACCAAACTAATGACCAACTTGCCACTTTGTTGTGTTTTTTTTGTTTTCCAAATAATACAGGCAACACCATAATTGGTGTTCTCCCCAATAATACAGCCTTAATTGCCCAGGGACTGAACTAACCGATTTCTTTGCATGTCATGCAAGCTGGGCACAAACACATAGATGGGTTTTGAATAACTTTTTAATTATGTAACAAGTTTATTGTTTTTGTTATAATCATCAAATAAATATATGAAAAAGTACCCAAGAAAATTACAAAATTAAAAATTTCATGACATAGTCATATCATGTCTCCCCTTCACTCCTTTTTTTATAATGTAAAATTTATGTGAATTGGGTCTCAATGCCTTACTAATTAAGGTTGAGGAAAACCTCAAAACTCAAAGAAATACTTACATAGTTATTTACCAATGAGGTCTTCACATCAGCACTGAAATTTGAATTCATGCTTTTGTGGGATTCCTTCTTCTCTCCTTTGATATTTACTAAGAGTGTGTTTGATTTGCTAAAAAGTAGAGGACTGAACTGAACAACTTCAGTTGTACCCTGTTTGATTTGAAAATTGTTCATGGTACTCGAAAAAACTAGGAGCAAGGGACTAGACAGAAACCCAAATGCATGTCCCTTGCAAAACCACAATACAACTTTATGTCTCACAGTACAACTTTCTGGTCAACCACAAAAAAATGAAAAGACTCCCTCCGGACCTAATTATAAGCAAAAATAACTACTTTCACACATATTAAGGATAGTGGTGGTTTTGTGCATTTAATTTCCTTGAATTCATGGAAAAAACAAATATATTTACTAAACTACCCCTAATTAATAGTCATCTTTTCACAATATTAATAAGCTACTTTAAGAATAGTTGTGGAAAAATAGCACTAAATATGGGTGAGTTAGTTGAAATTTGCTTATATTTGAGTCCACCAAAACTAGGAACTTTTTTGCTTATAGTTAGGTCTGGAGGGAGTACTATTTTTATTTCCTACTCACTCATCTTATTTCTCTCTCTCTCTCTCTCTCTCTCCCTCCTATTTCATGCTTCTCTCTCTCCTATCTCATTCTTCTCTCTCCTTTTTGCCCCCCTCTCTCTACATCTCCCTCTCACCTCTCTTATATTTTCTCATCTCATGACCTCTCTCCTCATCTCTCTCTCTCCTATCTTCTCCATCGCACATTTTTCTTTATTTTTTATATTATATAAAATAACTATAAACATTAAAAAGTGAATTATAGTAAAATTTACATTTGTTTTGTTTGTGTTGTTCATTGTTTCACCAAACAGTCAGTGGGACAAAAGTTATCCAATACTATCTTATACCATACAATAATTTCCAATCCAGTACTTACTTCTTTGCGATTCAAAGGCACTAATTAATTATCTTCTCCATATCATAACCATTAATGATGACATAGAATCCATTTTGAAAAAATACCCCGAACATTTATGATATGCGGCCACATTATTTCTTCAATTATACTCAAAGTGAGAACATATGACAATAGGGGCATAGAGTGCAAAGAAATTTGATAAGGTTTGTACAAGTCGAAAACCATAACCATTATAGGTTTAATAATCCAAGTAGTTACTTATTTGAGCAATATATATTCCTTGCGTAAAAATGAAAATTGAAAAGGTTTAAGGAACTTGAGTTGTTAAGGTGTAGTTCAACTTTGTTCCCCAACCCTTCCAACCTAAGAAAACGTGTCATAAAGTTAATAACTTAAATACACCTTCACTTTGTTTAGTTGCTTGTTTGTCCTTTGTTGACAAAAACTATATAAAAATATTCTCACATGAGTTGCTCTCATGATTTTGACCAATTAACTAACTCTTTGTATTTAATGAATATTTTATTCGAGTACTTTTAAATTCTACCAAAATACCGAATTAAAAACCATATCAACTTTGTGTTCCATGTTGAAGAAGATTTTACTAAAATAATGATGTTAGCATGTAATTCATATGTATCTACAATATTTAGATAGTGAAGATGGAAATTTTTATTTTAAATTAAAAAAAGATTGGTATACCCACTTTCATCTAAGTAGGACTATAATTTGGGGTTGTTAAGGTTTAGTAGTTAGAAACAATTAGACAACCACCCTAATAATCACGTAATCAAAAACCTAAATCATTGATAAAATCCCATATTCATTTGCTATTCATTAGTCCAATTGGTGTAGTTAAGATATGACAATCAGTTCTTATTTTGTCAATTCTAATCTAAGGTTTTTATATATTAATTATTCACCATAACGATACCACTTGGGTCAGTATTTTGTATGTGTCAAAGAAGCTTCCAACCAAAACCTAACAAACATATTATGACTAAAAACAGAGAGATGATAAATATAAAAAAAATACCTAAAACAATATAAGAATTGTAACTATCCATGGAGTGTTTCAACACTTTGAACGAAAGACTAATTTCCACTCAATTAGGATCAAATTTTGCACTATCCAACACCGAATTTGTCCACTGCGGGAATCAAACTCGGGAATCAAATTTCAACGAAGAAATTGAAATAAAACTTGTTTCTTTAAATAAAATTGAAATTTAATCACTAAATTAATTATTATTTTGAAGCTTCGTAGTAAAATCTAATTTTTGAGTAACTAAATTTTCCTAATCACTAACTTTTGCCCATATTCTAATTTATTTTAGTCGTAATATATAATTAAATGAATAGAATTTGCTCAGCAATTATCAATTTCAGGTGGGAGATATCGGTTTTTTAATTATCGATGAGAGAGGTAGATGAACTTTAAAATCAAAATAAAAATATATTTTTTTGGTACATGAAAAAAAATAAAAAATATCTTTTTTACAAGTGGTATTTATTAAAATATGATGTATATGGAATGAAAAAACAAAATGAAACGATTTTTCATAAATATTAGACCTCAACCAGTTACCTATTATGTGTGTTTATATATAAGTTAGGCTTAAATATATTTACCCCTGCAAATATACCCATTATCCATTTACCCCCTGTAAAAAAAAAACTCTTTAAAAAAGACCTTGCAAATATAAACCGTTTACAGTTACCCCTTAGATTATGTTGACAGCTTTAAGTGTATAATGGGTATAAACCATTTACGGTTACTGCCTGCAAAATATAAATCGTTTACGGTTACCCCCCTGCAAAATATCTAACAGCAGGGGGTAACCGTAAACGGTTTATATTTGCAAGGTCTTTTTTAAGAATTTTATTTTTACAGGGGTAAATAGATAATGGGTATATTTGCAGGGCGTAACATATATTTAAGCCGTTAGTCCAAAAGCAAAACATGATGAGGCTTTTCTAAAATGAATTGTATAAACTACATACATTTTACTATATTTTGTACATTTAGGCAGGTTAAGTATGTTTAAAATTGTATAGAATCTTAAATTGTTATCATTTTAAAATCCCAAATGTTATTTAAATATATTGACGACTTTGTAGTTGATAATATAAAAATAATCTTCGAATAATGATATCTTTTAGTTACTACGAATGTGAGTACTTTAGAGTTTAGATACTACGAAGACCTCTTCTCTATCAGAGTACCTTTTACTAACCATGTTCACAGCGGACAATAATAACTCATACACCATCAAAAAACCCTAGCCGTCACGTATCATGCTTGTGCGCCGCCGTCTTCAGCCTTAAGCCGTCACCATCAAAACTTGATTCTTCTCCTACGACTAACTTGTTGATGCAATACAATGTTCTGAACAAATTTGTTTTTGACGCAGAACGGGTTTAGTGAACGACAATTAGTATGAAAACGTGGGAGAAGGACACGGGTGAACCGTGGGGTGGGGGCCGTATCAATGGAGGATGGCACGTGGTTATGGGAAAGAAAAACAAACGCTATGGAGACGGACACCGACAGAGAAAAGTAGATATCGCGTCTCGGTTCATGAAGGATGACGATAGGAGAAAAGATTGCAACTCTTTCTATTTTACGAACTTCCCGGAGAGGCTTTGGGCACGAAATCTACTGGAGATATTTTCCAAACATGGAAGGGTGAAGGAGGTCGTAATTCCGGGAAGAAGAAACGCCCTTGGACATAGGTTTGGATTCGTTCGTTTCTTTGACGTTCGCAATCCGGAGAGAATGGCGATCATGTTGGATAATATATTCATGGAGGGAGAAAAGATTCACGTCAATCTTCCTAGGTTCCAAAGGGAGGATCCCAAGAAACTTCGACCAAATCCCATTCCCAAGGCTCCTTCGAAAGCAACGATGGTTTGGAAAGAGAAACTCAATCCGAATTTCATCCAGCAGAGAGATGTGACGAAGGATATGTGGTCCTATGATATTCCGGACGTTGGGCAGTTGGTAAGAGCGATGGTGGGAGAGGTTATCAATCCGGGAGATGCTTATAATATCCATGAATTTTTTGCGAGGGAAGGAGTGTTTACTATCAAAGCTACTCCGTTGGGGTCTAATCTAGTACTGTTGGAAGGTGGACAAGATGACGATGATTTCACTGGCTTTATTGATGATGCGAAGGAATGGTTAGCTCAATGGTTCAAATGGGTCCGTCCGTGGAAACCCACTGATGTTGACACAGAGAGGGTAACTTGGATTCGATGTTACGGGGTTCCGGTGCATGCATGGAATGCTGATTTTTTCGAGAAACTATCAGCTAGTGTTGGCGTCTATATGTGCTCAGATGATAATACAGCTTTGAAGAAGTCTTTCGATGTTGCCCGAATCATGGTTCGCACTCCAATCACGGGAACGGTCAACAAGGTGATCCAAGTATCAATTAACAAGGTATCTTTTTCGATTAAAATGGTGGAAGATTGGTGTGGTCCATCGGTGTGGACTAAGAATGACAAAAAAAGTGAATGATGACTCCTCTAGTTCTGATGCGGAGTTCTTGGAGTCCTACTTTTCCGGTAACGGTGATACCTTCGGGGATGCATCTGGTGATGATAACAACTTTAATGGGGAATCAATGCCCAGCAATTTAAGGGGGAGTAACGGAGCAATTAAGGATGGTATTAATGAGAAAGCCGTTGATGAGGTACAACCTTTGTGGGAAAGTTCAAATTTAAATATAAATGGGAATCATGAGGCTATGATGGGTGGGACCCAGGTCGATGGAGCGACTCCAACTATGGTGGAAGAGTCTTTGTTTTCTTCCAATCAAAAATCGAGCCCAGCGCTGGTAACTTGTGTTCCTAATGATCAACATGGTGTGGACGCCCCACCTGCTTTGACCAAAACCAAGAAGGAGCGTAAAATTTTAATGGTGGCACCGAAACATAACCCAAGAAAAGGCAAGCTAAAGAAAGCTCCCCGTGAGCTCAAATGCGTTTCCACCTCTTCTCTTGAGAAAAAGGATGTTGTCGATGTTCCTTTGGTATCCAATCAAAGGCCAAACTCATCATCTTTATTTTCGGCAGGGGTGGTGTTATGTGATGGTTCTATCTCTTCGGGTAATATTGCTTGCTGTAATAATAAGTTTTGGATTCTGCAGAGTAAGTTAGTTGCTCAAAAGGTGTGGGAGTCTGCAAAGAGCTTGGGAATTGAAGGAAACATGCCTGACGAACATTATGTTAGGCTGATTGAGGAAGGGGAGGCAAGAGATGAAGAGGCATGCAGTAAGAGGGTGAACACCAACGGGGTTCCATGAATTTGCTTTCGTTGAATATGAGAGGGTGGGGTGACCGTAGTAAATGGCGCCGGCTAGCAACTAATATTCAGTCTGGTTGCTTTGATTTTATTTGCATTCAGGAAACTAAGAGGGAGGCGGTGGATGAAAGGGAAGTGGGCGTGTTATGGGGAGCAAAGCCGTTTAAATTTATTTATCATCCGTCGACGGGTCTCTCAGGTGGCTTACTGTGTTCTTGGGTTGAAAGTGGTTGGTCTGTCTCTTCTACTTTTAATGGTGAAGGTTTTTTGGGAGTTACTATATCTTTCCAATCTAGCTTGGTGCATATCATCAATGTTTACGCCCCATGCTCGATAGTGGAAAAGAGAAGACTGTGGAATGATTTGAGGCTGATTAAACAGTCCATTGGAGAAGGGGAATGGTGTGTTGTTGGGGATTTTAATGCAGTTTCTAGTGTGGAGGAGCGGTGGGGGAGAAGTGGTGATAGTTCTTATATAGAAATTTCTGATTTTAACAACTTTATATCAACCATGGATTTGATTGATGTTCCGGTATCAGGTAACAGATTCTCTTGGTATTGTTCAGATGGTCTTTCTATGAGTCGTTTGGATAGGTTCCTTGTTTCTGAGGGTTTAATTGATTTGTGGGGCTTATCTGGACAATGGATTGGTAAGCGTGACATATCCGATCACAATCCTATTTGGCTCCTTCGTCTTGCAAAAGACTAGGGGCCAAAGCCTTTTCGGATATTTAAGGCTTGGTATGATCATGCTGATTTCTTACCCTTTGTGAAGGAGTGCTGGAATGGGTTCAATATTAGGGGTCATAAGGCTCATGTGGTAAAGGAAAAATTCAAGCTTTTAAAGGAGAAATTGCGGGGTTGGAATAGAGAGGTGTTCGGTAAGCTTGACTTGAACATAGAGTTGTTGGTTCGGGATTTGAATTCGCTTGACCATGCTTTATGTGAGGGGTGGGATAGCGCTTTGGTTATGAACCGAAAGGAGGTCTCAACTTCTTTTTGGAATCAAATTCAAGCAAAGGAGTCAATTTTGGCGCAAAAGTCTCGAGCACGGTGGATCAAGGAAGGTGACATGAACTCAAGGTATTTCCATTCCCTTTTAAAATTTAAAAGGCGCCGTTGTAGTTTGTTGTTATTAAGGAGTAACGGTGAGATGATGGAGGAGGTGGAGGAAGTGAAGAATTCGGTTAAACATCATTTTGAGAAGTGTTTTGTGGAGTCTTGTCAATTTCTCCCCACTCTTGATGGTCTTGCTTTTAATCAACTTTCTCGTGTTGATATGGATTTCTTGATCGAACCTTTTTCGGAGGAAGAAATTAGGGAGGAAGTGTGGAGTTGTGATGGCGATAAGAGCCCCGGGCCGGATGGTTTTAACATGAGCTTCATCAAATTATGTTGGGATCTGTTGAAAAAGGATGTTGTTGATTTTATTAATGAGTTTCATGATAAAGCATTTCTCCCTAAGGCCATTAGCACAACTTTTATTGCATTGATTCCCAAAAATGATAATCCTCAAGGTTTAGGGGAGTATAGACCGATTTCTTTGATAGGGTCTCTCTACAAAATTTTGGCAAAAGTGTTGGCAAATCGGCTTAAGAACGTGCTCCCTAGTGTTATATCTAATAGCCAATCGGCTTTTTTGGGGGGTAGGCAAATTTTGGACGGGGTGTTGGTCGTTAATGAGGTAGTTGATTATGCTAAGAGATCGAAGGATGAATGTTTGATTTTTAAAGTTGATTTCGAGAAGGCATATGACTCCATCTCGTGGAAGTTCTTATTTTATATGTTAGATCGGATGGGCTTTCCTCAAAAATGGATTCTTTGGATGAAGTCTTGTGTTTGCAATACTACTTTTTCGGTATTGGTTAATGGGAGTCCCACTAATGATTTTAAGGCGTTTAGAGGTTTGAGACAAGGGGATCCTCTTTCCCCTTTTTTGTTCCTCATTGTGGCGGAAGGCTTGTCGGCTTTAGTAGCTAAAGCGGTGGAGATTGACTATTTTGCGGGTTATGATATTAATTCTTCTCTCCGGTTTTCTATTATGCAATTTGCGGATGATACGGTGTTAATGGGGAAGCCTTCTTGGGATAATCTGTGGGCCATCAAGACAATTTTAAGAAGCTTTGAATTGGTTTCCGGGTTACGTGTGAATTTTCATAAGAGCAAGATCATTGGTATTAACACTTCAGAGGAGTTTCTTGATTCCGCTTCTACTTTCCTTCATTGTAAAACGGAGTCCATCCCGTTTAAGTTGTTGGGGATTCCGGTTGGGGCCAATCCGAGAAGGGCGACAACGTGGAAGCCGGTACTTGATATGCTTAGAAAAAGGCTAGCATCATGGAAGGGGCGTCATCTCTCAATTGGAGGTAGAGTCACTCTTATTAATTCGGTGTTAAATAGTATCCCTTTGTATTTCTTTTCTTTCTATAAAGCACCGAAGTCGGTTATTAAAGCAATGATTAAAATACAAAGGGATTTTCTGTGGCAAATCAATGATGGAGATAGGGGTATGTATTGGGTTGCTTGGGACAAAATTTGCAAACCGAAGAATGACAGAGGCCTCGGTATCAAAAATTTAGATTTATTTAATGTGGCTCTTTTAAGTAAGTGGAAGTGGCGGGCACTTGTTGATGATTTCGCTCCTTGGAAAGGCTTATTATTTCATAGATATGGAAGCTTCAAGGATGCCTTTATACAACGGTCGGAGGGTGCATTAAGAAGAGGTGCTGTTGGGTCTATTTGGTGGCGCGATTTGATGATGCTTGATCTCGCGTTTTCTCCTCTATCTTTTTTCGGCCAGCAGGTTTCTCGTAGGATGGGGAATGGCGCTTCGGTGGATTTTTGGAATGATGTTTGGCTGGGCACTTCTTCTTTTTCTCGGCTTTTTCCTTCTCTATGGACGGGCCGTGAATCAAACCGTGTGGTGGTGCGGGACTTTGGAGGGTGGAGGGATGGAGTTTGGCGGTGGAATGAATCTTGGCTAGTATCTCAATCGCGTGTTAATCATTTGGAGGCTGCATATCTTCAACAAATCTTGGCCCCAGTGACTCTTGCTCAAGGGATTGAGGATACCTGGATATGGAAGCTTGAGACTTCGAAAAAATTTACCGTCCGTTCTTGTTACAAAGAGATGCTTCGGGAGGTAATGGGGAGCGATCAAAATGAATTACATAAGATGTTGGAGAAGTTATGGAGATGTGTCGCTCTCTCCAAGGTTATTGTTTTTGGATGGCGCTTACTTAGGGATGCTCTTCCAACTCGCGGAAATTTGCGACACCGACTTGTTATCGCACCGGACGATGACGCTCTCTGTCCATTGTAGGGATGGCAATGGGTACCCTATGGGCAGGGTATTATAGTGCCTGTACCCGAGCCCGCATGTGTATGGGCAGGGCACTATAGTGCTCGTCCCCGTACCCTCTGGGCATCGGGTGCCCATGGGCATGCCCGTTACTCACATTTTATCAGCAAAAAATAATAAATAACTTAAAAAACATTATAATTCAATTTAAAAACTCATTATTTTTCGTATCTACTATTAAATATTACAAATGATAGCATTTATTAATTTAAAGTTTGATTTATTTAGAATTGTAAAAATGGTAATTATATATATATATGTGTGTGTGTGTGTATGCGGGTGCGGGCCCGAAGCGGGCTGGGCACCATAGTGCCCATACCCGAGCCCGCATCTAATGGGCATATGCGGGTGCGGGCCCGTTATGGGTAATTTTTGCGGGTACCCTACGGGCTTGGGCTCAATTTCCATCCCTAGTCCATTGTGTTGGAATGAAGTTGAATCGCAGTTTCACCTGTTTTTGAGCTGCACCTTTGCATCGGATATTTGGTCGCGGGTGTGCATTTGGTGTAGGATCGACCATGTGGGATCCAACAGCTTGCTCGAACATTGTCTTTGGTGGGGGAAGCTATCCAAAGGTAAAAAGGCCAAGAAAACAAAACACTTAATTTGGTTGACTACCTGTTGGAGTATTTGGTTGGCTAGGAATGCTCTTATCTTCAAGAACGAGGATCCCAACATTGAATCTATCATGTCACGCATCAAGCAGTTAACTTGGAGTTGGTTGGTCTATATATCTCATTGTAATTTAATTTTTGATATTTCTGCTTGGTGGCTTGATCCACTTCATTGCCTAAACAATATGTAACTTTTGTTGTTTGGGTTTGAGCACCCCTAGTGCTTTTTTCAATGAAGTATTGCTTATCTAAAAAAAACTCATACACCAAATAGTCATGTCAAATAAGATGCTTCACTTTTTATTTTACGTTCGTCATTAACTTCAACTAATTTCAATAAAGCATCTTATTTGCGAAGTTTAAAATCGTACAACTTTTACATTTTCGATATGACTTTTCCAACGTGTTTGTGACAATGATTTCAGGGTTAGGCTAGAAATGTGATCTTGTAGAATTTCCAATCGTTTAGTAGAAGAAAAAAATACAGCATATATGCGTTTCATCACTTCAAAAAACGATATAGCTTTCGAACAACAATTAGCCACATCACAAAGTACGAACTTTTTAGACTATGACGACCACATGGTATATAAAATAATGGGGTTTTTTTATACCCCACACCCTTCCCATCTACCCCCACACATTTTCGTATTGACAAAAATGCCCTTCACATAATTGACAAAATTTGACTTTCACAAGATTCTCTCAGGCGTGGGACCCAAAAAAATCTGAAATCTGAAAAGGTATATACGATTTGACTTTTTTTCAACCTTATTTATTACGAAAATGTCAAATCGTATATACCTATTTACGACTGGGCTCTAATCGTATATACCTATATACGATTTGAGAGAAATGTAAGTCATATGTACCCTGTTGTGGGGGTACTGTTGCACCCCGAAAAATCCTTTGGAGGGATTTCTCTTCGCACAACATGAATTGGAGTCGCCACCAATATTTTTTTAGAGGTAAAACATTGAAAAAAACCTTTCTTGAAAGACAATGGTCCTTGGAACCACGAGATTTGAGTTCGGGGGTCGGTTATGCATGGGGAAGGTACGAGCACCCCACACATCCTTTCTACTGAAAGGGAACCTCGATTTGACGTGTGATTTAAAAGGTTGATTTAAGAAATGCTTTGTTTTTATCTCTCTTTATCTCTCCTTACTTTATGGAAAAACTTAAGGAAAATTTAATCTTTTGCGCTTGACGGGAGGGCACCGTGCCTACGTATCCTGGGGAAGGAATCAAAGCAACGTAGTTCTTGTTTTCGAAAATTGTTTTGTTTTTAGAAATTGCCTTGTTTTGGAAAAGGGTTTGTTTTTTGAAAAGAAAATGATTTTCATTTATCGTGTTTGACGGGAATGTGACCCGCTCCTACGTATCTCCCAGTGCGATGGAGAATTCAAAGCTTACGTAGTTCTCGATTGTGGAGAAAAGGTTTTTATTTTTTAGTTGTTTAATTGTGAAAATTGAATGTTCACAGTGATCAAACAACAAAGGTTTCGAGTGATCACCACTAGCATCCCATTATTGACGATCGTGCAAGCAAAGGCTTCGCATTATCCTCAACAAAGTTTTTAATTTGTGAAATGAGAGTTCTTTTGAAAAATGAGTGTTCATGATAATCAATTGAGCAAAGACTCCAAGTGATCACCACTAGCACCCCATTGTTGACAATCGTGCAAGCAAAGGCTTCGCATTATTCTCAACAAAGTTTGATTTGTGAAAAATAGTTTGGAATTGTTTTGAGAAGAAGTGAAGTTGTTTATCAATGATTATGTAAATGCAAAAAAATGTTTTGAAGTTGGAACGTTACTAACGAGTAACAAGTTGTTTTTTGTATGCAACATGGTTTTGAAGTTTTGGAGAGTTACTAACGAGTAACAATTGGTGGAAATCAAAACAAGCAAATTGTGAACACCAATTCAACATTTTAATGCACCACAAGCACATAAACAAGTATGTCAAGCATGGAGTACCAAGCTTCAATTCAAGAATGCATGAGTAGGCAAGGATGCAAGAATAGGTAAGAATGCATGAATATGCAAAATGCATGTGCATCAAGGTTAAATGAACCTATCTTTTGCCAACTTAGCATAACCCAAGATCATTTGTGGACCATAAATGAACCAAAACCCAAATTCATCTTCTCAAATCACAAATTTCACAATTAACAACATAGGTTTGAATATTTGCAAGTTTAAACAAGTAATTTAACAAAATCAATTCATAAACCCTAGTATGTGAACCTTTTAGCCCGAAGAAATCAAGATACACATCTTGCAACCATTCCTTTAAGCGACCCAAATTCACAATCAAGGTTCATTTCCAAGCAATTGTACGATTGAACCTCAAAAGGCATCAAATCAAATATTAAAACCTAATTATTGAACATATGCGAACCAAATAGCCGAAGGAAATCAAGATTTACATCTTGTAACCATTCCTTTTGGCACAAAAGCTCACAATCATGGTTCATATTCAAATAATTATAAGATTAAGCCAACAAACACCCAAACATCAACATCAAACCAAATTATCTCAAAATATGCGAAATACATACATGGCCAATCATCAATTTATTTCAACAAGTCAACCAAATCAAGCAAGCGAGTGACATAACCAAACATAGATGCATTTATTCACAAGATTCAACCATGAGAACCAACAAAAATCATAAAACACATATTTATTTGAAGCATGCGAAATTATTATCAAAGCAAATAACATTTTATTTCAATTAAAACAACAAAATCATGCATATAACCCCAAAATCAAAGCATCAAAACAAAGATTCATGAGATTAACATATGTACAAGCATAAAAATGAACTTAAAAGAGAGGATCTACATTTTTGGAAGTGGAAATCTCACAAATATGCAAGAAATGATGACTTTATGCAAGGATTTACAAGAGAAGGGGTCTAGGAATCACATACCTTAAGATGAGCTCCAAATAAACACAATAGATGAAGAAACAATCAACCAAATCAACTTATCTTCAAGCTTGGTCTTCAATCTCCAAAAAATGACCCTTGATCTTGAACTTTTGTGTGATTTTATGAAGGATTGATGGTTGAAAATTAGTGTTTAGGCTTGAAAGATGGATTGAATGTGTGTGGGTAGATGAGAAATGAAGAAGTGAGTTAGAGAGAAGGGAGAGGGGGTGCCTCATAAATGGAGAGAAGGTGAGGAGGGAGTTGTGTGCTAGGGTTTATGAGTGAATGGTGAGGCCAAAAGCTTCTTTTTTTTGTGAGGTGAGGTTAATAGGGTATATATAGAAAGCAATTAGGTTTAAGGGTAGTTAGGTCATTGTGCATCTCATCTCACCCTAGGATTGCATCTAAAATTTGAATGGAGGGTGAGGATTGAATCACACATGGATTGAGGTCAAAAAATGAAAATATGAGAGGGAATGAGAGGGATAGGCGACACACATTGGGAGGGGTCCTTGGTGACCAAGTTTTGCTAGTTGTCATCTTGTATTATTGTACTATTATATGACCATTCCATTGTCCCTTCATTTTTGATTATTCTTCTTAGGATAATTGTACAAAAATACACCCAATTTAGGCCACATACTAGGAACCTTAGGAATATGCCATTTTATGAGATCACCATGACCAAAAATATCATAAAAACCTCATCTTGAAATTTTTGTAGAATATTCCCTATTGATCCTTTTTGAAATTTTGTGCACAATGTATGCATGCATGCGCATACATACATACATGACCAAAAATGTTTTGCCTCAAATAAATTTCTCTAAAATTGCACAATGATTCTTGATGAGAAATTATCTTATTTTGACAATGACCAAAATACCCTTTTGCCCTAAAAACCTTGTTTTTTAACAACAAATGCATTTCCACTCTAATAATGAATTTAAAAGCCCTAGAATGACTTTTAAAACCCAAAAATGCATGCACAATGCTCTTCACTCTTCAAAATAAAACCACACTTCTCAATTTATTTATTTTTTGCGGAAAATTAGGGTTTTAAACCTAGGCGGACAAAATTAGGGTATGACAGGTACATAGGAATTTGAGATGTTAAAGTTGGATATACCCTTTTATACAGGTATATACGACTTGTAATTTTAATTTTTTTTAATTTATTTCTATTTTTGAAATAGATATTGGAGCGCCTGCTGCAGAGTCACAGTTGGTTCCTTTCGACATCGATACTACGGAGCTATTCAAGACGGATAGGGTATATTTTTCGGTCTAATTTTTTTAATGAAGTTTCATAAATATTTAATTAATTAAGTACGTAACATTTTTGTATTTTGTAGATATTTTCTACACGTGAGGATGTGGAGGAGTGGGCTATAGAGGTTGGGAGACGCATTGGTGTTGTTATTATCAAAGTTAGATCTGATAAAGCTGGTAAAAGGGGGACTAGAGATAAGATCATTTTCGGTTGTGAGAAGCAGGGGAAGTTTACTAATCATTCTAGAGTCTTCGGTTCTAAAAGAAGAAGTTGTCCGTTTACTTTGAGAGCTACTTCTACACTACGTCATGGGGGTTGGTGCGTGAAAGTTATGTGTGGTTGACACACCCATCCATTGCTTACTACCTCATTTGGGTGCACAGCTTTTGGTCGTTTGACCAAGCCGCAGAAGGCTATGGTTAATGAGCATGCTGATTTGGATGTTTCCCCAAAGGATTGCCTTATTGCTTTGAGGAGTCATTATCCGGGCAATGTCACTTCTCTCCCTCAAATATATAGGCAGCGCCACAAGCATCGGTCTTCTCGGAGGGGTCCTAGAACGGACATTCAGGAGTTGCTGAGATTGATTGAGTCACATAATTACTTATGTTGGAGCAGGAAGGTGGATGATTCTGATGTCGTCAGTGACATTATGTGGGCTCATCCCACTTCTATCAAGTTATTCCGATTGTTTCCCAAAGTTCTTATTCTCGACACTACGTACAAGACCAACAAATACAATCTACCTCTATTGGAGATTGTGGGAGTGACTAGTACGGAGTTATCTTTCTCGGTTAGGTTTGCCTATATTGCTCATGAACTTGGTATTCATTTCTCTTGGGTATTGCAGCAACTTAAAGATTTATTTGACTTGCATGGGATTCAACCGGAGGTTTTTCGTTGTTTAAATTTTTTTGACACGTGTTTAAATTTTGTAAGAGCCGAGTCAGCTCATTGGGCTTTGAAGAGACATCTGAAGACTTCTGGAGGTGACTTGTCAAAGTGTTTTAAATCTATTCATGACATGGTTACACTCTACTTTGATAAAGTCATCGCCTATTTTCAAAAAAGCATCAACCGCATTGAAGTAGCTTCGAATATTCCTTTGTTTAATAAGCTTTGCGGTCTTGTCTCTTTAAATGCTCTGGATTATATGGTGAAAGAGTTTGAGAAATCGACTTCTGGGGTTGGTCATGACAGAGGCCGATGTGGATGCATTATTAGCAAGACACATCTTCTTCCATGTGCCTGTGAGATAGGTGTCTATCATATCTCCGGTTCTTCTATTCCATTGGATGTTGTGGATGATCATTGGAAACAACTGAGTTTGGATTCTTTAGATGAAAAATCCTCCCAACAAAAATCCGATGGATGTGATATTTCTTATCAAATGGAGATGATATGGGCCAGATTTAATCAGATGACAGAGGATGAGAAATTTGTTTTGAAGAAACAACTAAATGAGCTTGCATTCTCTACCACTTCTTCAATGGTTCCACCACCATTCAAAGTCAAAACAAAAGGTGCACCAAAGAAGAAGAAACAGAAATTGTATGATGTGAAAAGAGATTTATCTGGGTGGGAGCATGTAGATGAGAAGGTGAAACTCACTCAAGAATCTGGGACTTCTATCAAAAAATCATCACAGTTGAGTTCTTCCAAAAAAACATCTCAGCGGTCTTCTAAATTATCTCAGGGTGCCAATAAAAAAGTAACAAAGAAGGGCGAGATTTTAGTGAATTTACCGGATGTTCCTCATCATTTGCGGTCTTATGTGGAAAATATTGTTGATGTTAAGAATGATGGCAATTGTGGGTTTTGAGTGATTGGGGTTGGTCTCAATTTGGGTCAGGATAGTTGGCCTATCATTAGGCAAGATTTAATTAATGAGACAAAGGAAAGGGATGCACTGTATAGTTACATGTTTGGGAAGGACTGACTTGCAGAACTTCGAAAATCATTGACTATTGAATACCACGGATTTCAGAAGCCGGATAAGTGGTTGACTTTGCCAGAGATGGGGTTCTTTATTGCAATAAAGTATAATGTCGCCCTTGTTCAACTGTCTTTGAATATGAGTTATACTTATTTGCCTTTGAGAGGTACCTATTCTTCTTCGAAGTATAAACTCATATATATTTTGAACATTCGGGATTCACATTGGATGCATATTTCAATGTCGTCTGCCTGTCCGTTACCCCCCATTATTTCGATGTGGTCCCATAATCGATCAGAGGATTCTACTTCATGGTTGGATCCGTATACCGGTCGTTTTGCCCTATGGCAGACTACAGCTCCTCCGGTGATTCCGACCGATGCGCCCACATGTGTAGACTTATCCGATGATTCGGACGATTTAGCCGGCCTACATTGACACTGTATATTTCTTGTGTATATTATTTTACCACTTTTTTGTAACTATTATTATTTGTCCATATCTACACCGTTGATTATCGTTCGAAGTCTCATCTTAACCGTTAAAATTAATACAAATCGTATATACCAAAGTGTGGGGTATATACGACTTGCATAATAAGGAGTTGTATGTACCCCCACAAGTCGTATATACCTAAGCACCATGTATATACGACTTAAAATTTTAACCCACATCGTATTTAATTAAATTAGGGTATATACGGCTTTGATTTTATTAAAGTCGCATATACCTATGGAAAGGTATATACGATCAAGGTCAACTTTGTTAAGGGCATTTTCGTCAAAAAAATTTATGTGGGTGTAGATGGGAAAACTGTGGGGGCACAAAATAAAAACCTAAAATAATAAGGATTAATGTCTAGAAACCTTTTTTAGACACTTTGATGTTTTCCTTTCATATTCGACCCATTATCATAACCTTGTCCTCTCAAGTTACTTATCTCAAGCCCAATAGTCTTTATTTATGTAATACCTTATTTAGTCCCTGACATTTCAAAAAAGTTCAATTTGGTCCCCAACTTTTCAAATATTCCAACTTAGTCACTCACTTTTACAAACGTGTATCAATTCCCTCCGTTAATCATAGTTAGTTAATAGTGTTAACGAAGATGACATGACAAATCTCAGGGACTAAATTGAAACGCTTAAATGTTGGGGGACTAAATTGATACTCATTTTTTTTATAAAAAAGGGTTGTACGTATTGGTGAAGAACCAAATTAAAACACCCAAAAAATAAAGTTAACTCCCACTCATATATTTGCTTCACTTTCTTCTTCCATTTCATTTGTAAGTCTATTCAATTAGTTATTTGGACTCAAAATCCCATGGTTTGCAGCAAACCACAAAATACTGGTTATTATAAGGTAAATAGCTAATTTGGTCCCTGGAAGTGTAACTCGTTGTCAATTTTGTCCCTGAATCGAGCGAAAATGCAAAAAGGTCCTTCAATGTGTAATCTGTCAGTCACGTTAGTCCTTCCCGTTAATGTGCGTCTTTAACTCCTTTAATTTGGCTGATGTGGCACGTTTAGTGCCACATTGTACTACTTATTTGGCATTTTAATCTTACATGGCTTTTTTTATTGTTAATTGTGTTTTAATATTCCACTAAAATCACTTTGTTCTCTCATTCTCTTCTCATACAGGGACCACAAGTCCACAACAGAACCCCACCCCAAAACAGAGAACGCCAAACACAGAAGACAAAGACCACCATCATCGTCGCTCTTCATCTTCCATCATCCATCATCGTCGCACTTCTTTCTTCTTCCATCATCGTTCGTTCCTTTCCAAAACTCTTCTCATCGTTCGTTGGCTCTTCTTCCATCAATGTATTTTAGCAAAGTATTCATAGTTTTTAACTTCAATGGTAACATATAAGTTCGTTTTTTGACATTTAATGGAAGCTTAGTATAAACCCTAATTTCTATTCTATGTTATCCTGATTAAAAAATCACATTTCAACTATAGCTAAAATTGTTTCCTTTAGCACTTGATTGTTGTTATTTTCGTTGATTTTAGCACTTGATTGTTGTTATATTGCAACTCGAGGTCACATGTAGATGTTGACGTGGAGGCACAAACACGCACCTGTAAATTTTGGCAGCTAACAGGTATTTATAGTTAGTGGTATTTATATAACATATTCATAGTTAATAGTTACTGGAATTAATTATGCAAGTATTTATATAACAAACATGTACCTGTAGATCTATATTGGAATTAATTATGCAGGTATTTATATAACAAACATATTCATAGCTACTGGTTTAATTATGCATGTATTTTGTAGAATTAATTATATTGCTAATTCTGTAAGTATAATGCAAGTATAGTTACTGGTTTAATTATGTTGTTAATTGTGGAACTATAATGCAACTATAATTCTGAATGTATATCTGAATGTATAACATTCTGAGCTTGTTAATTCTGGAATTTGATCCTGCTTGCTATATAATTCTACTTGATGTATAATTCTGATCCTGCTTGCTTTTAGGTATGCCCTGTGAACATGCCATTGCATGCATTGGACATAAGGTAAGAAAGCCTGAGGATTTTTGTCATGGGTAGTTGACATTGGGATCATACAATGCCACATATGAGCATTTCATCAAGCCAACACAAGGTGAAGAATATTGGGAACCAACTTCATATGATAGGCCAACACCTGCACCATCCAAGAGGCGCCCAAGGAGACTTATGAAACAGAGAAGGAAGGACACTACTGAGAACCCTTCACAGACAACAAAGTTAAAAAGATCATACCCAATCATAACTTGCCAGAGATGTGGTCATGAGAGTCACAACACAAATGGATGTTGCTATCCAGGTGCTTCACGCAGACCACCAAATTAGATTCCACCACCACCAGATGAAGTTGAAGCACCAACTGTTGAAGTTCAAGCATCAAATGCTACTGCACCTGCTCTTGAAACTGTAAATCAATTTTAATTTCTATGTTTTAATTGCTCATCTTTTTTCAATACAGTTGCAACCATTTGGATTTGGCCAAGGAACATTTGCTACTACACCAATGTCAATTGGTGTTAGGCCACCACCTATTAGAGGAACAAGTCATTTATGGTTCCATGTCCTATGCCAAGTAGTCAGCCTGTGATGGTGGCATTCATGCCAACTCCTAGACTTCCCCACAAGTGGCCCTGGTCAGAATCAATGTTGAAGAAATTTGAAGACTAGTTATAATGAAGTTGTAATAGAGTATTTAGGATATCTTTTGAACTAGTTATGTAACTATGCAATTATGCATATGTTTTGGACAAATTATGAAGTTGTAATAGAGTATTTAGGATATCTTTTGAACTAGTTATGTAACTATGCAATTATTCATATGTTTTGGACAAATTATAAAGTTGTAATAGAGTATTAAGGATACCTTTTGAACTAATTATGTAACTATGCAATTATGCATATGTTTTGGACAAATTATGAAGTTGCAAATATGCAACTCTGCATATGTATTATGAAATTCTGGTTTATTTGCGTGGTTTAAAATTCTGGTTTATGTAAAGTGTGAATGATTAACATCCCTCACCTCTGGCAAGGATTAAAATGTGAAGGATTAAAATTCTGGTTTACCACTTATGCATTTTCTGGTGTATGTAAGTAATTCTGGTGCATTTTCTGGTTTAGCACTTTACGCAGGGATTAATATGACGGTACGCTATAACTTTAAGGGACCAATATGACAATAAGTGACATTTTTCAGGGATTAAAATGACATTAAAGTTTACGTTTCAGGGACTAAATTGATAGATATTATACAAATAAAATGACATATATTCTATACCAGAATGAGAATACCAGAATGAGAAGTAAACCAGAATATGAAAGAAAACAAGATTATTTAACACATTGTGAAAATATCATTACACAAATAAGATTGTCAAATTACATCAAACATATTAGGACCCAAACTAGAATAGGACCTAGAATACAAATTACATCAACAAACAAAAACTCAAATTACATCCTAAGCCCAAATTACATTCCTACTTGTGATGAACACAAACAAAAACCACCATTGACAACAATTGGATTAAAAATAATCCATACACTATTGTTCTAAACATCTTCATTTCAGTCCCCATACAATCAAGCTTTGAGTTAACTTGACCCTTCCACATTGCATCTCTTCCAACCTCTCTTCCAACCTCTCTAACAAATTGCCTTCCTTGTTCCATCGAAACTGTCCCAAGTGCTTCATCAGCTGTAAGTGCTTCAATCAATTTATCAACCCAAATAAAATACCCACAATATCCAAGTTCTTTCTAAAATTAACATAATGTATGAAATCAAAACCCTAAATCAGAAAATGGGAAATACAAATGCAAAGAACAAAATAAAAAACTCAAAACCAGTAATACAAATACCTTATTAATTGAACAAGGGTAGAATGGCCTTCCTCTGTTAATATCAGTGCCAGCAATACGCCTAACAACCCTTCTACCACAACCACAATAGAGAATAACTTGTGTTGATGGTGAAGCTCTTGTTCGAGATGATGATGCATTGCTCCTCTGTGACGACATTGTGCGATTATGGAGGACGAGTGTGCTGGTTAGAGGGGCAAAACTGGAGGAGCAAAAAAGAGGCTAGGGTTTTTTAATCTGAAATTGGGAATTTTGGTGAAGAAGAAGAAGAAGGGGATAAGAGGGTTAGGGTTTTATTTTACTTTCATTTTAGTCCCTCCAAATTTAATTCGCCCAAAAAAAGCCACTTAATCAGGTCTATGTGGCACTTAACGAGCCACATCACTCAATTGAAACGGAGTTAAGGATCCCATTAACGTGGAGACCTAACGTGACTGACAGAATACACTTTCAGGGACTATTTTGCATTTTCGCTCGATTCAGGGACCAAATTGACAGCGAGTTATACTTCCAGGAACCAAATTGGTTATTTACCCGTTATTATATTTAACAACTTGTAAATCAATTCAAAATTCTAAAAATTTAAGGTAATTAAACTAGGGGATTTCTTAAAATGAAATGAATTGCGTATGTAACCCATTCCAATTCAATTAGTCATATTTACAAAAAAAAAATAGATTCCATCCATATTCAATCACCATGTTTCTCACACCAAAACCAAGTGGATCCCTTCAAGAAAGAAATGAATCTATATACATCGCTGCTTGTTATGCAGCGGCTACTTACACAATTCCTAAAAGGCTTTGGAACGATATTTCCTACCTTCAAATCAACCACATTGGCCCTTGGACCTTTATCGGTGATTTTAATATTGTACTTGGTTCTCATGAAAAGAAAGGTGGAAGACTTCCCCTTGCTGCTTCCTGTGATGACTTCCAAACCTGGTCAAATTCTTTCCAGCTAACCCGTGTGCTTACTCGTGGTTCTGAGTTCACTTGGAATAATGGTGGACTTGGTAGTTTTCACATTGAGATGCCCATGGACTGATCTATTTGTAATGATGCTTGCTTCGATTTTTGGGATACCATCTTCTGTTGCACCTTGCCCAGCTCTCAATCTGGTCATCATCCTTTGCTCCTCACTCTCAACAAAGGTACTAATACTCACCCCTCTCCTTTTAAATTTCTATCTATATGGTGCGATCATCCAAATTGTAGTAGGGTAGTGGAAACTTCTTGGAATAAACCTGTCACAGACTGTCCTATATTTATTCTTTCTTCTTAACTTAAAGCTCTTAAACAAGAGTTAAAGATTTGGAACAAGGAATTTTTGGTAATGTTCGTGCTTTGGTGGATGATGTCATTGCTAAAGTAGATAGAATTCAGGAGTCCATATCCTCAAACGGTTACACTAACGAGCTTCATGATCAAGAATTCCTAGCCCAACAAGACTTAATGCAAGCTTTGCATTATGAAGAAGTTTTTTGGTGTGAAAAATCTAAAGTTTAACGGTTCCTTGAAGGAGATAGAAATATTGCTTTCTTTCATAAGGTTGCTAAGATAAAAAATCAAATGAAGACCCTTAGGAAAGATGATTTAGTTTTTGATCAACCTGAAGATATTGAGGATTTGGTCATTACTTATTTTTCTAATCTTTATGCAACTGATAACTCTTGTGTTTCTAATGATTTAATTGATTGAGTTATTCCTTCCCTAGTGACCTATGAGGATAATATGATGCTTACTTCTCTTCCGTCATATGAAGAGGTTCAATCTGCCATTTTTTCTCTAAATGCTTTTGGTGCTCCAGGACCGGATGGCTTTGGTGATATTTTCTATCAAAAATACTGGCACATGATTGGTCATGATGTCTTTAACTCAGTTACTCACTTTTTCAAGAAAGGGTGGTTGTTGCCTCACTTAAATTCCAACATAATTGTTTTTATCCCTAAGTTCTCTGGTGCAGATCAAATTGAGAACTATAGGCTATTGCTCTTGCTAATTTCCAATTTAAAATTATTACGAAAGTGTTGACTGACAGGTTAGCTTTTATTGCCCCTAAAATTATCTCTAAGCAACAGCGCGATTTTATTAAAGACTGTCATATTAAGGATTGTTTTTGCATTGCCTCTGAAGCCATTAATATTATTGACATTAAATCTCATGGTGGAAATGTTGCCTTAAAACTTGACGTTAGAAAGGCTTTTGACACTCAAGATTGGACTTTTTTACTCAAAGTTTTGTTTGCTTTTGGTTTTAACTCCACCTTTTGTGATTGGATAAAAGTGATTTTGGCCTCTGCTCATTTGTCTTTCTCTGTTAATGGCCATCATGTGGGGGTTTTTTTCCCTGTAAAAGGGGAGTGAGACAAGGTGACCCTCTCTCCCCATCTCTTCTGCATTGCAGAGGATATTCTTAGCAAGGGTATCACTCACTTGAGCGCTACATGATGTCTCTGTCCTATGGCTATCCCGAGGGGGTTTCATACTCCTACTCATGTTCTTTATTCTGATGATATTTTGGTTTTTTGTAGTAGTCACAATAAGAGTATTACTAGCTTGATGTCTCTTATCACTCAGTATGGTGAAGCTTGAGGTCAGCTCCTAGGCCTTGAGAAGTATAGATTTTACTCTGGAGTTGTCACTGCTGGTAGGTGTGCTTTGCTGAAGTCTCTTCTCGGGTTTTCTTCGGGGACTCTTCCCTTTATTTATCTTTGGGTCCCTATCTTTAAAGGGAGGCCTAAACCTCTCTACCTTAGACCTATTGCTGACAGAATTAAATCTAAGTTGTCCACTTGGAAAGGGTCTCTTCTATCCATTATGGGGAGATTTCAACTAGTGAAATCTGTTATCCACGGCATGCTCTCTTATAGCTTCCACATTTATGCCTGACTAGTTTCACTTTGAAAACTTTGGATACTTGGATAAAAAATTTCATTTGGTCAGGAAATGGAGATTTAAAAAGATAACGACAGTTGTTTGGTCCAAAGTTTATTCTCCCACTTAGGAAGAGGGTCTTGGGGTGCGCTCTCTGCGTGCTATTAATGAATCTGTCATGACTAAACTTACTTTTGAGATGCTTTCCTCAAGGGAGCAATGGGCAAATTTCATTAGAGCCAGATTTTATAAGAGGAACATCCCAGTTTCTTATCATGTGAGGTCTTCTCTTTGGCCCGCCCCTCGTGCTAATATTTCCACAGTTCTTTCTAACTCTAACTGGAATATTGGTGATGGTTCCCATATTTACTTTTGGACTGACAAATGGCTTTCTAAGCCGCTCTCATTGACTTCAACTAGCATCCCTGCGGAGCTTCAACTTTGGTGCCCATCCAATTATGAAGAAATTATCAGTCTCCCTATTCCTCACTTTGCAGTAGGAGATACATTAGCTTCGAACCATTCTTCTTCTAGTTTGTTATCTTCTAAAGACGCTTATGAGCTTCTTTATCCTAGACATGTGGTTGTCTCTTAGGCTAAGGAGGTCTGGCGTCCGTCTATTCCTCGTTCAAAATCTTTTCTTTTTTGGAGAGCTGTCCATGACCGCTTTCCTACTGATGATAACCTCAAAAAGTGGAGTTGCACCATGATCTCCATTTGTTGCCACTGTGGTAAGAACGATGAAACTACCAGTCATTTGTTTCTTAGCTGCCCTTTTGGTCAAAAAAATTAGCACTGCCTCTAATCTTCGCTCAATTGCTTTATTGATACTTCTAGTATTTTATCTCTTCTTTCTTCGTTGAATGAATTTGGAGTGATCAACTCTCGGATGTCTTAGCTGCTGTTGTTATTCATGTTCTATCTAGCATTTGGTTGAGCACAAACAAGTTACGCACGCATTGATAATAGAGTTATTCCTCTTCAATCTCTTCTTCATCAGATAAAGACCTCGACGTATCTCTCGGGCTCCTCCTCGCACGACTACATGTACAACACTATGGTTGAACTCTCTATTTTAAAATATTCCCATGTCAAAGGCTCTCCTAGGAAAGCTCAAGATATTATTCAAGTAGATTGGATACCCCCCTTTTGTGGTTGGTTCAAATTGTAACACTGATGGTGCTTCTAAAGACTCTCCTGGGTCGTCTTCCTGTGGTGCTATTTTTCGCGACTATAGGGCCTCTATTGTTGGTTGTTTCACGTCTTTTCTGGGCAATGGCACTGCCCTTGATTCTGAGCTTTTGGCAGCCATGATAGCTATTGAGACTGCTTATGATAAGGGCTGGCGTAAAATCTAGATAGAGTGTGATTCCTCTTCTGTTGTTGCTGCTTTTAAGAACCCTGGAATTGTCCTATGGAGACTGAGAAACCGTTGGGGCAACACCTTGAGGCTTTGTTCGGATATGGACTTTATTGTCTCTCATATTTTTAGAGAAGGAAATAGTTGCACTGATAAATTAGCTGCTTTTGGTCTAGTTAGTAGAACTTATACTTGGCGGAGTTTGCCTCCGAGCTTCATCTTAGATGAACTTTTGTCGTAATAGACAAAATCTTCCTTTTTTCAGCTTTAGATGACTTATCTTTGGGGTTTGGTCTCATTGGCTTTCTTCATCTATTTTGTAGTGCTGTTTCTTTTGCTTGTTTGTTTTCCTGGCAAGAGTTTCGGCCTAGTCTCCCTTGGTATTGCTTGTACTACTTTTTATTTTTTTAATTTTAGATAGAGTGATCTTTTTCCTTCTGATGATTTATCCCTAAGAAAAAAGGTTTGCATCAGAAGGTTTTAACGAGACTCTTTAAAAAAAACCCCTTCAATCCCACACACTTTTTATATATTAATTAAAATAATAAAGTAATATGTAAAGTTGCACAGCTGGATTGTCGTGTCTGACTGACTTTAGCTTATGATTATTATTGGTAAGAAAAGCGAAAACAAATACTAGAATTGCTAGAAAAAAAACAAATAGAAACTCGAAGGGCGTCATTCTCATCCTAACAATTGTTACACTTCACCAAACTTTCGGATATTTATAATTATCATTTCAAAATTGCTTATCAAAAAAAAAAATCGAAATTGATGATTTTCCTAGAATGGCGCTTAGTTTATCTATAATCTATAACTATTAATAAAGAGAATTCCAATAAAAGATACCAAATGAATAAAAAAATAAAAAAGAATAGGGTTAAGAAAGAAATAAAAAAGAAATAAAATCACCCACTAACTCACCAACACATTTTTAATTTTAATAAAAAAATAAAAAAGAAATAAAAAGAAATAAAACCACCCACTAACACACCAACATACCAACACATGAAAGACGGGCCTTCTTTCACCCCTTGTTTGCATAATAGCGGATAGATTAGCAGATAATAGATAAACTAGTTTATAGTGGACGAGTTAATAGTGATAGCTTATATCGGATAAGCTAGTCGATTGTATTTAAAGTATTTAATAAAATTAGAGGTTGAATTAAGTTATAAAAATAAAATAACGTAAATAATATTTAAAAATGAGAGTGAAGATTCATTTAATTGAGGATAAATCAGGAGTTTGATTGAAATAATAAGGAGAAAAGTTGGAGAAAAAATGAAACACTATAAGCTCACACACTACTACAAGTAGCGTTAAAAAATGCTATAAACTAGTGAAAAATTATTATAAACTAGTTGTGTCAAACACTTACTTAGACATTATCCCTTCAAGCAGTTTGGCCTTGCTAGACAAAGCCATAGTTTACTTGAAATTATTTATTTATTTATTTTGACCAAAAAATAGGCAAAAAAATAGGCAAAAAATAGGCAAAAAAATGAACCTAGACCAAAAAAATAAAATATTTACCTAAATAGAACATTTTTTAGATTAATTACCAAAGTAGAACACTTTTTTTTCAGGCTAGAAGTCGCCCCATGTGGTAGAGACTTCTACATTGGAATTTTGCAACTTTTTTGGTTTTACAGTGCAGAAGTCGCCCACTATGGGAGAGACTTCTGAACTGTGTTTTTTATTTTTCAATTTCTTTTATATTAATATATATAATAAAACCTAATTAAATTTTAAAATTAATATTAAAAATTAATTTTGTTATTTCTAAAATAATTAGATAATTAATGGTAAAGAAAAAAATAAAACACATTAATTTTTTTATCTTACTTAACAGATAATTACAATAGTTAACAAAGAAACTAAAAAGCAAATTAAGAGAAAAATGGAATTATGGAAAATTCTTCTTTTAACCACTTCATCTTAAGTTCATTCCCTTTCCTTTGATCTTCAGGGAGAGGTTTTCCCAAAAATTGTTCGCATACTTGAGACCAAACCCGACTTCACTCCCTCGCCTTTGATCTTTGGGGATTGAGCTGATGAATGGGCGAATGGCACTTATACAAAGTGGCTATTTATAAACTAAAAAAAAGTGTTTTTTTTAGTGTTTTTTACGATTTTAATACAGGTCTATTTTAAATCCGTATCTCATATTTCATAACTCAACACGCAGTTTTATACCTCTTCTACACGGTAGATATTGTTTTAAAAAATAAAAAAATTAAATATATGATTAAAATTGGTCAAAACATAGTAAAAAAAACTAATTTTTTACACTAAAATAAACGATTTTCTTGTGTTTTTCCAATGGCCTTGATGTTACCGACACTTTTAAATACATTCATGTGTTATAAATTTTCTAAATTAATTAATATAAAGAAAATTAAAAAAAAACACAGTTCAGAAGTCACTGCCACATGGGGTGATTTCTGAACATGAAAAGTAAGAAAAATTGAAAAAATGCCGTTCAGAAGTCACTGCCATAGGGGGCGACTTCTGAACAGGAAAAGTAAAGAAAATAAAAAAAACACAGTTCAGAAGTCACTGCCATAGGAGGCGACTTCTGAACAGGAGAAGTAAAAAACTTTGAAAAATGTTGTGTAGGAATCGCTGGCCGTGGGGACGACTTCTGGTCATGTTTCACAATGTGTTCTAGTTTGGTAAATAATCTAAAAAGAGTGTTATTTACGTAAATATTTTTTTTTGGGTTGTACAGTGGTTTTTTTGCCCAAAAAATAAGGGATAACAAATAATGCGTTTAGTAAAACTAGCAGTTTAACTAACCAATAAAAATAAAATGACATAAAAAGAAATATTTAATCCATATGAAAAAATATTTATAAATTCTATACCTAAAAGTTCATGGTAATTAAACAAAATATTTGGAAGACAGAAAAGTGAGTGAAAACTAAAGGTATGTTTGGTATCCAATAAAACCTAGAGAAAAGAAAGGAAAGGAAAGAAAATTAGGGGAATATTCCATTTTCCTTTGTTTGGTTGCCATATAAAATAAGAAGGAATGAAAAGTTTTAGTGGATCCCATTTTGAGAAGAAAATAAGGGAAAACACTTTTTATGCAAATGACATATTTAACCTTGCACTAAAATTAATGTATTGCAATGTAAAAAATATTTTACTTTTTTAATAAAGGTTAGTTTTGTCATTTCATACATATACACTTTTCTTTCATCTTATTTTATCTCCTACCAAACAAGGGAAGAGAAACATCCTATTTTCTACTCTTTTTCTTTCCTTTCCTTTACCTTTCTTTCCTCTCATTTTCTTTTTTAACTAAACACACCCTAACATTCCTACGTTTGATTGCCAATTGTGACCCTCGTACACGTGGGGTGGGATTCATTGTCCGCTTGATATGAGCAGGATCCAGCTGGCGTGAGAGTTGTCAGGTTCCTAATTTAAAATTTAATTAAAGGAAATGATAAAGTTAAAAAATACATACAAAGTATGAAAATGAAAATAATTCAAATGCGTGATCCAACTAGTATAATATAAAGGTCTTACCAAAAAACTAGTATAATAAGATTATATTTTTGTGGTGCTAGTAAAATAAGATTATCTTAATGAAAACTGAAAAGAGATATCATAATCATAATCGTAGCACCTGCTAATCATGTTTAATTTTAAAGTTTAATTTTTTGACATCATTAAAGTTTTTAATCGACATGTATGAAAAGCGTAAAATTTTTACATTATCAATTAATAAAAATTACTGTAGATAACTAAAATCAGTAATATAAGATTTAAATATTTTATTTTAAGAGGTAGTCAATTTTTTTAACTATGTATCTCATTCATTTCAAATTCATAATTAATAATTAATTCAACTAACAAAAAATCATAATTAAAATTAGGGTTTGATATGATTTTAGTGCTATGAAATTTGGGGTTTTTTGTTTTAGTTTCATAAAATATTTTTATCTACTTTTCTTCTATCTTATTCCCGTCAGTAGTTTTAGCCCATATGATTTTTAAAAGACTTTCAAGCTATCAAATAGAAAAAATACACCTTTTTTTTACCTGAAAAAAATACACTATTAAAAGTAATGAGACTAAAATTGCTAATGAAAGAAAATTTCGAAAACCAAAAGTAGATGAATTTTTTTGAAGGATTAAAAGAAAAACCCTAAATTTTATAAGTACCGATGGATAAAATTCTATTTTGCATTAGAATATGCAAATAGTTTATATCGTGGAATAGTGGATGCCAAGAATGCTACCTATCTTTAATTAATTGTTTATGAACAAATAATTTATAAGACTTTGTTCGTTCATTCTTGGCAGCTGGCCTTTACCATAGAACAACACATACTTTCTGTTTTTTTATGCATAATAATAATAATATTAAAATATTGTATATGTAAAGATTGCTGCCAAACCCAACACAAAGATTCCATCGTGCATCATCGTTCCCTTTTTCCACACTCCAAGAACATTATTCACCATGCATGTGTTTCTTAATTCAAATGTTTTTCTCCAGGTTTACTATTCTACCTTGACTATTTATGAGCTGTAAAAAGTTTTCTGCTTGGATTGTTTTCCTAATCATTTTAACTTTACATTTAAATTTAACAAATTAAAACATATAGGAAAATAGATAGAATGGATACTCTCATGTAGCAATAAATTAAAAGTTTTCTGCTTGGATTATTTTCCTAATTGTTTCAATTGATTATTTTTAATGGATATTTTCTCATGCAACAATTGTTATTTTATTTTTTTATATTATAAGCTATTCTACTCATTAAAAATATTATAAGAAAATAGATAGAATGACGTTGAAAAAGGTTGATACAAATTAAATTCGTATAACTCACTCTCATCTTTGCATTGCATGGAATAGTTGATGATTAGTTTACTAACAACAGTTGCCTAATTTAGGTAGAATGTTCTACTGAATAACTGGTATTTATTGATGATAGACGGGTAAAGAAAAGGAAAGGAGCTTAACAAACATACGACAATTCATTTAACTACGAAATTTCTTTATAGAATGATAGAAACACATGCTTTTAAACCATCCAAAAACAAAATGTATATATATAACTTAATCCATATTTGGTTCCACTTGAAATTAATATATACAACTCTTTCCTCCAAATTTAACTTTTATACTCAAAATTAGAGTTTAATTTGTTGATGTAAATTTTCTAAACTCAAAATCAATCACAATTCATACTATGAGTGTCATGTAAGGTAATTATGACTAGACTATTATTTTTTATTGACAACAATTTCTAATTGATCTATATTGTAAAATATTTATACACAAAAAATGTATTTAACATCCCTCAAAGTTATTTTTCAAATCATTGTTGTGAGAAACAATTGAATCAAAACTCAGTAAATTTGGCAGTTGTTTCAATATCAATTAGATCACACTCTGACTTAACCACCAATTAGACTAGATTAAACATTTCAAACTGACTTTTTGAATTTTTATTTTTTGGACTCAGAGATTTTGCCAGTTAAATTTCCAATCCGAATTAAAAACCTCCATTCAAATCTCTTTTACTAAGTTGACCAAAAAAAAATATCATTTACTAAATTTAGTAATTTAGTAAATATATACAAGCATAAATTATTTTAGCTCACATTTAATTAAAATCAGTCGTATATATTTTTATTTTTATAAAATCACATTTGGCTATTAGGAAAATGTACATGGAAAACGAGTATTTGAAGATTGGCACAATTCATTCATAGTATTTCACGTGAGCCAATAGCGATGATATATGAAGCCCAGATACAGGATACGATGCGTGGATACGGAAAATTTTTGAAAATCAAAATACGATACGGCAGAGATACTTCAATAAAAAATTAAATCAAAATATAAAAATATAAAACATAACTAAATATATTTCACTACTTGACAATTTGCTCATAATATTCAATAGACATTTACAAAAAAGATACTTCTGATCAAAATAAGTAAGCATAGTTAAATGTATTTTCCCCACCCATTTTAAAATATATTCTCCCCCCTACGAACATGTCACAAAAGATATTCAGTCTACTACCCAAGTTAGAATATAGGAAAAAACATCATAAGTCATATTCGAAAGAAGTTTAGGCTCTATAGAATTGCCTACTATTCACTACTTAACACTAATTGTGTCATTCTCCTCTCCTCCATTTCCATCGTCAAAAAATAACTTAGTTTCCAACTCTAGTTCATCAAGAGACATCTCAGGATACTCCCAGAATACATATCCCCAAAGTGTCTCTCACGTATCCGGTAAGTATCTTATCTTTTCTAATTTAAAAATAAATATAAATTTCAAGATACGTATCCGGAAGTATCCGACAAGTATCGGTATCGAATACGTATCTGACACGGGTACGTGACCTATTTTAGAGTATCGAGATTTATAGGCAATGATGAAGCAGCTCCATTTTTTTTGACAATGCAGCTCCATTTTTTTGATTAACGCGTATCTGACTTTGTATTCCCGCCGCCCCTTCTCTCTCTACCATTCTTTCTCTCTCATTCTTTCTCTCTGTAAATAATAATAATAATAATAATAATAATAATATAATAATAATGTATAATATTTATTGTTATTAAAAACAAGAAGAAAAAAACCATCAACAAACACGGCTTTGGTGGAAGAAAAAGAAAGTCACTTTCTTTCATTCTTATATAAAAAAACCAAAGCATAAACCAATCCACCCTTGAAGAACATTCATTTCTACAAACACCAATGGCTAAGTCAAAGAATAACGCCAAGAAATTATCTTACATCTCAGTTCCTTCTCAGATAATCAAATCCTCATCACTTCAATCACTCATTGAAAATGAAACCCCAAAGAAATCAGCAAGAACTTCCAAATTCTTCACCATCTTCACAAACTGGAGAAACCCAACAAGACTCTTCTTTTTCACTTTCTTTCTCTTTCTTCTCTTTGCTATACTCAAATTTGGTTTCAATTCAAAAATCACTTTTTCACCATACCCATGTGGGACAACACTTCCAAATCTCTCAATCTCAAATGGGCAGCTTTCAAAATCTGAACTTCTTGTTGATTCAGCACAGAAAGATGAGTTTGAGTTTTTGATTTCTAATGTGCAATTACAAGCAAATGGGCCAAGTGGGGTGGAGAAAAAGGATGAGGAAAATGGTTTGGAAGTTGAAAAGAGTGATTTTTGGAAACAACCTGATGGGTTGGGATATAGGCCTTGTTTGGATTTTAGTAGAGATTATAGAAGAGGAAGTGAAGGGGTTTTGAAGAATAGAAGAAAGTATCTTATGGTTGTTGTTTCTGGTGGGATGAATCAACAGAGGAATCAGATTGTTGATGCTGTTGTTATTGCTAGGATTCTTGGTGCTTCTTTAGTTGTCCCTATTTTGCAAGTCAATGTCATTTGGGGAGATGAAAGGTAAATTACTATTCTTGGGTTTAGCTGATTATATGAGATAAGCTATCACAAATTTAGAATAAATCTGCATAAAGACCAACATTGGAGCTTAAGCTTAATAGCTTAAGCATAAGTTTATTTAGTTACTCTCAATCTTGTTCTTCATGAATGTTAGTTGAATTTCTTTTCTTGTTTGTGTTTATGAAATATAAGCTGTCACAAATTTGGAGTAAATCCTCTTAAAGACCAATACTGGAGCCTAACTTAAAGCATAGGTTTAGTTAGTTTAATCTTGTTCTTTGTTAATGTTGTTGAATTTCTTTTCTTATATGTGAATGCTAGAAGAGAATATTCTATAATTGATATCTTTTCTTATTGGTATTGATTTTGTTGGCAGTGAATTTGCTGATATATTTGATTTGGAGCACTTCAAGAGTGTACTTGCTAATGATGTGAGAGTGGTTTCATCATTGCCATCAACACACTTGATGGCTAAGCCAGTGGAGGGAAGCCCTCCTCTTCATGTCACTCCTAGTTGGATCCGTTCGCGCTATCTTAAAAGAGTAAGAGAATCTGTTACTCTAGTCTTCTTGAATATCTTAGTTTAATTTCTCAAATCATCAGTTCATGGATGTCACATTGAGGAAATCTTTGGTTTGAGTTGAAAAAGAGTTTTAATTAACATGATTTTTGTTGTGCAATGCAGTTCAACAGAGAAGGCGTTTTGCTATTACGCGGCTTGGATTCAAGGTTGTCAAAGGATCTACCTTCTGATCTTCAGAAGCTTCGATGCAAGGTATTCACCGTGAAAGAGAGGGAAAATGATGATAGTAGAAAGAAAACTTGGAACTTCATGATAGCATATTCTAAATGTTCTTACCTATGTTTCAGGTTGCTTTTAATGCATTGAAGTTTGCAAAGCCAGTAGAGGAACTTGGTAACAAGATTGCAGAGAGAATGAAAAGTAAGGGACCCTACCTTGCTCTTCATTTAAGAATGGAAAAGGATGTTTGGGTGAGGACTGGTTGTCTACCTGGTCTGAGTCCTGAATACGATGAGATTGTAAAAAATGAGAGGATCCATAGGCCAGAACTATTGACAGCGAGATCAAACAGGACTTACCATGAAAGGAAGTTAGCTGGTCTTTGCCCCTTGAATGCCATGGATGTTACAAGGTAAATATAATCATTCTCCTTTTGAATAGGTTTCACTTTTTAGCTATGAAGCACCGATACTGACACGGACACGACATTGACATGGACATGTAGACACATGTTTTAATTTGAAAAATGCAAGTAATTGTAGTGTCCTGGACGTGTCTTTAACGTGAAGTGTTGGTGCTACCGAAGTTTTTTAGTGCTTTTTAGAGTATTAGTGTGACAACCTATTCTGATGCAATATGTTTTTTCCCTTTGTAATTTATAGGCTGCTTAAAGCTCTAGAGGCTCCAAGAAATGCAAGAATATATTGGGCTGCAGGACAACCATTGGGTGGAAAAGAAGCTTTGCAACCATTAATCAATGAGTTTCCACATCTTTACAATAAGGAAGATCTTGCCTTGCCAGGAGAACTAGAACCATTTGCAAAGAAAGCATCTCTGATGGCTGCTATAGATTACATTGTCTCTGAGAAGAGTGATGTTTTCATGCCATCTCATGGAGGAAATATGGGCCATGCAATTCAGGTATATGACTATATAAGTTTAATACTGCCTCTGGTCCACTTTAGAAGTGGCAATGCAGTTTCTGGTTCATTAAATAACTGATATATCTTATCTATATTCAATGAACCAAAAACTGTATTGTCTCTTATAAAATGATTTGATATTGTTGCATGATTGTGTTTTAATCATGCATACATATACTTAGATTCTTCATGTGACAATTTCTGATATCTAAAACTAAATGTTGTTATTACAGGGTCACAGGGCTTATGCAGGACACAAGAAATATATAACACCAAACAAAAGACAGATGCTTCCATATTTCATGAATCCTTCCCTCCCTGAAGCTGAGTTCAACAATATTATAAAGGAATTACATCAGAATTCATTAGGGCAGCCAGAACTGAGAACTAGCAAAGCCGGGAGGGATGTCACCAAGTATCCTGTCCCTGAGTGCATGTGCAATGACTCACATTATCAATCATAATCGAAAATTTACTAGCAATGCTTTCGTTTCAAAGATTACACTGAAATGGGGACTAAAATGTGGAAGTGAGTGCTAATGATCCATTGGAAACTACTTGAGGCGACTTTAAGGGCAACCGCAGTTCTAAAGAACGCCATTTTTGATGAGCTACAAGGTCAATTGCGCCTCTCTTCACAGGTGTACTCACATTATTCCTTAAAGATGCTTAATGTGTTACATAATACACGCCACTTTAAAGTGATACACACACAACAGATCATTCTTTGATTCTTTAGATAGAGTTTGTATAGGATACATGCCACTTTTGTTGAGTGTAATTCTTTGCAGTACATTACAAAGCCTTGTACATATATACATATAGTTGAATAAATGAAATCAGTTTTGCATTTAGTTACTTGATCATTATGATTACCTTGTGCTACCCCTTAATTCAGCACACAGGCTACAGGAGAAACTGATATTGTGATTGGAAGTTTAAAATATCAGAAAAGCAGATAAACATTGCAAATATTTTTATGGTAGCTCTGCATCATTGTGCATTAAAATAAATCAATCGTTAAATCAAGTCACCTTTGCCAATGTAATCGCGAAAAGCTCAGATAACAAGTATTTAACGGCATGATTCAGTGTGGGCAGTGTCAGTCTTTAAAATGAGGCAGGCAGTCTTTTGGACAACACTCATTTTTGTTGCAATGAACCCATGTGTGATTTGTTTGGGTTTATTCACTATAGCATAAACACTAGTGAGATTCTCTGAGAGAGGTTATGATAACAGTTTATGACACATCCGTAAGTCGATTTTAGCTTAGTTTTACAAGCTCTACAAGATAACTTATGATTACACCTTATACCATATGAAAACAATTTAACTTTACTTTTCTATTATAATAGTTGCTTATATAAAAGCACTTATATGAGCCAATTCCCTTCAAACAGAATTTTGTTCCTCAAAATACACGGACCACACCAATATATGCCAAATCAAATGTCCAACTCGTCTTGGAAAACTACCATGTAAAAGTTGAGTCTGAATATCCTGAGACAGAACACACTAAACATCAAATCCTCCAAGAGGCAGCACAAAGCACAATTGAGAAACAAGTGATCTGAGCTCTCTTGCTGTATGAAGCAAAACATGCATGAACCACCTTGATAAGGTTCAATAACACCCCTGTTAAGCACAATAAATCTGTACATCCACTCTGTCTATTACACATGTAGGTTTAATTTTGGCTATTTGAGTCCTTTGATTTCAACATTATGATAGGAATCAACTGATTCAAAGGGGAAATTTTATTGAATAATGCTGAATCAATGATACATGGATATGACTGGTTTTGAGTTCCAGTGAGAACTATAACTGTTTCTGTTACAAAATGATAAGCTAACTAACTGAGTTTCAACAGTGCCTACTGATACATTCTGTTACCCATGTAATTACAATAACACCCCTCTAGTTAGTATTTACATTTCCCTTCCTCCTATAGTATACCTTTTTCACTAAAGGTCTGCTATCAATACCCCCCTAGGGCTTTCACCTTGTCCTCAAGGGGAAAACTAGGAAAGGCAACTTGTAGCTTGTCAGCAAGCTCCCATGAGTTCTCACATGCAGGGAGATCCTTCCATTGCACCAGCACTTCTGTATTTCCATTGGAGTTGTACCTCAATCCTCAATGTTTGGTTGCAGTACACCATCTTCTGTGAGAGCAGTGGGAATGGCCTGTGCTTGATACTAGGGGTGGCAATTTCTACCCGCAAATTGGGATCCCCATGGGGATTGCCCCGTTTGGGGCCTCGTGGGCGGGGAATTTTCCCCCGTGGGGATGGGGATGGGGGAGAAAATCCCCCCGCAGTCAATTCGGGGATGGGGATGGGTCTATTCCCCGCCCCGCAGGGACCCCACCCCCGAATACATTACATAAATGTTTATATTATAGATATATTATATTCTAAGTAATAGATTTTTTAGTCTTTTATTGTGTTTTTAAATAAAAATACTAATAAAATATTAAATTGTGCTAAGTTTTATATTTTTATTCTTAGCTTTATACTTTTTAAATATTAAAATATCAAGGTAAGACTAAATTTTATACATTTTTTGCAGTTTTATTATATTTTAATTTTAATTTTTGCTAACTTTGAATAAATTTTTAAGGTCCCCGCGGGGACCATGGGGATCCGCGGGGATGGGGATGGGGGAGGAAAACTCCCCGAAGCGGGGAATGGAGATGGGGATGGGGGAGAATATGGGAGGCGGGGATGGGGAGCAGTAGAGTACTCCCCGCCCTCGCCCCGCCCCATTGCCATCCATACTTGATACTGTCCTGACACTGTCTTCTTCAGTTTACTTATGTGGAATACAAGGTGGATTTTGCACTGCTCTGGCAGCTGCAACTTGTATGCCACAGACTCAATTCTTTCAATGACTTGATAGGGTCCATAAAATCTAGGACTTAGTTTCTCATTCCTCCTAGCAGCTAGTAGTTTCCACCTATAAGGGCAAGCTTTCAAATACACCCAATCACCAACCTCCAAGGTTATGTCTCTTCTATGTTTGTCAGCCTGTTTTTTCATACTTTGCTGTGCCAAGATCAAGTTGTTGTGGAGTTGCCCTAGCAGAGCATCTCTTTCCTCATACAGTTGGTTCACTTCCTCTATGTTAGAGGGAATCGCAGGACCCTTAACAATGGGACTTGGATCCCTCCCATATAATGCCTTGTAAGGAATCATACCAATGGAGCTATTATAGTTCGTATTGAACCAAAGTTCTGCCAAACAAATCCACTTAGGCAAGGATTTTGGATGATCCCCCAACAAAACACCTTAAGTACACCTCCAAGCACCTGTTGGTAACTTCTGTCTGTCCATCAGTTTGTGGATGGAAGGCAGTGTTGTACCTCAACTTGGTTCCTGCTTGTTTAAACAACTCCTTCCAGAAGTGGCTCAGAAACACCTTGTATTTGTCAGAAATAATAGCCTCTGGGAATCCATGTAGCTTGATGACACCTGTGATGAATATGTGAGCAACATCACTGGCAGTATAAGGGTGTCCTAACAAGAGAAAATGGGCATACTTGGTGAGCCTGTCAATCACACTAGTATTGTATCCTGCTTGCCAACCCTAGAGCCCCCTATGAAGTCCATTGATATCTCAGACCACACCTTAGTAAGAATAGGCAGTGGTTGTAACAATCCAGCTGGTGCAAGTGTCTCAGACTTGCTCTGCTGACACTGTTGACACTGCACAATAAATTCCCTGATATCCTGCTTCATTCCCTGCCAATAAAACACCCCTACTATTCTCTTTTATGTTCTAAAAAATCCTGAGTGACCTCCTTGGAGAGAAGTATGGAACTCAGTCATGATCAGTGATTTCCTTGAAAAATCCTTGGGAAGAACCAAACTGTTTCCTTTATACAAAAGACTCTACTTAACAGAGAACTTGCTGGCATTAGTGTTTTTTTAGCACCACTTGTTGCATTAGTGCCTGTAGCTCAGGACAACTTCTAATCTCATCTTCCCAGTCCCTCCACTCTGGCAGTGTCACCTTAGAAATGGCAGCAAAAATCATTTGCCTAGACAAGGCATCAGCCACTTTGTTTGAATTACTAGGCTTTTATTGGATGTCAAAGTCCAATCCCAACAACTTTGAAGTCCATTTGACTTGTTCCGGTTCTAGTCAGTGAGGAATTGTAGGCTTTGTTGGTCTGTTCTCACTGTGAAATGCTGGCCAAGTAGGCAGTGCCTCCATTTTTGAATTGCCAACACTATGGCCATCAGTTCCCTCTCATAAGCAGATTTCTGTTGGGTCCTTACTGAGAGCTTTTGACTAAAATAAGCAATAGGCTTCTCCTCTTGCATTAGCACAGCTCCAACCCCCTTGCTTGAGGCATCAGTTTCAATTACAAACTGCTTCTCAAAATTAGGCATGGCCAATACTGGTAGTGAGATCATAGCATGTTTCAGTTGTTGGAAAGCTGTCTCAGCATCTTGATTCCAACTGAAGCTGTCTTTCTTTAATGAGTCAGTCAGTGGCCTTGCAATGACCCCATAATCCTTCACAAACCTTCTATAGTAGCATGTTAATCCCAAAAATCCCCTCAAATCTTTGAGATCCTTAGGTGTGGGCCACTCAATCACAACACTAATCTTTTTTGGATCAGCAGACAAAACCTTCAGCAGACACAACATGCCCCAAATACTCTACACACTCCACAGCAAAGTCACATTTCTTCTTGTTTATTACCAAGTTATTTTCTTTTAGCACTTCAAACACCTTTCTGATATGCTCAGCATGCTCTAGCAAACTCCTGCTGTATATCAGTATATCATCGAAGAAAACCAAAGTGAACTTCCTCAAAAATGGCCTCAAGATCTCATTCATCAGTGCCTGGAATGTTGAGGGAGCACTCATAGTGTCCCTCATGTGTCCTAAATGCAGGTTTAGGTATGTCCTCTTCTTTCATCTCGATAAGGTGATAGCCAGATTTGAGATCCAGCTTAGTGAAGATAGTAGCTCCAATGAGTTCATCAAGCAGCTCATCAATTAAGGGAATAGGAAATTTATTAGGGATAGTAAGCCTATTTAATGCCCTGTAGTCAACACAGAACCTCCAGCTCTCATCCTTCTTCTTTACCAATATTATAGGGCTGGAATAGGGGCTTGGGCTGGGTCTAATGATCCCTGCCTTGAGCATATCAGTTACAAGCCTCTCAATCTCATTTTTTTGGAAGTGTGGATATCTGTAAGGCCTCAAATTAGGTATACTGGCTCCCTCTTTGAGTACTGTGGCATGATCAGTAGGTCTTTCAGGTGGCAACACACCAGTCTCATGAAATAGAGGGTCAAATTCATCAATGACAGACTAAATTACCTCTGGGAATGTGGTCTGCTCAGTGCCAGACATCTCCAAGCTTCTGCAATCCATGATGTACATCTCCTCAAGGTCTTGCAACTCCATCATGATCTGCTTGGCACTCACCTCCCTCCTAGACAGCAGGGGATCACCTCTTAAGCATATTGTTTCACCATTGACCTTCACCTTTAATGTCATGTCTCTGAAATTGGCCTTGACATCACCCAACTTTTCTAGCCATTCAATTCCCAGCACCACATCTTCTCCATCTAGGGAAAGATGTAACGGTCCACCTTGATCAATAGCCCTTATAGGAGTAGCTCAACCCCCCTACACACACCTTGGATCCTTATTCTTTTGACCATGACCAATTTTCACCCAATAAGGTGAGGTATGTTCAATTGTCAATCCCAAGGTTGCTGCCAGTTTGCTTGATATGAAATTGTGGGTGGCACCACAATCAATCAATACCAGGATCTCCAGTAACCTTATCAAACCCTTCAACATGAAGGAGCATTTGGAGGACAACCCTGCCATGCTATAGAGATGTAAACTCTTCATGGTGGCTTCCCATACAATCTCCTCATCCTCTTCATCTTTTTTCTCCTATTCTTCCTCATTTATCTTTTCCACATACAACAATTTCAACATCTTGTTCTTGCATATACATGGCCAGACACATACTTCTCTTCACAAGTAAAGCAAAGTCCTTTCTTGCGCCTCTCCTCAATCTCCTTACTGCCCACTGACTTTGCATTCAAAGGCCGTACACCTACCTTTTCTTCTGCAAGAAGTCCAATATCCATCATCTCTGCCAGGTTCTTGGGGCGTTGCAAGCGTACCTCTGCACGAATATCCTCCCCGAGACCATTGGAGAACAATCCTAGGAATAGAGATTGATTTTGGATCTTGATGTGGCTTGCGACAGTCTCAAATTTATTACGATACTCCCTAACAGTGCCCTCTTGCTTCAGGCTCATCAACATCTCAAAAGCATTGGTCACCACAGTGGGTTGAAAACGGCGGAGCACTGCTTCTTTCAAGCCGTCCCACGACAATACTTCGCTATTCGCCTCCCACCACTACATCCATGCTAACGCTTCCCCCTCCATCGCCATTAACGCCGCATCGAGCTTCTCTCCTTTGTCAGTCTTGCGAACCTTGAAGAATTTGTCGATTTTCGTGAGCCACCCTAGTGTGTCGTCGCCATTGAACACCGGAAGATCCACGTTCTGGGTTCTTTTCTTCGTTTTTGGGTTATCGGGTTCAGAATGACCCCAATTCTTCAATTGCATCACTGCAAACATTTCCTCCATACGAGCAAGTGTCTCCTGGAGAACTTGATGATTGCAAGCCTCAGATTCCTGCATTCGTCGCTCTAGCGCTTCAATTCTTGGGTCCATCGCGGTTGAATCGTTCTTCTTGCGCACCATGAAACTCCCCTAGAACCGAACGTGCTTTGATACCAGTTGATAGGAATCAACTGATTCAAAGGGGAAATTTTATTGAATATGCTGAATCAATGATACATTGATATGACTGGTTTTGAGTTCCAGCGAGAACTATAACTGTTTCTGTTACAAAATGATAAGCTAACTAACTGAGTCTCAACAGTGCCTACTTATACATTCTGTTACCCATGTAATTACAATAATAACCCTCTAGTTAGTATTTACATTCCCCTTCCCCTCCTATAGTATACCTTTTTCACTAAAGGTCTGCCATCACATTAAGGTAGAATAAACAATACTGCTCATAAAAACTCAGTCGTTAGTTCACTCACTCTTATGAAATTGATTAGTAAAACTAAACTGATAAATGCAATCTAGGAAAAGATCAAAAAAAAGTCGGTATCTTCTTATAATATTAATAATGGAGTAAAAATGAAGGAAAAAAAGAGATTTAAGGTAAAATATGCACCCCATTGGCGCTTCTGTTGTGACTCTCGTTGGCACACCTGTTGGCGCTCTCATTGCTTATGTCGTTGCCACATGTTAGTAAAAACAAAACTGACAAAAAAGTTATTTTTTTTTGGAAAAAACTGGAAAAAATTTCGGGAAAAAAAACACTCATAAAAAGAAAAACTCAGTTTCCAAAAATCGTGGCTTTCGCGAAAACGTACTACTCTGATGACTCCATTACTCGTACCACTTAATTCCTAACTTAACACCAGTCCACAACAGAATCAAGGCATGCTCAATCAATCAATTCTCAACAATCATTCCAAACAATTCAAACATCATGTAATACATCAATCAATAAAAACATCAATCAATAACTCGTTCCGAGACACATTAATGCGAAGTTTTCAAAATTTACGGTTTTCGACTCTAAAATTCTCGCAACCACACCAAGTATCACGGAACAGTAACATGCAAGGACAATTTCCAAAAACGAAATTCCTAAATGGAGTAAGACTCACAGATTGTGATGAAAATCACAAACAACCGAGAATCATTGAAGCTTAAACGACAATGAAACCTCACGAACGGTCCTCGAATTCGACTCTTACGCTTCGACAACGACAAACTCGCTCCAAAGCTAACCCAAACGAACTCAGCTACTGAAGTTCACTCAAAAATACTTCAATCCACAATGTAAGTTCTGTTCTACCCCAGTCTAACCCCCACTTGGACATGCAAAGCTCCAAAATTCTCAAAACTTCATTTCTTAAACTTTGAGCTCTAACGTTTAACAATGGTGAAATGATGAACAAGATGAAGTGGGTGATGATTTGGGTATCATTGTGTAGAGGGTGAAAAATGGAGAAGAATGGAGTTAACGTTACTTACATGCATCAAGAAGTGAAGAACTTCTCCTCCCTTCTTCTTCCTCTCACTCACAAACTCTCTCCCTATTTTCTTTCTTTCTCTTTCTAAAATCTAATTATGACTGTTTTGCCCTTTGTACTCTAATTCCCACTTAAACCCCCAATTTTAATCAACAACAATTCATATGATCCACATTCTTTAGCAACTAAATATTGCTATCAAAGGCTCAAATATGTTCAATGACTTAGTTTATTACTTAATCGAATAAGCAATCACTAGTTAATAAGTAATCACTAGTTAATTTCGTTAATCACTAGTTAATCGAATAAGGAATCACTAGTTAATTTCGTTAATCGAAATTGCCCACTTTCAAAATTTAAACGTGTTTCCTTTGCGTCCAATAATCATTACTCTGCATGCCTCTTTGATCTTGTTCATGTGGATACCTGGAGACAGTCTCATCATACTACTCATGATGGTAAGCAATATTTTTTAACTATTGTTGATAACTGTTCGAGATTCACTTGGTTGTAACTTATGCAGCATAAGTTAGAAGCTCCTTAGATAATCAAAGGTTTTTTTTGCCTTTGTCAAAACAAATGTTGGCAAGCCAATTAAAAAAATGATGTTTGATAATGCTAAGGAGCTGAAACTCGCTGAGTTTCTCCGTGAACCGGGCACTATCCATCAGTTTAGTATTTCATATAGACCTGAACAAAATTCAGTGGTAGAGAGAAAGCACCAATCTTTTAAATGTGGCTCGCTCTCTTCTCTTCCAATCTAAAGTCCCTATTAAGTTTGGGGGGAGAATACAACAATATAACTGTTTTTTTGGTCAACAGGGACCCTACCCCAGCTCTTAAAGACAAGTCACCATATGAAATTCTGTACAACATGTTTCATACTTATGAACACTTTAGAGTGTTTGGTTATCTCACATTGACCCAGATCCTTTTGACAACACTGTCTTGCCCAGACCTGGTCCTCTCAATGCCCCTAACTATCCTCTCATAACCGAATCGGTGTTGAGCTAATTCCTAAACCAATACCTAAGCCAATACCTGAACCAATACCTAAAAATATAACTACTGGTTCTCATACAGTAGTTCCCAATACTGTTACTCCAAGCCCAGATGTTGTTCTTGACCCCCAACAATGCAGTACCATTTCACAGGCCACCATTTCCCTTAGGCGATCTAGTTGTGAGCACAATCCACTTACCTGTTGGAATTAAAGTCTCTTTCCATGTTTTGATGAAACAAACTTAGTAAGACATTAAGTTTTCTGGTTGATTGTTATCTAACATGTTTATTTCAAGTGTGAAGAACAAGCCTCAAAGATAGCAAAATGTAAACCTACCTTGGATTAAAAAGAACATAAAAATACAAAGGTAGAAATGAGATGTGAAGGTTGACCAAGTCAAATGAAGGTTGACAAAAAAGTCAACGCAAAGTTTGACCAAGTCAACTCAACATTGACCAGAAGTCAAAAGAAGTTTGGCCCCACATCTATGATGAAGATCCCTTCTTGAGAAGGTTCAAATGTAAGAAGGGAAATGAAGGTTCAAATGAAGGCCCCACATCTATGATGAAGATCCCTTCTTGAGAAGATCCCTTCTTGAGAAGGTTCAAATGTAAGAAGTTTACCCAGCATGCTTCTCAACATGACAAACATGTTTATTCTCATTAAATGAAGATCAAAGGTTATTTAATGCTGGCGTCAAGCAATAAATGAAGGGAAATGGTTAAGTGTGATAGGAAGAACTCCTTGATTATTCCTAGGCCAACCAAAAAATGTTTTAAGGTTCAAAGTAATGTGAAGGTTCGTGTACAGTTGCCATAACTAAAATGAAATGATAAGCCAACTAAGAGAGAGTCAGAACAGTTAAAGAAAATGACTATGTCAGCATGTGAAGGTTGAAAAGTTAGTGTAAGGTACAATTGTCAGCTTGTGAAGCTTCAAAAGCTATCAACTTTGGACCCTTCTATCTAGTCACTCCTATTGACCAATGGACATCTCCAAACGGCTATATCCAAGTTTCTAACGACTATATTCAGTCTCAATGGCTATTTAAAGGCTGGACTTCGAAGTTACAAATCATGAGAGTGAATTGAAACCTTCAAAAGTAAAGCTTCACAAAGTTCATCCAACCTACTCATCCCACACTCAAGTTACTCAAGTTTATAATCCGGAATTCTTTTATAGAGTGTGTGTTAGCTTGATATACATTGTTGTAAACACTTAGTGTAGTTTATTCTCAAGCTATTTACTATCCCAAACCCAAACCTTTGATTGTAAAAAGCTATCTTGTGAGCATTCTATCAAACTACCTAGAAAGAGGTGAGTGTTGGTGAGAATCTACTTGATAAAGGTACCCTTTAGGAAACTAGTAGAGTTTTCTAGTAGGAAGAACAGCTTGGTGTAGCTGTGTGAGAGAGCACGTTGCTTTTGTGTGTTGATCAAAGTTTGGGTGAACCTCTATAACTCTAGTGTGTTATTTACATGCTTTCCATACTATTTACCTACTTACTTTTTACACTTGTGATTGTTTTCAAAACCTTGTGAAGGTTAACCTTATCAACCTTCTCAAGACAATTTGTCAAACTAACTCTTAATCGGTTCATTATCTTATTGGTTTGATTAAAACAATTCTCTTACAAGCTAAAGTTTATTTAACTCATCCTTATTACTCATCATACATTATATAAATACATTTGTTGTTTGTTAGTGAAACTAATCTTAACCTTCTCAACCCCAAGTTTATCTTGAGAACATTCTGTTTAAGAAGGTTTCAGGTACAATGTTTTTAAAGGGCACACAATTCAACCTCCCTTCTTGTGTAACTTAGTCAGTTCATTACCTATTTGCAAGATTATGTCCAACATATTACCTAACCCTATATATGAATCCCTCACTTACTCAAACTTGTTAAAAACCTACCACTCTTTTGTCCTAAATGTTAACCAACAGTATGAGCCAAAATTCTATCACCAAGTCCCACAATGGAGAGCAGCCATGGATGCTGAGTTGAAGGCTTTAGAGGATAATAACACCTGGTCCATTGTGCCTCTCCCCCAATGGAAATCAAACCATTGGCTGCAGATGGATATACGAGACCAAGTTCAATTCTGATGGGTCCATTGATAGACATAAAGCACGACTTGTGGCTAAAAGATACACTCAACAAGTGGGGATAGATTTTTCTAACACTTTCTCTCCAGTGGCCAAATTGACCACTGTTAGGGTTATGCTAGCACTAGCAGCTCAAAAGCAATGGCATTTAACTTAGTTTGATATCAACAATGCTTTCCTTAATGAAGATTTGTTTGAGGAAGTGTACGTGGATTTGCCATTGGGACATCCTAGTTAGGGGAGCAACAAGTGTGCAAATTGCACAAGTCTCTTTATGGGCTAAGACAAACATCTAGACAATGGTTTCAAAAAAATTCTGTTGCCAGACTTGGTATGGAATTCACTCAATCTTCGACATATTATTCACTATTCTACAAGGGATCTGGTGGCTCCTCTCATCCTTCTCCAAGTTTATGTAGATGACATCATCATAGCCAGCCCAAACAAGCCCCTCATCACACAAACCACTACCCAACTTGAAAACAAGTTCAAGTTGAAAGTGTTAGGAGACCTCAAATATTTTTTGGGATTGGAAATTGCAAAATCTGCAGAAGGGTTGCATTTATGTCAGAGAAAGTACACATTGCAATTACTTGAAGATACAGGTTTCATCAAATCCAAACCTGCAAAAATTCCAATGGAACCCGATTTACAGCTTGATGACAACACTGGTGACTCACTTGAAGATCCTTCTCAGTTCCGCAGGTTACTTGGTAGTCTGATGTATTTGACAATATCGCAGCCTGACAACATCTTTGCCACCAACAAATTAAGTCAGTTCATGGCTGCCCTAATAACTACTCACTTGTAAGCTTTGCATTAAATTTTGCAGTACCTGAAATCCTGTTCTGGTCAAGGACTGTTGTTCCATGTCAGCAACAATCTCACTATAACAACATATGTGGACCCAGATTGGGGCAATTGCAAGGTGACTAGGAAATCCACTATTGGTTTTTGTGTTTATTTGGGACCCTCCCTAATTATCAGTTGGAAGTCAAAAAAAACAACCAATTGTGGCACGTTCCTCTGCAGAAGGTGAGTATAGAGCTATGGCATGCTTGGCTAGTGAACTTCTATGGCTACAATAGCTGTTTAAAGCAGTCAACATCTCAGTACCATATGTCATGTATTTGTGTGACAACAAGTCAGCAATATAGTTAGCAGAAACTCCTTCATCCAACAAACACTCCAAACACATCGACATTGATTGCCACTTTATCAGACAATATGTCAATTAAGGTATCCTTAAACTTATACATTTGCCCACACATCAGCTGATATGTTTACTAAAGCCCTTCCCCATTGTAAATTCTAAAACTTCATGTCCAAGTTAGGAGCCTACTCTTCAATGGAGTTCTTCCTTCATTCTCTCTGCGACTGCTAGGGTTCGATAATGCTAGTTATAATTGGGCTTTTCCCCTTGTTTTGAAAATGTGTTTTTTGTTGATCCAAAATATAAGATATAAACACTATTTTTAAAATGTAGTAGATGACCGATCTAAACTTTACTCCTATGTAAGTAGGATAATTCCCGTAAAAAAAGTAGGATAATGAAAAATGACAATTTTGAAAAGAAGTTAAAACTTTTAACGTTGTTGTTAATGTTTTTTTTTTCCAAATAAGAATAGTTGATTTTCATGTTATTCATTAAATTTAATTTTAAATTTAATTAGTAACTAAGAGCAATTGGATCAAATCTATGTCCTTTTTAACTAAGAGCAATTTGATGATATGGTAGGGATCTCTTCCAGCTTAACCAAGTACTAGGTTATATAATTTTTTTTAGATAAAAAAGAAAATCTCCGTCCTTTTTTGTCCAAATTCAAACCAACTAAAGGCAATTTGGTCAAAAAAAATGGCCCATACTTCATACAACCCCCCTACTCGGTGGACACCCCTAATTTTCGTTTATCCCCAAATTGCCCTCACGTGGCAATCAGGTGGCGTTTTAAAAACATAGGCTTCGGCGCACGGGTGGACATCCACCGAGTGATTAAAAAACTTGGTTCGGTCCTGCTAAATCCGAACCGGTTTGAGCTTAACTCAACCGAACCTTCCAAGGGGTGTGTGAGCCTGAGAAGCTGTTATTATGGTAGGTTCGGCCATCCATTAGCCGAACAGGTTCGGCCTTGGATGCGCTGAACCTGTCTGTTACCAGACAGAAACATTAAGTTTCTAGACAGCAACTTGTTGGATAAATTTTGGCCAAAATTATTGTAATTCTACCTGTAAAATAACTACTTCAATTTAACTGAAACTCAACAAATAGCATAAATAATGATATTGTAACAATAGATGTGTCTTAATAGTACTTAACGAAACTCAAATGTTACAACCAAATTGAATTAAACATTAATCTTTATCTAAGTCAATACAAGTAGGAGCACCGTAAGTATCTAAGGTTAAAGCTTTCCATTGTTGCAAGCGTCCTGTGAATGGCTTGGGCCAATCCTTTGCTATGTCTTTTCTGAATTTTGTCCAATAGGTACTTACTCCTGGCATCGGGCAACCTCTCTTCATCATCATGTATACAAAGTGGTTCCCCGTGAAGCATATGTGGTACACCGGTGCATTCTTGATTGGTGCAATTTGAAATGGAAAAACCGAAAAGGAAAGATGACGAGACCAGCAAACCAACACGACCTTGTACGCATTTGCAATCAAATAAGCACATTCTGGCAGAGTCATCCAATTCTCATTCCATTTTTTTCAACATGTTGTTTCATCAAAGCCTTCATAACATAGGTGACTTTGCCTATCCCATGAAACAAGTTGGAGTACAAGTCGTAGTCTCGCTGAACCTCTGCAAATAAGTCTTTCCTCACACTCCACCAATCTTCCTCACTCTTTCCAAGAAGTGCAGCTACACACCGAAACCCACAGTTGCCGTCACCTTCCACATTAAATATATCATCAACAAAACGATGTATCTCTATAGGCAAAAAACCTATGAATTCATTGTATGACTCTGACCGAATGATATCAGGGGTTGGGTTTAGTGTAAGCCCTTGAATTTGAGTTACTGGCATATTGGAGTATGATTGGGTTGGTTTTTCGATTGGTGATGGAGTAGGATTGATCTTTTTTGGTAACGGGGGTAGGAGCTCCATTTTTAGACATTTTCCCTGTAGGTAACTGCAATGTACTTGGGGTGGAGCTTCTACTCTGTCCTGGAGTTGATGACTTTGATACCGGGAGAGTATGGCGTTTGCGAGACTGAGCAGCAGCGGATGTGCTATCTTGTTGTGAGTCAAAAATGTGATCAACATGTTCCCAGTATGATGGTTCTCGCTTTGTTGAGAACTCATCTTTCTTCTTCTTCTTCTTCTTCCCCTTTTCCTTTTTAGGTGCCCCCTTGCTAGTGATTGGTTCCGGAGGTGGACACATGGAGGTAGTGTCCGGGAATGCCAACTCACGTGTTTTTTGCTTTATCATTACTCTATCAGGACGATCAGCAGCATCAAACCTCCGTTGTATAGCCTCAAATTCAATCTTCAAATGCAACTCATCATTTGGGATTTCAGAAGAATCTTCATTGTAGGAAACCTTGAAATTGAGTCTCTTCCAGTGATTATATAAAACTAAAGTAGTTAGATGAATGAATTACCTAGCAAGCTCACATGCACACGGTAGATCGTGAGTCGTTCTTATGATGCATCCACATTCGAAAGACTCCATACCAATGAAGCTACACTTCAACTCTTTGCCAATATGGTCCAATGACTATATTTGACTCTGCTGAGGCTCAACTCAAAATGTCGTTTAAGCTCACCATGTTGTACTCTTAGCATTTCATCAACTGAATCCCAACACTTACACAAATCACCCCTACTGTCATGCAAAATCTTCTTTAAGTTTGAGTGCGCCGACTCCACTCGGTTGGTGGTGGTGTTGCCGAGGTGCATATGACGGTTTATCCACGCTTCTACAAATCTCTCTTTATAGGGGGTGGTCCACTCCTTCACATAGGCAACAAGATTGTCAAATGGTTGACAAATAGCCTCAAATTGCTCCATAGCCAACTCATACACTTCCTCCGTCTTCGCATGGACAACTTTTTGGAATGCTTCCATCACGTCGCCAACTTTATCCATCGGACGCTCTTCGTCGTTCTCTTGAGCAACCACGAGATGGATGTACACCCTAGCCTTCGCCCTTACATTCTTTTTTATGTGGAATTGGCACAACAAGTTTGCGGATTCCGGAAAAACAATTGCCAAAGCATTCATAATAGGTGTGTCACAGTCGGTAAGTATGACCTTTGGCACATCTTCCGGTCTTCTAATCAATGACCTCAGTTTTTCAAGAACGCAAACAAAATTATTCTTCCTCTCCCAATTGACATAAGCAAAGGCAACAGAGAAAGTATGCTCCGTTGATGTGACCCTGACAATCTCACATAATGGAAACTTGTACCCAAAACAGAGAAAGTATGCTCTTGTAGGTGGAATCAATCAGCAAAACAATGGGAAATTTATTCAGAAGCTCAATCGAGTCTGGATGTGCCCAAAACATGTCGGTGATAACCTCAGTCCCATATTCATATTGAAGTCCCCAATGTCAAGAGGAATGGGGGTTGGAATTGTGACCCTTTTAAAGTTCTTCTGAAATAAAAGAACTTTGCTTCACAAGTATTACTCAGACTCAAGAAAGTAAGTAATACGTGTTAGAGATTAGAAGTAATAAAACAATCTTCTTCCTAAGAAAGGTAAAAAGAGAAGCGTGATGAAACAGTCTTCTCAACTATAGTGAAGTTGAGAAGGGTCTGTTAGTTCTTCGTTCGATGCTTCTCACAGTTTATATCAATGATTGTTTTAAGTAGCTTTAAGCTGTGAGTCCCAAATATGTTTTCAAATCGTTTTACCAAGAGTTTATGTTCAAGTTGTGAAGGTGAGAAGGTTTAATAAATAATGACTCTGTGTGGACCAGAGAAGGGTCATATAGGACCCTTCTCAGTTTTCATAAACCTTCTCCCTAAGGAGAGTTTTTCTACAATAAGTAATCTATAATTAAAGACAGTAAATGACACAGTGATTTATAGTGGTTCACCCCACTCCAGAGCTACATCCACTCCTCACATCCAGTGAGAATTTCCACTATTTTTCCAAAATAGATTACACAGTTTACATATCTCCAAAGATGAACTCTCTTGGTAGTTTTCTTTCACAGCTCTACCTACTGTATACTTCACTAATAAACCTGACCAGATCTATTAGACTGCTTCCAACACTGAAGCACTCACTTCTCAAGTCCTACAGCAGCTCATGCTACTTGAGAAGGTTCCCTTATTCAAGATTCTGTTTGGTTTATAGGGTTTTGGGATTTCTAGAGCTTGGTTGATACATATGGAGTATTACAATAATAACTTCAACACAAGACTTAGTACATACTCAGAGAATGGATGAATCCCTTCTGTTTTAGGTTCAGCTGAGTATGGAAGAGAAAGAACTGGAATAGGTGAGAAGGTTGATAGCTCTGAATTTTGATTCAATCTCTTGAGGAGTAATGGTGTCCAAGGCTGTTGTTTTATAGAGTTAATATTGTGTATTAACTGTTGGATCAAGAATTGTAGCCGTTGGTTGAGAAACTAGCCGTTTATAGCTGTTGGAAATACGCTCCTCTGCAACATACAGCTGTATGTACTTTTCTGCAGAAACCAGGCTGTTCATTGCTGTCATGACCCTTCTCACAGTGACTCTTCTCACTGTGATCCTTCTCACATGATTTCTTTGTTGAAGATGATAAATCTTAAGTTGATTCTTTCTCATGTTGATGCTTCTTAGGATGATGATTCTTCTTACCATGACCCTTCTCAGGATCATGACTCTTTTCAACATGAATCTTCTCATCATGACCCTTCTCAGGATCATGACTCTTCTCAACTTAACTTTTTCTCAAGTGATGCTTCTCATCTTCACTGTCATGACTCTTCTTGCCTTGATCCTTCTTATTCAACCTTTTTATATCGCCACAATGCATGATGAAACTTCACAAACAGATTCTTCTTAAGATTACACTCTGGTTCTTGATTTTAATCTATGTTTTGGGAAGTCTCCTTTCTCCATAACTGTGTGGGCAATAGTCTTCCTAGTTTTTTCTTTGATTGATGCTTCTCATAAGCAAATATCTTGTTGAGATTAGTTTGAAATATCTGTCCTTATGAAACACTCAACAAGAAGCATTAGTAATATATGAAATCAGAAATCTTAAGCTTCTCACTTTTGAGGTTTGTTGAACATCAAAACTTAATTAGGGATTTTGCCTCAACACAACTCTATGCCAATACACATATTTATCACGCTCCAAATAAGTCATCAACTGTTGGAGTTCAGTCCTACCCTGACGATTATTTGATCGCAACCTTGAACGCGCATTGTGTATTTGTTTGAGATTCAAGTGGCTGTCTACGGGGTACATAGACCTTAGTTCGGCCAAGATCCGATTTGGTGGAATCAAGTTCTTCGTCATTCTATTAACAACTTCCTTCTGTTCTGTCGTTAATCTGTTGTTATGGGGATGACCTTCGCCGTAAGACATTAACGCATGGTTATGTGTTCCACACATAACGCTCAATATCCATCCATCAAATTTTTTGATAAACTTTCCCTTTAGGCGAAACTTGCAACAACATTTTCTGCTCCCCGTAGGAACCATTTCCGCATGCTTGTATTTTCCTGCCTTTTCACAAACCAGTTCACAGAAGATTTTCCCTGACCTTTGTCCGTTGTCCGACCGGTTGATGACAATAACCATCCTAAGAGTACGCGCAACGGAACGAACATACACAAGCAAGTCATCGCGAGTAGCAAATACTTCGTTTGTCTCAAATGAACTCGTATAATCAACAACAAGGGCATCAGACTCAGGAACGCCACTTTCATCCATATTAGTACCTAACAAATCGAAATAAAATCAAACACAGTGTTAAAAAACATGTTGTCTGCACAATCTGTTCAACAGGTAGGTTTGGAAGCACAGGAACCGATCCGGTTCGGAGCACGGCTGGCCGAACCGGCACTAGCGAAACCCCCCATAACAGGTTCGGCGTACGGCCAGCCGAACTGGTTCGGCGCACGGTTGACCGAACCGGTTTGGTTACTATACAACCGAACCAAGCTCGATTTCTGAAAATCCAGAGAACGAAACACAACGAAAATGCGTAAAAAAAACATAAATGATGAGAAGATTAGGTACATACCGTGATATTGATGACAATAGGAGGAAGATTTCAGCTAGATTGATGTGAGAGTGTGGATTGAGAGTGATGAGAGTGAGAGTAGTGAGGTTTAGGAGGTTTAGGGGGTGTTTTGGAGGAGGAGTGTGAATGATGAATAAAATTGGAATTTTATAATTTTAGTGAGGGTATTTTAGTAATTTCAAAAGAGAGATGGGTGTCCCCCGAATAGAAAGGGTCGTACGAAGTATGGCCAAAAAAACCAACTAAAGTGAAAAGAGACCTTTGTAAACAAAAGAAAAAAAGGAGAGCTTTGTAAAGAAAGGAAAAAAGTAAACTAAGAGAGTAAGAGCTGTTCCAATTAATAACGTATTAGATGATTGCTTGCTGAAGTTTAAAACTCCAATTCTTACAATTACACTCACAAAAAACCAAAAAACCACAAACCACAACGTTCATCATCATCATCATCATCATCAATGGCGATTCACGATTTCACATACGACGTGTTTCTAAGTTTTCGAGGCGGAGGCGGAGGCGAAGGTGGAACACGCTACGCTTTCACCGATCATCTCTATCGAACTCTACTCCGTCACGGAATCAATGTTTTCAGAGACAATCAGAAATTGAGAATCGGGGACGAAATCCGAACTTCTCTTCTTCATGCAATCGAAGTTTCTAGAATCTCGATGGTCGTTCTTTGTTCAGATTACGCTTCTTCAACTTGGTGCCTTGATGAACTTTTTAAGATTATGAACTGTTATGAAAATGAAGGAAAACCTGTTTCTGCAATTTTTTATAAGGTGGAACCTTCGGATGTTAGGCATCAGAGAAATTCTTATGTAGTTGCTATGATTAAACATGAAAAGAGATTTGGTTTGCAGTCAGAGAAGGTTGAAGCGTGGAGGTCAGCTTTGTTTAGAGTATGTGCTCTTAGTGGACACCATTGCACAGACGATATGTATGTTACTAAACACTTTGTTTGTGTGCTAAGTTCCTAAACATTTAATTGTTGTTAAGCTTAATTAACTCTTTAGTAACATTTAGTACAAGAAATAGATGTTTTTGGTCTTAGTTATTTAACTAGTATGTGTTCTTAAACATTTATCTGTAGTAATCCTATTTTTCACAATTATTAATCTGAGTTTATTGAGAAGATTGTTAAAGACATCTTAGCTAAACTACCTCCCGTGCCGTTACAAATCAAACATTTAATTGGAGTCCATTCGCGCTATGAACAGGCGAAATCTCTGATCGATGTTGATTCAAATGATGCTGTTTGCATGTTGGGCATTTATGGAGTTGGTGGAAATGGAAAAACCACATTTGCCTTAGATATATATAACAAGATCAGACATCGATTTGAAGCTGCAAGTTTTCTTGCTAATGTTAGAGAAAAATCAAATCAAAGCATCAATGGCCTGATAGAACTCCAAAAGACACTTCTATCTGAGATGGGTGAGGAGACACAAACCATGATGGGCAGCACATTTAGAGTAACCTCTGAAATAAAACGCAGGCTTGGCAAGAAAAGAGTTCTTCTGGTTCTAGATGATGTTGACTCAGTAAAACAATTGCAAGCACTAGCTGGAGGACATGATTGGTTTGGTTCTGGTAGCAGGATCATTATAACAACAAGAGATACAGATGTGTTGCATAAGCATGATGTTGAAATTAAAAAATATAAACTAGAAGAGCTAAACTATCATGAATCCCTTGAACTAAGGGTAGTCCATTGGCTTTGAGAATAATAGGCTCCAATTTGAAGGGTAGGAGCCTAGAGGAATCGGATATTCAATTGCAGAAATATAGAAAGGTTCCAGATGCTGAGATTCAAGGTGTACTAGAAATAAGCTACCATAGCCTATCTGACTTGGACCAGAAAATTTTTCTTGACATTGCTTGTTTTTTCAAAGGGGAAAGATGGGATTATGTTAAAAGGATACTAGATGCTTGTGATTTCTACCCAGTTATACGGTATTTGTTAGTAAATGTCTTATAACTGTTAATGGAGACGGCTGTCTAGAAATGCATGATCTAATACAAGACATCCCTGGTGACCGTAGCAGATTATGGTCTCACAAAGAAGTTCTTGAAGTACTGAAAGAAAACTTGGTAAGAATCTTGTTCCTTTTACTTTCTTAAGAAACCTTTTATTTTTTGAACTCTAACAAGTATATATAGTCTTAAATCTCTCCATTTGCATGTATTTCTGTAGGGAAGTACTACGGTTGAAGGAATAATACTTCATCCCCCAAAACAGGAAAATGTAAGTCATTGGGCTTATGCTGCCTTTGAGAAGATGAAAAACCTCAGAATTTTGATTGTCAGGAATACCATATTTTCTTCAGGACCTAGTTATTTGCCAAATAGTTTACGGCTACTCGACTGGAAGGGGTACCCATCACAGACTTTTCCACCAAATTTTTATCCCTGCAGAATTGTTGACTTCAAGTTACCTCATAGTTCTCTTACATTGAAAAAGCCATGTCAGGTATGCTTTGTCTTTTTCTTTTATTATTTTTTAATCATTCTCTTGTTTTTCTTAACTTATGGTAAAATTGTTAGTAAAATTAGCATTTTTAAAACTCAACATAACTGACTATGCTCTGGTCATTTTAATTATATTTTGTTCTTGCAGATTTTGGATGATTTAACATTCCTCAATCTCTCCCGGTGTCAATCCATAACTCAAATTCCTAACCTCTCTGGAGCTAAAAACTTAAAAGTGTTTACACTTGATAAATGCCACAAACTGTCAAAGTTTGATAAATCAATAGGATTTATGCCTAATCTGGTTTATTTAAGTGCTTCCGGATGCACTGTGCTCAAACGTTTTGTTTCAAAAATCTATCTGCCCTCCCTTCAGGTGCTTTCATTTAACTTCTGCAAAAAATTTGAACAGTTCCCACATGTAATGCAAAAGATGGATACACCATTAAAAATCCACATGATAAATACTGCCATTAGGGAGTTTCCAAAGTCCATTAGTAACCTTACTGGGCTTGAGTATCTAGACATGTCAATTTGCAAACAGCTCAAAGATCTTTCAAGTAGTTTCTTATTGCTTCCGAAATTGGTCACGTTAAAACTTGACGGATGCTCCCAACTTGGAGAATCATTTAAAAGGTTCAAAAGGAGTCATTCAATGAACAATTGCTATCCAAATATAGCGAGACTTTATTTTAGCGAGGCTAATCTATCATATGAAGATCTTAGTGTCATCATTGAAATATTTCCAAAATTGGAGGACTTGATTGTTTCACACAATGGATTTGTATCCTTCCCAAAATGCATCAAAGGATCTTTGCACTTGAAGAGTCTTGATGTGAGTTTATGCAAGAATCTTACAGATATTCCAGAACTTCCATTAAGTATTCAGAAGATAGGTGCAAGACACTGTCAATCCTTAACATCTGAAGCGTCAAGCACGCTATGGTCCAAGATTTATTTTATTCGAATTCTCCATTATTTACATACTGAAAGATAATCTCAATCCATAAATAGTATGTTGATGCAAACAAACTAATGTGTTTTTACCTCAGGTTTCAAAAGAGATCCAAAGAATACAAGTTGAAATGCCAATGCTTAAAAGCAAGATCCCAGAATGGTTTGACTGCATTTGCACTCAAGAGATTCCACTTTTCTGGGCTCGCCACAAATTTCCAACAGTTGCTTTAGCATTAGTATTCCAGGAAGTAAAAAGGATAGACACATTTTCCAAAAATTTTGATGCTCTAAAATCATTGATTGGAGTGGTAGGCTTGCATTCTATCAGCCTCCATTTGTTTATTAATGGACAAGAAATATATGGCAAGGATTGCCATTATTTCAATGTTGGTGGAGATCATGTGTTATTGTGTGATCTACGAGTTTTGTTTAGTAATGAAGAGTGGCAAAGTCTTGATGCAAGTCTTGGAGATGATTGGAAGGCCATTCAGGTTCAATATGATTCAGACTTGATTCTTAGTAGTTGGGGAGTTTATGTGTACAAGCAAGAAACAGACATAGATAATATCCAGTTCAGGCCTCCCAATCCTAACTCACGAGACTACATGCCAATGCCTTCATCACATTTGGTTTCAAAAGCATCTTCAGTGCAGAGACTGAAACATATGCTGGAAAGTTATGATCCAAGAGAGGCGTTTAAGAATTGGCCTCTATTGGAATCAGAAGGACCGATGAAGTCATCAAAAGTGATTTTGCAGTATTGGAGGAATGCTAAGGCTGAGATTAGAGAGAAAGCTTCATCTTCTGCCTATGGGGCAAGTCTAAAGCAGGAACATGAAGAATCTGCGGAAGATTTGGTTCGGGTATTAGAGATGATTGAAGAGAATGTACCAAAACATACTACTGATTCGTATCCCGAAGATCTACTAAATGATGGTGGATTTGTGGAAGGATTATTGCAATCAATGAAGGAAAATGGGGTGGAGATGGGTATGCCTTTTATTCTAGAGTATACTGATATAAACGGAGCTAAAATCCGACGCTTTTGGGGAATGATGGAGATGAAACTAGGAGATCCATTTTTCAAACCAGTGTTTACGAAGGTAATTCAACTTTCTCATGAATTTTATCCCAGCAATGAAGCATCAAGCTCTAGCCATGTGCTAGCAAACTTTGGGGTACCTACTGTTCTATTGAAGTGCCAGCCTCTAGCTACAGAGGAAGGATATTTTGATTCTGAACTGGAGAAGTTAATGAGGAGGATAGAGCAAGATGCTATGAGCTTGAATAACTCTTATGGGAATATTAAGGCTTCTATTGTTCAAACTAATGATTCAATTTCTGAAAAGTATCTATGGGAAGCATTAGTCTATAGAAAATTAATGATATTGGGAAAATTGACAATCATAGGATCGTTCACCAAGTTTAAGATAACGTCTTACGGGATGATGAGGGCAGAGGACGATCCTCTTCCTTTTTGCATTCTGATGGCATTCTTCTGGGGTTTGTGCCTTGTTCCCAATGCTATTCATATGGTCGTTTTGTTTTATAGTATATGAGGATTTTTTTTGTGTCCATTTATAAGGAAGTTATTACTGTGGGGTTGGTGGCTTGTGGTGCAAATTTTTGTGTCTTGTAAAAACTTATACAGGAGAACTGGCAAGATTATGAGAATGAAGGAGAAGGAATTGTAGTGAAATACTAGGAAAAGGCACAGAGGTTATGTTGGTAGAAGGTCTATAGCTGTGTCCATAAGGGTTAGCATCGTTGTCTACAATAGTTGCATTGGTAGCGGATTTGTATTCAGGTTTGATCTTGATTCTTTCACATCACTGCATTTTCTCTTGCACGGTTTTAGAGTGTTCAAAGATAAATATTGTACATTATATTTGTTCACCTAAAAACTGTGATCAATAACATTCAAATTCATGATTAATGAAATTCATTTGATGGTTAATGTGTTGCAACACTTTGGTAAATCTATTCAACACTTCATTAGCCCGCAAAATTGTTGTCGATTTTCCTATCCCAATTTGATGTTTAAATAACATTTCTTATTATCAATATATATATATATATATATATATAATTTTTCCTGGGTATAGGTTAATGTTGATTTTGGTTGCTCATTGCTTCCAAGCAATCCCTTTTTCCTGAATGGAAGTGTACAATTTGAATCGTGTACACTGTACAGGGAAACAAGATGATGGATGGGGTAAGTAGAATGAGAGGGGAAGGAGTTTTTTTGGAATGCTGTACAAGCAGGCATGCGGTGTATTGCATTGTGGATAAACATAAAGCATTGTTTGGGGTGCTAAAAACAAGCAATTTCATTGTTTGATGGCTCTGTAAATCCTTGTGAAGTTAGTTTTCAGAGAAGTGCTATACTAGTATTGTATAGAGGAGGGCTCTTTTTCATTTTGCTACTACGTGGACTAATCTTGATGTATTATATAATTGGGTAAATAGCCAAATTGGTCCCTGGAAGTGTAACTCGCTGTCAATTTGGTCCTTGAATCGAGCGAAAATGCAAAAAGGTCTCTCAATGTGTAGTCCGTCCGTCACGTTAGTCCCTCCCGTTAGTGGACCTCATTAACTCCGTCAATAAGGCTGATGTGGCACGTTTTGTGCCACATGGATCTGCTTATTTGTCATTTTAATCTTGGGTAAATTGGGCTAGTAGCTCAATCGGTAGTGGGAATGCATTGAACATGTACTTGAGCCCCAGAGTACATGGTTCGATTCCCACGGAAGGCAAAAACTCTACATGGGGGTAGAGAAGATCATGAGTGCATTTCTGTGTAGCCTACTAAGACAAAAAAGGGCCCAGGGTGTTACAGAGACAATGCTTTAAGTTTATGTATTGTATAACTTCCAATTTAGTTGTTATGTGAACCAGAAGTTCAATGAATTAATTCATTATCTTAGCAAATTAATCATCAGTTGCAATGTTCTAATAAAAATTTATGATCACGTTGGACACTCAAACATTGCAAATGACTCTTAACCATACATGAAGCGTGTAGATTGGTCGATTCTACAGAATAAAAATCCTCAAACAAGGAAAGGAGTTTAATTGAATGAATCACTATATTTCTTCTCATTATATTTGGGCTCATGGTCATTTTATCTTGTTTTTTGTCATATTGTTTTAATTTTCATGTCGTCCTTTAGTTATGACCATAAGTCATATGATAACATGTATACTTATTATCAATTTATAGTTAGAGGTTTGCAATTATAATTACAACGTTGCTATTTATAACAAGATATAATTTCATGAAATTCACAAAAGTACACGCTAATAATAAACGTATCTGGTACACCTTTAACAGGAAAAACGGAAAAAGGTCAAAACAAACAAAAACATGTGTTGTTGACTGACCAATTAAAATCATTTGCTAATATACCACGAGAGCAAATTCGCTAGATCCAACATTTTTCTTATAATAATGGCTCTGAAAGAACTAATGTATTGCTTCTTAGAGGAACAAAATTGCACGTTAATGCCAAGCATCTATTAAATTATTTTATTTGGATAATAAGTATTTTTTTCATTATATTTATTGATTTAAATATATTAAAACAATTGAAACATACGTAAACCATAAGTTTACAAGTCATAATAAGCTTGTCGTTTGTAAGACCAGTTGGGTCATTCCGGGATCTATTTTGATGCGAAAATTAGTTAAAATAAGACTTAAATATGTTTTTGGTCCCTGCAAATATGCGGTGTTTTGGTTTTAGTCCCTCCAATTTTTTTAAAAGGTCCCTATAAAAACAACTTTTTCTAAAAAAGTCCTTCCGTTGACCCAACGTTACAAAAAAAACTGAGTTGGCTAACAGAATTCTGAGTTTTCATTTTTATTTTCTTTTCAATTTTTTGTTGCTGATTTGGCTGCCATGTAATTAATTTTTAATTGCTAACCAAATCAAATTAGGGTTCTTTCTCACCATCCCATCTCTTCTTCTTCTTCCCCATTTCCAGATCCATTCCCTCTTTCTGTTCACCACCAAACCCAAAATACCCTTCTCTTCTCTTCATTTTCATCTTCACCATATCTAGATGCGTTTTTCAAACCCCAGAAAGTATGGTGAGAGAGAGAGAGAGAGAGAGAGAGAGACTATGCAGAATGGGGCTGATTGCAAATGGATGGAAACAAGGGAAGTCCTGATTGTAAATCCCACTAGTTCTAATCAAGTTGATCCTGATATAATGTAAGGTTATCATTACTACTGTATTAATTGCAAGCACACCTCGAAAAATTTCTACTACGCTGAAAAGAGATGGAGATGGTGTGTATCCTAGTAGAGTTTGATATTCTGGTTGAATATTTTTTTTTTGGTGGGAAACAAGGGGCTACGCCCCAAGAACAAAAGCAGTAAAAACCTCTGGGAACCAAGACCCGCAATAGTTAGCCTTAACAGCATCAACAACAAAAGGAGGAACAACATAAAACAATTTACTGCAACATTGAAGGGACAAGCCAAATTTAGCAAAGGAATCCGCCACTTGATTTGCCTCCCTAAGAGAGTAGGTGATAGTACCATCCGTAACCTCGCAGAGGAGCCACATGATCAGCTTAACCAAAGAAGAAAGAAGATGTTGCGAAGAACACCTAGACAAAATTAATTTAATAGCGATCATTGAATTAACCAATGGGCACAGACAATATTCCTGTAACCATTTAGTAGCCACATGATCGCTATTAAATTAATTTAATAGCGATCATTGAACACCTAGATCAGCTTAACCAATGACAATATTCCTGTAACCATTTAGCTGAGCTATTTGAAGGCCCACGAGAATAGCCTTCTACTCAGCCATGACAACAAAACCTCCCCCCACATTTGAAGCGAAACCAAAGAGAAAGTTCCCAGCATCATCTCTCACACACCCAACAGTTGCAGAATTAGCTCCTCTACCAAACACCACACCATCACAGTTAAACTTCAACTTCCCTTCATCAGAAGGCTTCCACTTCGCAGAAGTAGTTTTAGCAATCCGCACCTGACTCGTTGGACCACGACCAAACTCAATCCCAACTCTTAGAAATCGAATCAGCACAACTCACAATAGGGGAAATATTAGATATAAGCCATGTATTGTTTTCATCAGTCCAGGAATCCACCATAACACGGTTATTAGTAAGCAATACCAAACATTGCGAATCTGCACGCACTCCCGTAAGAGGTGCATGATAGACTCAACCTCATTATTGCACATCGGGCACAAGTTGGAATCAGTAAGGCCTCTTCGCTGTCTGGCTACATTAGTTAAAAGAGCACCATTACCAACCTTCCAAAGAAAATTTTTGTAACTCTTTGGACCCTTCAACTTCAACAGCACATGAAAGAGCTGGTTCAAGGCCCCATTAGGCGGCACCATTAGAGATTCGTAGATAGAAGAAGTGGAGAAAATCCCATCATAACAGCTGATTGTATATTAAATCTCATTCCCTTAATTTCCCCCTTTTATTTCCCTTTCAATTTTCATAACAACTTATTGTAATTTGCAAACCGTACAGTTAGAAAATTCTCTCCTTTTCCTTTCCCCCTTTTTATTATCTTGATTTCCTAAATTTGTTATCTAACTTTGCAAGTTTTGGAGAGTGTTTTTGACGGAAAAAAATCAGAGATTGTATACCAAACCTCCGCCAACAAGAATCTTTGAGATCCCTCAAGGTAGAGATGAGTTTCTGTATATATTTGAGAGAAGGACAGGTGGTTCGCTGATGAGATAGAGATGAGTTTCTGAATATATCTGAGAGAGGAGGGATTTCAAGAGTGAGGTAGAGATGATGAGGTGATGTGTAATGTGTGTAATTGTAATTACATGTGGCTGCCACATAATGAAGTTTAAAATAATTAGGAACAATTAAAAATGCCATGTAAGAATTCTGTTAGTCAACTCACATTTTTTTTGTAAAGTTTGACTAACAGAAGAACATTTTTAAAAAAAGTTGTTTTTGCAATGACCTTTTTAATTTTTTTTTGAGGGACTAAAATCAAAACACCACATATTTACAGGGACCAAAAACATATTTAAACCTTAAACGAATACATGCAAAATGTAATGAAGATCCATTAGAGTTTTCAATCCAGTGAATTTTGTATATAACTATCTCCCAAAGAAAATTGACAATTCAATAGAATAACTCTGACATTTTTTTTTGAAAGGGGATAATTTCATTAAACTGAAACTGGTCTAAAGCCAGATAATACAACAGGGTCTAAATTTGACAGAAAACTATCTGGGGGATATCCGTCCCAAGCATTACAACCGTGGAATTTTGCAATAGAAACTAAAACATGAGCCTGAACATTAAATTGTCTACGGATATGAAACAGTGAGTAGGATGGCAAATTCATCATCAGATCCCAGCAATCTTGAACAATAGGCATGATGGCAGCAGTAACAGATTGCTTCCTAATACATGATACAACAGACAATGCATCAGATACAATTGCAAAATTGGAGAGGCCCAAACTGATGGCCTGCTGCAGACCCCATCTCACACCCAAAGCCTCAGCAACAATAGGTTCCACTGCAATGAAGTCCTTCTTGCAGGCACTGTGAAGAACATTTCCTGCAGAGTCAACAGCACAGAAACCCCAGCAAGTGAAGCTTCCTTCAAAACACCCTGCATCCACATAGCAAATAACTTGGTGGTCCTGAATGTCAATGGAGTGATCAGATGACATGCTCATAGGTGTTGCAATGGGATAAGGGTTTGCTAGATTGAATTCATTGACAAATTCAATAGTAGCAGATGCTATAGCTTCAGGGTTAAGTTTCTTGCTATTAAAAACTGCATCATTTCTTCCCTGCCAAAACTTCCACAACAAAATAATGAATAATTGAGCTCCATAAGTGTCATCACAGGTTAGCCATTTGAGCATCCAATTGTTGAGATCCATATTGAGAGGGATGTGGGAGCCCAAATGAGAAGCAAAAAGAGTCATTTTAGCAAGAGGGCACTCCATGAAAATATGCTCCAAAGTTTCTGGACTTGAGTGGCAAAGAGGGCAAGTGGGATCAATGAGCAATCCTTTCCTACAGAGGTTGACTTTGCAAGGCAGAATTCTCTTAGAGATTCTCCACAGTAAATTCTTGACTTTGTTTGGAGCCTTAGCTTTCCAAATTGCTTTCCACACCATCTCATCATTTGAAGTAGAACTACTAGGAACAGACCCCAATTTCTCAGCACTGAGGGCATGATAAGCAGAACGCACGGAGTATTGGCCATCTTTCTCCAAGCTCCACACAAATCTATCCAAGGAGAGTCTGGCTGATAGAGGAACACTTATCATTTTAGAGGCCTCTCTAGAGTCAAAAAGGTTAAAGATCAGCGACCTATTCCATTGCTTGAGATCAGTATCAATGAGATCAACAACACAAGCCTCATCACTGAGAGTGTTGCCTGGGAGTCTTGAGCTCACCATATCAGCCTTTGGCAACCATTTATCCTTCCAAATCTTCACCTTTTCTCCATTGCCAATGATCCATTTACCTCCCATATCAATGACCTTCCTTGCACCAAGAATGCTCCTCCATGCATAACTGGGTTGATACCCAACAGTAGCATCAGTAAAGGTTCCTCTAGGATAATACCTGCTCTTCAAAACAGCTTCCAAAAGAGTAGATTCCCCTGATAAGAGCCTCCAGCAGTGTTTCCCAAGAAGAGCAGTGTTAAAATCTCTGAATCCCCTAAAACCCATACCACCTTTACTCTTAGCAATGGACAATTTCCCCCAGCTAATCCAGTGAATTCTTCTCTTTTCCTCCTCAGACCCCCACCAAAACTTAGCAAGCATTGAATCAATTTTATCACAGCAATCCATAGGAATCTGGTAACAACTGAGAATGTAGTTGGGGATAGCTTGGGCCACAGCTTTGATTAGAGTTTCTTTGCCTGCTCTAGAAAGGCACTTCTCCTTCCACCCTTTCAATTTCTTCCAAATGCGGTCCATGACATGAGAAAAGATATCTTTCTTTGATCTCCCAAAGGGAATTGGAAGACCAAGATACCTAGACTGAGCTTCCACCGCCTTTACTCCCATCATATTACAGATCATATCTTTATCAATTTGAGGCACATTTTGGCTAAACGAAGCTTCAGACTTGTCAAGGTTGACCACCTGGCCAGAAGCAATCTCATAGGATTTCAGGATACTGAGAACTTTAGCAGCTTCACAGGTGCTGGCTCTAGTGAAGAGGAGGCTGTCATCGGCAAAAAACAAATGGGATATCTCAGGAGCTTGTCTTGAAATTTTAATTCCATGAAGCTCTTTACTCTCAGTGCATTTATGGATCATTCCTGACAGAACATCTGCACACATGATGAAGAGGTAGGGGGAGAGTGGATCCCCTTGCCTGAGACCCCTTTGAGGAGAGAAAGGAGCACTGGGTTGACCATTAATGAGGACTTGATAGGTGACAGATGAGATGCAGGACATGATGAGCTCCACAAAGTGCCTCGGGTAGCCCATAGAATTGAGAGTTTTCCCCACAAAAGTCCACTCTAGCCTATCATAAGCCTTGGACATATCAAGTTTTAGTGCCATCACTCCCTTTTTACCTTTCTTCTTCTTTTTAAGCCAATGAAAGCACTCCATAGCTATCAAAGCATTATCTGTGATGAGCCTTCCTTTTACAAAACCACTCTGCTCCACATCAATGACTTCTTGGAGGGTCTGCTTGATTCTATTGGCAATTACTTTTGTAACAATCTTCATGGTAACATTGCACAAGCTAATGGGTCTGAAATCCTTAGCTGAAGAGGGATTCTTGCATTTGGGGATTAAAACAATGAAGGTCTTATTGATCTCCTTAGGGGAATTGTTGCTGTTTAGAACACCAAGGACTAACTGTATGACTTCAGGACCAACAATGTGCCAATATTTGTGATAGAAGAGAGCAGGAAGTCCATCGGGGCCAGGAGCCTTCAAGGGGTGCATCTGATGGATAGCTTCAATCACCTCAGTAGCAGTAAAAGCCTCACTGCACATAGCATGACTCTCAGGTGAAAGCTTCCCTTCGACCACCTCACAAATATTCTCCTCATCTGAAGGATTAGAGGAATTGAAGAGGGATTGATAATAATTTCTAAAGACTTTTTCTACATTCTGCTCCCCTCTTTGCCACACACCTCCTTCATCCTTGATCTTCCTTATGTAATTAACTTTGCTCCTTTGGCTAGCCTTCCCATGAAAAAACTTTGTATTCTTATCCCCATCTCTCAACCAAACAGCTCTGCTTCGTTGCCTCCACATTGTTTGCTGAATTCTCAACAGCTCTTCATGCTCCCTCTCCAATTGTTTGAACCTCTGAATAGATTCCTCAGACCCATCCCACAAAGTAGCATCAGAGAGCTGTTTTTCTATTCTTTGGAGATCCTTTTTAATCTTGCCCAAGTTGTGGTCCATAAATTCTCCCCCCAAATTTCTGATTTGACTCAGTTTGCCCATCACACTATCATTATTGACCCAGCACCTACGAATCATACCTTCACATCTGCCATCCTTTGTCCAACTCTCTTCAAACCTAAACAAGTTGGATCTGTTGCTTCTAGGAACTTGATGAGGCACCTCAAACTGGATTAGCAGCACTGCATGATCAGACCTGTATCTGGGTAGATGAGACACCTTGATAAGAGAGAACCGGGTAATGAGGAGTTGATTTCCAAGAGCTCTATCCAATCTGGCTTGAATATTGGCCTCATCTCTGCGCCCATTAGACCAGGTATACGGATATCCCTCAAATCCCAAGTCCTCCAGACCAGAATTGGAGAGAGCCTGCCTTCCAATTTCCATTTGCCCAAGAGTTCTAGGATTCCCACCAATCTTCTCTTGCTCAGCTAGTGTATCATTGAGATCCCCACAACACAACCAAGGCTTGTCAATTTGGTTGCTCAATGAATGAATTAATTCCCAGGTATGCCTCTTGTTCTGATCATCAGGATGCCCATAGATGCCAGAAATAAACCAATTGTCCCCTGATTCTTCATCAAAACAAGTACCCAAAATGTGATTGAGGGAATAGGAAAGGATTGAAATTGGATGAGACTCTTTCCACAATAAGGCTATGCCACCTGCTCTGTCTCTGCCAGACCCCAAACAATCAACTGCCAGACAACAATCAAAACCTAACTTGCGCTTAATAAAAACCATTTCTGAGGACTTCATTTTTGTCTCCATGAGGAAGACAAAAAGGGGATTTTCCAAACGATTGAGCCTTATCAAGGCCCTAACTGCCCGGGGATTCCCCAAACCCCTGCAGTTCCAGCTAATTATCTTCATTGGGAGCGGTGGTGTTGGTCTTCCAACACCACCTCCTTCTTCTTGGTCACAATATCAATCATTTCAACATCCCCTTTCTGCTTCTTGTCTCCAGCTTGAATCTCCTCAATGTTTCCTTCAGACACAACTACATCAATCAGCTGTCGTTTTCCCAGTTCAAAACATTCAACAGGAGTCTTAGGTGTGGCTGGGGATTTGACAACCTTTTTCCTAGACCATTTTCTAGTCTTGGCTCTCTTCTTAGGTTCACTACTTCCCCCCTGTACGAACTTTGGGGTTATGGCAACAACACCTAAGGATTCAGCAACTTCTTCTACTTCCAGATTGTTAGGTAAAACAGGAGGGACCAAATTGGGGATCACAGGTGGAGGTTGAGTAGGAGGACTAGGCTGATTCACCTCCTTATCACCACCCACCACTTTCTCAGCAGAAGCACACTTGCTATTACTAGTAGAGGAAAATAGAGACTTGCTGCACATACCTGAGCTGAGATCTCTCTTTGGTTCTTCTTGGAATTTTGGGAGAGGAGAAGCCCTCAGCCATGGACCATAAGTTTGATCTTTTTCGTCCAAATCAGAGTACACATCAGTATCATTGTCCTCAATCTCTTCACAGTCTTTCATCTGATGACCTATTTTCCCACAAGCAAAGCAGAAATTTGGCAACCGTTCATATTTGAAGTCTACCCAGATGTCTTTCCCCTGATAAACCAGTTTCGTGCCTTTTCTGAGGGGTTTTTGGAGATCTAGAGAAACCTTCAGCCGGAGAAAGCGCCCCAATCTATGTTTCTCCCTCTGATCCAATTCCTCAAATCCACCCAGCAGGTTCCCAATCTTACGAGCCAGAGCCTCAGAGCGAAGTTTGAAAGGTAAATCATAAACTCTTACCCAGAAGGATACCTTACTTAGATTGATATCAGATGGTTGCTCATCACCAGAGATTTTCGATAGAATAACCAGATTTCGATCAAAACTCCAAGGGCCACTGTTAAGCACGGTGTCAGCCTCTTTCTTCGTCGAGAAACGAAACAAGAACAGATTCTTGTTGAGCTCTTGGATTTCAACAGGATTCTTGAGCCTCCAAGCTTGAATAATAGTCCGTTTGAAAGCCCTAATGTTGAATGGACTATCAGTCCAGATCTTACCCACCAGGGCACGAACAAAGCTTTCATCCTCCGTCACTTCATTCTCTTCAACATGGATGGATTCTTCCTCTGGAGGGGGGATATGGCGATTCCTACTCATAGTAACTGGGCTTTCACGGGGAAAGGGAAAGGTTAGACACGCTAACAGGAGAAGTCACACACGGAGGTGGGAGGAAGCCTGCAAGTAGCCGGAGAGAGACCAGGACAAGCCCGGGGGTTACCACCACGTAACCCTAGCTGAGCTGAGGTTGGGGGAAAGTCTTATTTTCATAGAATAACTCTGACATTACTAGAATGTGGATAAGGTTAATTTTGTGAACCAATACACTGGTCATATGAGGCGGTCTTTTGCCCAACAATGATTTTTGTTGCCATGCACCCATGTAAATGGTAATGCACTCTAATATAGCCCGTGTGGAATGACTTGTTTGGGTTTATTCACTTGCATAAACACTTGTTAAATTCTCTGAGAGAGCTTATGATAATAGTTTATGACATATCCGTAAGTCGTTTTTAGCTTATTTTTACAAGTTCTACAAGATAACTTAGGATTACAACTTATAACATATGAAAACAATTTGAGTTTACTTTTTTATTATAAAAATAGCTTATACAAAAAAACTTATATGACAATTGGTGTGGTTCGTTTATTTAAAGCAATAAAATTATGTTTGAAGGGAAGTGGCTGATGTATATGGACTTTTGCTTCTTATTAAAACCGAAACCTCTCAAGTTGAGGATGTCTTAACAAGGTTCAAGAGTCCAGATATATCAGCCACTTCCCTTCAAATGGAATTTTGTTCCTCATAATACTGTCTGATAAAGATCCGAGCTCTTTGAATCTAACTATAATGTAGAATAAACAATACTGCCTGATAAAAATTCAGTCAATAGTTCATTCACTCTTATGACATTGATCAGTAAAACTAAACTGATAAATGCCATCTAGAAAATTAGCCATATTCCATTAAACAATGCAGCAAAGAAAATTATTTACCAACTATTTTCTTGCATTATAAATAACTTTTCAAGCAACACAAGTTTATCTTTATAATAACTGAGTGAACAAAGGCCACTATGGTCCAGTAAGGTGAATAATATTCGAGAAAACAGAATTTGAGCCACAGTTTTTCAACCATGTAAACTTATCAAATGCATCACCTTTTACAAAAAAATAACGCTAATAAAAAAATAATAAGAATGAAGAAAAATGATTTTATATGCGTATGAAACACCCAAGAGCATTTGGATGAGATGGTAGGGGTCTCTTCCAGCTTAATCAAGGTACTGGGTTCAAGTCCAGCCTTGGGCATGCAGCAGTGTTAAATCTCTTGAAGGAGAGTTTTGCATACCAAAAAATATGCATATGAAACCCTTTCATATCTTCAGTGTCTACCAAACTAAATAATACATAAAGATTAGTCCAATAGTAGCAAAATGAAAGAGAGCCCTCCTCTATAATCTGGATTCTTTTATTTTTAATATACAATATTGCAGCACTTCTCTGAAAACCCACATCGCAACTTCACAAGGAATTTATCTGTATCTCATACTTACAGAGCCATCAAACAATGAAATTGCTTGTAACACTAGCAGGTGTAACAAATGAAAATACTCTGCTTCTATCCACATTGTCTTCATAATTCAATAAAAAAAAATACACAGCATGCCTGCGTGTACAACATTCCAAAATGACTTCTCCCCTTCTCATTCTATTCATCCTCATCCATCATCTTGTTTCCCTGTACATGATTCAAATTGTACAATTTCATTCAGGAAAAATGGATTGCATGCAAGCAATGAACAAGCAAGATCAACATTAACTTGTACTGATAGTTGGTTAGGCTGAGTTAGGAAGACATGTTGCCTATAAGAGTCTAAGAGTCAATATTACATTGTTCTTGTCGTTTATATAGACTTGGGGCCTTTTGGCATTAGAAGAGTCTAAGAGTCTGTTGAATACTCTAGGAATTGAGAAATGTTATTTGAACATCAAATTGAGACACCAAAATCAATAACAATTTTGCTGTTAATTTCATTAATCATAAATTTGAATGTTATTAGTCACAAGTTTTAGGTCATCAAGCATTTACTACTACATGTAATTTTGAACACTTAAAAACCATGCAAGAGAAAATGCAGTGATGTGAAAGAATCAGGATCAAACCTGAATGCAAGGACGCACAAATCCTCTCCCAATGCAACTATTGTATACAGGATGCTAACCCTTATGGACATAGCTATAGAACTTCTACCAACATAACCTCTGTGGACAAAGTTACAGGCCTTTTGCCAGTATTTCACTACAATTGCTTCTCCTTCATTCTCATAATCTTGCCAATTCTCCTGCATAAGTTTTTACAAGACACAAAGATATGCAGGACAAGCCACCAACCCAGCTTTAATAACTTCCTTATTACTGGTATCCTATACAAATAAAGCCCCGCATATACTATAAAACAAAACGACCCTATGAACAGGCCAGTGAGAACCAAGCTCAAACCCCAGAAACATGTCTTCAGAATGCGAAAAGGATCGTCCTCTGCCCTCATCTTCCCATAAGACGTTATCTTAAACTTGGTGAAAGATCCAAACATTGTCAATCTTCCCAGTATCATTAATCTTCTAAACACTAATGCTTCCCATAGATACTTTCCAGAAATTGGGTCATTAGTTTTAACAATAGAAGCCTTAATATTCCCATAAGATTTATTCAAGCTCATAGCATCTTTTTCTATTCTCCTCATTAACTCCTCCAATTCAGAATCATAGTATCCTTCCTCCATGGAATCCCAAAGGTCAGAACATGATGCTCCCTCTGTAGCTGGAGGCTGACACTTCAATAGAATAGTAGGTACCCTCATGTTCGCTAACACATGACTAGAGCTTGATGCTTCATTGCTAGTATAAAATTCCCATGAAAGTTGGTTTAGCTTCCTTAACACTGATTTGTAAAATGGATTTCCTAGTTTTATCTCCATGATTCCCCAAAAGCGTCGGATTTTAACTCCGTCTATATCAGTATACTCTAGAATAATAGGCATACCCATGTCCAAACCATTCTCCTTCATTAATTCTATCCGTGCCCTCAATAATCTTTCCACATATCCACTTGCATTTTGTAGATCTTCAGGATACAAATCAGCAATATGTTTTGGTACATTCTCTTTAATCATCTCTAATACCCGAACCACATCTTCAAGAGATTCTTCATGTTCTTGCTTTAGACTTGCCCCATAGGCAGAAGATGAAGCTTTCTCTCTAATCTCAGCCTTAGCGTTCCTCCAAGACTGCAGAAGCACTTTTGAGGACTTCACTGGACCTTCTGATTCTAATAGAGGCAAATACTCATTAAACATGTCTCTTGGATCATAACTTTCCAGCATATGTTTCAGTTTCTGCTCTGGAGATACTTTTGGAACCAAACGTGATGATGTCATTGGCATGTAGTCTCTTGAGGAGTTGGGATTGGGAGGCCTGAATTGGATATTATCTATGTTTGTTTCTTGCTTGTACACATAAACTCCCCAACTACTAAGAATCAAGTCTGAATCATATTGAACCTGAATGGCCTTCCAATCATCTCCAAGACTTGCATCAAGGCTTTGCCACTCTATATCACTAAACAAAACTCGTAGGTCACACAATAACACATGATCTCCACCAACATTGAAATAATGGTATTTCTTGCCATATATTTCTTGTCCATTAATAAACAAATGAAGGCTGATAGTGTGCAAGTCTACGACTCCAGTCAATGATTGTAAAGCATCAAAATTTTTGGAAACTGTGTCTGTCACTTTTACTTCCTGGAATACTAATGCTAAAGCAACTATTGGAAATTTTCGGCGAGCCCAGAAAAGTGGAATCTCTTGAGTGCAAATGCAGTCAAACCATTCCGGGATCTCCCTTTTTAGCATTGGCATCACAACTTGTATTCTTTGGATCTCTTTTGAAACCTGTGAAGTCATAAGAGAATAGTTTTTTTGCATCAACATATTACATACTATTTACGGATTGAAAGTATCTTGCATTATGTAAATAATGGATAATTCAGTGAAAACCTTGGACCATAGCACGCTTGATGCCTCTGATGTTAAGGATTGACAGTGTCGTGCTTCTATCTTCTGAATACTTAAGGGAAGTTCTGGAATTTCTGTAAGATTCCTGCATAAACTCACATCAAGACTTTTCAAATGCAAAGATCCTTTGATGCATTTTGGGAGGGCTACAAATCCATTGTGTGATACAACCAAATTTTCCAATTTTGGAAATATTTCAGTAATAACACTAAGATCTTCATTTGATAGATTAGCCTCGCTAAAATAAAGTGTCGCTATATTTGGATAGCAATTTATCACCGAATGACTCATTTTGAACCTTTTAAATGATTCTACAAGTTGAGAGCATCCATCAATTTTTAACGTGGCCAGTTTTGGAAGCAATAAAAAGCTACTTGAAAGATCTTTGAACCCTTTGCAAATTGACATGTCTAGATATTCAAGCCCAGTAAGGTTACCAATGGAACTTGGAAACTCCTTAATGGCAGTATTTATCATGTGAATCTTTAATGGTGTATCCATCTTTTTCATTACATGTGGGAATTGTTCAAACTTTTTGCAGAAGTTAAATGAAAGCACCTGAAGGGAAGGAAGATACATTTTTGGAACAAATTTTTTGAGCAAAGTGCACCCCGAAGCACTTAAATACACCAGATTAGGCATAAATCCAATCGATTTATCAAACCTTATCAATTTGTGGCATTTATCAAGTGTAAACACTTTTAAGTTCTTAGCTCCAGAGAGGTCAGGAATTTGAGTTATGGATTGACATTGGGAGAGATTGAGGAATGTTAAATCCTCAAAAATCTGCACGAACATAATATAATTAAAATGATCAGACTGATCAGAGCATAGTCAATGATATTGAGTTTTAAATATTGCTAGTTTTACTGATCAGACTGATCAAAAAATAAAAAGAGAGAAAGATAAAGCAAATGTGTGCACCTGGCATGATTTTTTAAATGTAAGAGAGCTAAGAGGTAACTTGAAGTCAACAATTCTGCGGGGATAAAAATTTGGTGGAAAAGTCTTTGATGGATACCACTTCCAGTCGACTAGCCTTAAACTATTTGGCAAATAACTAGGTCCAGATGAAAATATTGTATTCCTGACAATCAAAATTCTGAGGTTTTTCATCTTCTCAAAGGCAGCATAAGCCCAATGACTTACTTTTTCTTGTTTTGGGGGATGAAGTATTATTCCTTCAACCGTAGCACTTCCCTACAGAAATACATGCAAATGGAGAAATCTAAGACTATATATTTGTCAAAGTTCAAAAAATGAAATATTTCTTAAGAAAGTAAAAGGAACAAGATTCTTACTAAGTTTTCTTTCAGTACTTCAAGAACTTCTTTGTGAGACCATAATCTGCTACGGTCACCAGGGTTTGATGGCGACTGCTTCCGAACAATCTCTCTACCCATGTCTTGTATTAGATCATGCATTTCTAAACAACCATTTCCATCAACAGTTAGGAGACATTTACTAATAAATACTCGTATAACTGGGTAGAAATCACAAGCATCTAGTATCCTTTTAACATAATCCCATCTTTCCCCTTTGAAAAAACAAGCAATGTCAAGAAAAATTTTCTGGTCCAAGTCAGATAGGCTATGGTAGCTTATTTCTAGTACACCTTGAATCTCAGCATCTGGAACCTTTCTATATTTCTGCAACTCAATATCCCATTCCTCTAGGCTCCTACCCTTCAGATTGGAGCCTATTACTCTCAAAGCCAATGGACTACCCTTTGCATAACGTATTACACGAGAAGAGACATTTGCAAAGTTTTCTGCAGGTATGCTCTCATTAAAGGCATACCAACAAAATAGTTCAAGGGATTCATGATAATTTAGCCCTTCCAGTTTATATTTTTCAATTACAACGTCATGCTTATCTAGCACATCTGTATCTCTTGTTGTTACAATGATCCTGCTACCTGGACCAAACCAATCACGTCCTCCAGCAAGTGATTCCAGTTGTTTTACTGAGTCAACATCATCAAGAACCAGAAGAACTCTTTTCTTGCTAAGCCTGGATTTTATTTCAGAGATTCCTCTAAATGTGCTGCCCATCATGGTTTGTGTCTCCTCACCCATCTCAGATAGAAGTGTCCTTTGGAGATCCGTCAGGCCATTGATGCTGTGATTTGATTTTTCTCTAACATTAGCAAGAAAACTTGCAGCTTCAAATCGATGTCTGATCTTGTTATATATATGTAAGGCAAATGTGGTTTTTCCAATTCCACCAATTCCATAAATGCCCAACATGCAAGCAGCATCATTTGAATCAATATCGACCAGAGATTTCACCTGTTCATAGTGAGAATGGACTCCAACTAAATGCTTGATTTCTAAAGGCATGGGAGGTAGTTTAGCTGAGATGTCTTTAACAATCTTCTCAATAAACTCAGATTCATAACTGTAAAGCAACACAATGATAGTTCTTTTTATGCGTGTTTTTTTATAATGGCATTCATAAAAAACTACAGATAGTTGAACTAAATGACTAAATCCATAACTCAACACTGTAACTGGTAAACCAGGTTCGACACTAACATAGATTCAACACATGACATATGTCTTCATTGTACGGTTGGACCCCCGATTCTTATAAACAAGTGGAATTTTACTATAAACATATAAAGGCATTCATATACTGAGGCACTTTTCTATAACATACTTTTTCCAATTTTAGTCCAAAAAAATATTAAGGAGTCAGTTACCATTCTAAGTAGTTAGGTAGTTAGACTTAGACATTAGTGATAGTCTGTTCTTCTGTAAATGCTACATTTGTATCCTTCATTTCACAACTTTTAATCAATATGTTACTATATCACCAATCACAATTACAAATTATATATAGTAAACCAAGAAAATTAGGAAAGGAAGGTATTCTGTTTCTGCACTTGAAAAGTGCCCAAGTGTGCTCAAATTGAGTACTCAAATGGCCTCTTCTGTTTATAATTTTATTTCACTTCATTCTTATACATAGTAAATGAGGTTCAATATTTTAACTGCCATTTAAAATCATCATATAGTATTCTGAAATTCTATTCAATTGACTCATATAACCATCAGATTTAGTTCTTCAATCCTAATTGTGAAAAATAGGATTACTACAGATAATGTTTAAGAACACATACTAAACAAATAACTAAGACCAAAAACATCTATTTCCGGTGTTCAAGAGTGTTACTAAAACAAGGAAAAAAATACTACATGTTACTAAAGAGTTGATTAAGCTGTGTTGGTTGTATGGGCAATTTCAGCGATATAGTGACGTCGGCTCTCGAGTTCGACCCCGGGTTTGAGCAATGGTAGTGTGTGTGCACATGGTGTTTATTTGCCATTTCATCTAAGCAGAAAAAAAAAGTTAATTAAGCTTAACAAAATTAAGGTTTAGGAACATACATATCGTCTGTGCAATGGTGTCCACTAAGAGAACATACTCTAAACAAAGCTGACCTCCACGCTTTAACCTTCTCTGACTGCAAACCAAATCTCTTTTCATGATCAATCATCGCAACTTCATAACAATTTTTCTGATGCCTAACATCCGAAGGTTCCACCTTATAAAAAATTGCGGAAACCGGTTTTCCTTCATTTTCATAACAGTTCATAATCTTAACAAGTTCATCAAGGCACCAAGTTGAAGAAGCATAATCTGAACAAAAAACGACCATCGAGATTCTAGAAGCTTCAATTGCATGAAGAAGAGAAGTTTGGATTTTGTCCCCGATTCTCAATTCCTGATCGTCTCTGAAAACATTGATTCCTTGACGGAGTAGAGTCCGATAGAGATGATCGGTGAAAGCGTAGCGCGTTCCGCCTCGAAAACTTAGAAAAACGTCGTATGTGAAATCGTGAATCACCATTGATGATGATGATGATGATGATGATAGTGAACGTTGTAGTTTGTGGTTTTTGGTTTTTGTGAGTGTAATTGTAAAAATTTGGAGTTTCAAACTTCAGGAAGCAAGCAATCATCTACTACGTGCTGGTAAGTTTGTTGGAAAAGTCTCTTTTGACTTTTTGCTATGTTTATCATCGTTGAATTTTTTTCCTTTGTTTACAAAGGTCTCTTTTGACTTTAGTTGGTTTGCACGTGGAAAGAAAAGGACAGAGATTTGATTAATGTAAAACCCCGATGCACACACTTTCTTGAGTAACTTGAGGGTGCGATGCCTTTGATGCCTTTCCTTTAATATGTTCCGTTGGATAAATCGGACGCTCCAACTTGTACCACGCATCTTCTCTTTTCCAAAATCTATAACAATATATCTATAATCTATATCTATATAACAATATATAAAGGGAACTCCAAAAAAAACTGCTCTTTTGGTGTCCTATTTTCAATATTCCAATGGTGTTACACGTACAAAATTACACACTTGCCACTATGCTGATTTTGAAATACAAGTTTTTGTGCTGCCTTTTATTTACGCCATTCAGATAAATAATTGCATCGCAGTTAACCTAAAATCTAAAAATAACGGCAACGTATGTGTTAGAGACAAAAAGGAAAACCACAGAAGTTATGACAAACATAGTCAAGTTCTCCTCTCCCACTATCACAAGGATGAGAGAAAGGGATTGAGAATTAGAAGAAGGAAGTACCCATCAACAAACAATCTCATGTTGATACGGTTAATATAGTTTCATTCCTACTGTCGTTTTGTTCCTATTAATGTTGGCTGCGATAGAAATTTCTTATTGTTTGTTTGTTATTGGTTTCTAATTTCTTATACTCAACAACATGCTACGCACCCAAACAATTAATAATTTATGCAATTGTAATTTGCTTTTAATTCAATTTCAAACAGCAAATTGTGTTTTGTTTTCGAAGACATTCGCAGATGAGGGCTTACGTAAACGCGCAAGTGGTCGACGCAGTTGACATTAATAACATCGCTTTCCAACATAACTTTGGTCATTGTCCTTATCAGGTTCCCTTTTTCTAGAACTGAAAATGTTAATCTGGACAATAACTTATTACCTTCTTTGATTAGTGAGTTCTAAATTGTGTTATGAAATGTATGTTTTCAATTTGGCTTTTCTCATTGATTACACATTACATTGATTAAGCTTACCTTTTATTGTGCAGAAAATATAGAGGCAGAGACTCTAACTACCCAACAACTCATTTGTTAACAAAAGAATCTCTTCAAGAACTATTGTATCACGTGTAGGTTTGTGATGTCCTCCCCTCCTTTGAGATTATAATTTTAAATGAACACTACTTCCCTCTGATAATAATACTAATTCCTAACTACTTTTCTTTTTGGATAACTAACTGCACCATCATATAAACAAAAGCCAGTAATCTCTATTTACAGAGCAAAATTCCTTGAAGAATTTCAGGCCAGTAATGTTTCCTCTCCTTCCTTTTTTGTCATTTCTTCTTTCAATTTTTTCGCAAGTTTGGAATCGTTTTGACCCAAAATTAATGAACTGGTGAAAGACATCAACGCTCACAAAAGATGAAAGCCACATCCTTTTTGGTAAGCAAATTTCCTCCTCTTTCTACTATTCCACTTCAAGCCCACGTTCTTCTTTCTTCCTCTATTCTTAGCGGTTTCCAGATCCCCACCCCTTAAATTTTTTAAAATTTTCTTTCTCAACCACACTCACTTTTAGTGAGTCTAATGGTATTTTTTAATTTGTTGAATGGTGAAACAGGTTAGGTCGGTTCCTCCCGGTGACCCTTGCAAAGCGTAAAGCATTTAAGTTTGCCACGTATTGAGAGTCTAATATATTGCCATCTATATTTACAGGTGTATTGAGATAGTTGCATGAAATTGTTATGCCATTCACTATGAAGAATCACGTATATATTTGAAGTAATTTATTTATTATCTTGGTCTTATTTTCCATGGCATGCACATTTAGAATAAGGTTGTCAAGTGCTATATGTATAATTGGATGTTGCACTGAAATCTGATGTCTCCAATGTATTTTAATATTTCTTAAATTCTAAGAACAATTGATCATCAATATTTGATTACCCAATTATGCCTTAAAGTTTAGTCTAACTGATATTCTAATGCTCACATGATCCCCACAGGTGGAATTAATGGATATGCGCATACGGTAGCAAGGCCACTTAGGAAGAAGAAGTTGTTTTCTAAAGGAGAAACGAGTAAAGATTTCAGCCTACAAGTGTTAAAATATAGATAGTAAGTCCATTAGTTAGTAGTAAGGCCCATTAGATTGCTAGGTCATTAGATAGTAAGGTCCATTAGTTGGTTAGTATATAAGGTAAATGGTAGACTCATTTAGGGTCACCTCTTCTCATTTGTAATATCTTACCACTTTCAATATAATAGATCTTTAAAGTTTTGTGAATTTGGTATTCTGCTTTGTGAATTTGGTATTCTGCTTCAGATCCGATTCCCTTTGATATTCTTCTTCATCCATCCAGTTCCTGTCTCTTTAACTTTCCAATTCAGTGTTTGTTGAGTAAAAGAGCGATTTTTTGATTCAACCAATTTCAGGGTTAGGGTTTCCAATTTCCATTTCTGAATCTCTCAATTTGGAAAATCACTCAACCATAGATTTATTTCCTGAGAAAATCTCGATTTCGGTTTCTTCTCCAAAGCTCTTTTCCTATCTATCACTCCTTGTTCGATTTGTTGCATAATTTTGATTTCCTAGGTTTCACAATAGATTTCGTGATCCACAAAGTTCAATTTGGAACAATTCGAATTTGTTTTTTGTTTGGGTTCTTTGCTGTTTCAGCAGTGAGGTGGTGTTTGTGTTGAGTGCTGAACATGGGTCCTCGCTCTCTCTGGTGTGAATGGGTATGATTGTCACTTCTTGAACGACTTGAGGGTGGTACTATTTCTGATCTGGTGTTCGATTGTGACTCGACGAAGTTGCTGCGATGTGTGGCTCTTCATTTGGTGTTCGTTGTTTCTGGTTTTCTCAGGTGCGATCAAGCTCGGATGGCTACGGCTTCTCGAGGTGTTTTGCAAGAACCGTGTCTTCAATCCTGTCGGGTGAAGACTGAAGGTGATATATCAAAACTTTTTTTTCTATCTTGGAATTCTGGGTTGTTCAAATTCTCTGTTATGGATTGTGATTGTTGGGTTTTGATGAGTGAAGAACCAAATTTTTGGGAAAATGTTGTGTATTATAATGGAGTTGTTTTTACGTTAGTAAGAAGGGATTAATTGGTGTTTGTGATGTTGAGAGAATATGTAAATCTCTGCATTCTACTGATCTGCTTTTGTGGAGAAGTATACATAATGACTAGCCTTTAAATGAAAGAATCACTGATAATGTTCTTTTGGAATTAACCAAAAGGGCTCAAGGTAATCTTCAGTGCCTTAGCCTGGTGGAGTGTAATAGGATAGCTGATGATGGTCTAAAGCATGTCCTTGAAGTCAATCCCAAATTAATCAAGTTGAGTGTTCCTGGATGCACAAAACTTAATATTGAAGCTATTGTGGGTATGATGAAAGCCTACTAGTTACAACTCTATTGGTACACAAAGGGTGTAACATTAATTATTCGGAGTCTAATCTTGAGGATACATGTGGACTTCTCAGTTGATTGATTGTGCTACATTCTCTGTATTTGCCTTATGCTTGGACTTGTTTTCTCCACAAGAATTATGACAATGTTGGGTTGGATTTCCTTGATGGTTGTGTGTGTTTTGTGTTGCTACCATTACATGGTTGAGCTGCAGATTTGGTTTCTTTATGGTTTTGTTGATATTTAGCCTTATTGGTTTGTTTGTTTTTAGCTTCTGTTTATGGTGGTTAAGCATGATGCTTTTGCTATAAATGGTTAAGCATTGGGATTTTGCTTATGTCTTGAGTGATTGAGTACTCTTGATGGTTAAGCGTTGTTTGTGCTTCTACCAAGTGGTTAAACATTGAGGTATTGTTTCTGCTTGGTGGTTAAGCCTTTGGCCCTATGGCCTTGTTGATGTTTGCTTCTGCCAAATGGTTAAACTTTGAGGTATAGTTTCTGTTTGGTAGTTAAGCCTTTGCCCTATGGCGTTGTTGATGTTTGCTTCTGCCCTATGGTGGTTAAGCATTTTGCTTCCTTCAAGTGATTAAGTCTTGAGTTGTGACTTTTGCTTGATGGTTAAGTGTTGGATTGTTGCTTCCTCCGAGTAGTTAAACCTTGAGTTGTGGTTTCTATTCGATGGTTAAGCTTTTGTTGACTTCTTTGGCACTTGGATGGTTATCCTAAGAGTGGAGTTTGTTGATTCCTTTGGAGTGAATGTTGTGGAGATGCTGGAAGAAGCTTGAAGGGGCCCGATAGTTGGTCGAAGACTTCTAGGAGCTATGCACCTCAACTGCTACCAATTCGAATTGCTCTTTATTTTTTCTTTACTTTGATAGTATTTTGTATTGCTTATCTCAAGCCGGAAATGTTGTGAACACCTTCCAGCTTGCGGGAGGCTGTTAAAATATAGATAGTAAGCCCATTAGTTAGTAGTAAGGCCCATTAGATTTCTAGGTCATTAGATAGTAAGGTCCATTAGTTGGTTAGTATATAAGGTAAATGGTAGATTCATTTAGGGTCACCTCTTCTCATTTGTAATATCTTACCACTTTCAACATAATAGATCTTTAAAGTTTTTCTCTCTAATTTCCATGGATGCCATGTTTTTCAACAACAAGACTTTTTGTTTATGGAGAATGACAAGATATATGACATTTTTCGTAGAGTTATAGAAAATTTACTTTCTTGCCCCTCTTTCGCTTTTATTATTGCTCGACAGTAGATACTATTACATAGTTGTAGTTTATTGTGTATTTCGGAATGAGTTAGCTTAGTCCAAATGTGATTCACTACAAAGGTTCAATAAGCACATCGTTGCAAACCATCGTGCGCACACCCTCCAATATAACAGCCAAACTCGGTTCCGCGAGGTCGAAAGATCAATATCACACTTCATCTCTTCACGTGAGCTTTGATTCGCCTTGAGGATCTATTTGTCACTCGCAAACAGGACATATAAATATGTGACCTCACTTTGGCTATGCATTATTGTCGAGTGACACATGGATCCCCACGGCGCACATGGAAGTGCCTATGAAGGATGAATTGTGAACTTGGCCTTTCGATGTCACCGAGCCGAGCTCGACCGTTAGATCGGGAGGGTTTGCACGGCAGTTTGCAGCGATGTGCTTATTTCGCCTTTGGAGCGAAGCCGATTTAGACCGAGCTAACCCAATCCTGAACACATAATAAGGTAAAACTATGTAAGTACTACTATAGCGCAGTAATAAAAGCGCAAGACGCGCACAAGATAGAGGGGATGTGCTTTGCGCCAATGTTAAATTACTTTGATGGTGCAAATGATTGCGTAGTATACGGGTTTGCCTTTTCACTTTTTTGAATGCAGCAAAAAGCCAAAGATTCAATTACTCAATCTTCAATGTGCATTCCTGCTGAAAAAATGGAAACAGTTGTGCCATGAATGGAACTGGTAGAAACTGAACCCTCCATGGATTTTGAAAGAAGTTGGTAATGTGTTCCTAATGAAAGTTTGAGGAAGGAAGAAGATTTGATAAAAGGATGTTAAAAAGGATGCACTACATAGAAAGATTGAGAATATCAATATTCTTTATTAGAAAGAAGATGGGAGAAATGGCTTTGACTCAATAAAGCTAAACGAGTGAAGAGGGAGTGCTGGGAAGCTAGGCAAAAAAATGGAATGATGAACATGTCTTGAAAAAGAAGGAAGATGTTAGTAATTACACATGTTGTCTTTTTGTTATGAAGTGATCCATCGTGGATCAAGTCATATACATTCTATTTAGGTGACATGTGTCAATCCTTGATTTACTCAAATAGGTTTTGTAAAGTTAGTAGGATATGGTTTTGCGAAAATGCATTACTTTTTGCAGTATTTATTTGATAAAAGTTGCACATTTTGTTACATATGAGTGATAGGTGGTAACAAAGAGAAAATCTATCCGCAATATATTTGTCCACAAATTTAGTATTGTTCTGGATTGAACTTTGGCTAGAGATAATGGGCCTAGGAGCCCAATTGTAAGCAGGCCCATTCGCACCACTATATATATCACTCCACACCCTAAAATATGAAAAGTTTTTTCCACTCCTCTCATATGACCCGTCTTTATTATGAACTGACTTGGGCGTCGGCGTACCTGCAGGTGGCGCCCTCCCCGCTCTTCACATCAGAGCTAATATCATCTCGGGTCTCGGATTTTCATCTCAGCATCACCATCGTGAGGTACGATTCTCTTTCAATGAGTTCCGTTCGGAACATTTAAACATGTCATCAGGCTTGATGTTGCAACTGCACTGTGTCATCACCCTCAAGAATTAGTAGGCCAAAATTCCCAAAGTAATTGTGTTGTGGTCATAATTTTATTTGGAGATAATTTTAATATTATTTGGTTCATGTTATCACCTACGCTATTTACATTTTAATTTGTGGACATTTATTGAGGTCCATAAAAAAATACATACGTACCTACGACTATGCAAGTATTTAGTAAAGCCAACCAATATCACAGTACCCAAAAGAGACTAGCGGAAGACGGGCACTCCCGTGCCTGTCTTTCGCTTTTGATTACTGCGCTACCGTAGATACTTATGTAGTAGTGGTTTATTGTGAGTTCTGAACTGGGCTAGGTTAGGTTGAAAGATCAGAACGCACCTCACGTCTTCACGCGCCCTTCCATGCGCCTTTCGATCATGCCTAGCCGATCTTGGCCTTTTGATTAAGAGGTTGTGCATAGCGACTTGCAGCAACATGCTTATTGGGGCTTTGGAGCGAAGCCTATTTGGACTGAGCTAACACAGTTCGAAACTCACAATAAACAACTACAACATATGTATCTACTGTAGCGCAGTAATCAAAAGCGGAAGACGGGTCCGATCTGGTGGGGTTTAATGGCTCCAAGACCTGGCCTCTGGGCTGTCTCAAGCTGAGGGCTACCTACGGAGACGACAAACTTTCAAAAACCATCAAGACAAGGTTTCTAGTACTGCCTTGCACCTCTCCGTACCACTGCATCGTCGGCCGACTGACGTTGGGAAAGCTAGGGGCCGTTGCCTCCACCGTCCATCTCAAGATGAAGTTCTTCTCACCCCATTCCCGAAGGAGCTTATAGCTATCAGCTTCCTCACCCCACAGGGACTTCGGGTTCACGGAGAAGGCTTTGTTGAGGTGATCGTAATGATTTCCATCCCAGGACAAAGGAAAATGGAGCTTCACCAACTCCGACCCCTCATAGTCGGCAATAGCCTATTTTGCCCTCCTGTTCGCAGCGCGGGCATAAAAGAAGAACTTCTTGAAACCTTTGTTGGAGTCATTCACCGGAGTGAAATAAGCCTGGTATCGAACTCCCTGGAGGCATACATGACTGTGGCGAGTGGGGTCCTTCTTGTCAGGTTGGCGGAACACGTTGAAGACAGAGAAGAAGAACCAGACAGACGGAGTTCGCCCTAGGTAGGCCATCACATCTTCGAAGGCCTTGACATACCCCCAAGCGTTGGGGGCCAGTTGAGAAGGGGCCACCAGTAGATCCAGCACACCTTGCTGGAACTCGGACAGAGGAACCCGGATCCCCATAGTATCCAGACACCTCTTGTAAAAGAAATACCCGACCTCCTTCTTGGGCAGCTTAGTACAAGCAGGTAGTTGTCCCGGGCTTTCCAACCTCCATTTTTGGTCCGCGGGCGCAACCACATACTTCTCGAGCTCAGCCAGGTCGTCACCGTTCAGCTTTGACGAGGCATCTACCACCTTAGAAGAAACCCAGTTGTACTGCGCCGGGTTAAATTGGTACTCCTCGGCCTCGGGTCCGGCCTCGGTAGCATTAGAACCCCGAGCTTCAGGAATAGAACGTTGCGGCGAACCTTCTGGGCCAGAAATCCTTCGATCCTCTGAAGATGAACCTGGCATTTCTGCACTCGACATCGGGAAGAATATTGATCTCGGTGGCAAGTTTTCAGATCGGAAATTGACCTCGCAGGAAGAAAAATCTCAACTCGCTCAAAATAATAATGTAAAGAATAAAGAGCTCTCACTGAGCTTAAATACCACACGGGCCCGAAAAATGAACCGACGCGTCTAATCAATGCACCTCATCAAATTCTGACATGGGAAACTGAACCGTAATTATGACTCCTGCCTATGATTCCCCAAACGTCACCTGCTGCGCCCCCATTCTGCAAGAGACACGTGGCACTGCAATCATGGCAGTACTCTCCGAAGAACTGTCACATCAAGCCGAGGCCGACCTTGGATCCTCCCCGACCTCGACTTGGGGGGCCACTGTTCTGGACTGGGCCGACCCTTTGAAGAACTTGGGCCCAGCCCATTACCGTACTTCATCATGCCCGTATCCGCACCTGACCCGCATCCAACGGTCAGGGCTTGTCTATCCAATCCAACGGTACGGGCACGACACTGTGGTTCCAGGTACGCATTCACTTCTCTCTTTGATACATCTTCTCTTCCCTTGCCGACTTAGACATCGGAGTGCTTGCAGGTACCCCACCCGAGGCGCGGGAGAAGACCAACTCGGCCAATCCGAGGTCCACAATCATCCATCCGAAGTCAACCTTCAAGTCTTGCGGAGCACTTCAATCCGATACTTCTGCCCGTACTCCGGTACCGAAAATATAGAATAGCTTTGGCAATTGTATTTGAAAGAGGTTCAATATTGGAAGTGGTGGTTAAGGCAACTAGTCGAGAAATAAATACTTCAAACGAGAATTGCAATGATTCTTGTGATCCACAAGGGAGCAAAGCTGGAGATAATATTTGTTTTGTTTGAAAGAGAGAAACCAACACAGAATATATATAGTGCTGCAATGCAACACATTTTATTTTGGAAATTATAAAACTTCCCACGAGAGCCATGCAGTCATAAAATATTAGGGTTAGACTTATCCCACACCCCTCCCTACTCACTCCACACCCCCAAACCCCCTAAATCCCCAAAATACCCTTAAATCAAAACACTCCATCTCCCTCCCAAACACCCCCACACCCCCTCTTACACCCACTCAACACCCACAACCGGTACCTAAACCCCTCTCCCCAAACCTTTCGATTTCTCCTCTCCCAAACTCTCTCAATCACGCATTTGAAGTTGCAATACACATCATCTACGCATCAGGTACATAATTTCGCACTATCCTCTCTTTACATTTCACTGGTTTTGCTGTCTTTATCGCGTTTTCATTCTGTTTTGATTTCAAACATTTCGGTTGAGGTCAAATAAATGGTCCCGGGGACGAAGGCAAGAGGAAGCAATTCGGTTGATGCCCCCCGAAATATTTCGGTTGAGGTCAACCGAATAGTGTTAATGCAGTGAATTGGTTTTATACTTTCGGTGGGGGTCAACCGAATGTGCATTTGGGCACCCCCAACCGAATCACTGTTATGTTTTTCAAAAAATTGTATTTAATTTTTAAATTTGTAAAAAATTGTATCATTCTCAGTCACAGCCTAAGCCTCGGGGAGCCAGGCCACCTATGACGGTTTTAAACCGTAAAAGGAAGGAGGAAGCGCGTGCGGCTACTGCTGGGTCTAGCAGAGGTAGGGTTAGGGGTAGGCGTGCTAAGCAACCCCCAATTGTGCAGGAGGAGGACATAGGCCATGATATTTGAGCGTGATGCATACCATCCGGTAGTTGACCTGGCTAGTCCTGCTGAGGAGGCAGCTCTTGCTGAGGATCCTGCAGCTCCTTCGTCTTCTGTTGCTCTTTCCACTGCTGCTGCTTCTCGTACAACATTCCCTTTTCCTGGTGGCCCGGAGGATATAGATCTGTGTTACCCACTTACGGGTCTCACATTGCTAGATCCATATGAGAGGGCACCGTAAGTAACTTCCCCTTTTCTCTAAATAATTTGATCATTAGTTTGTTTCAATACTTTGGTTTAATATAGCCTTCCATAATGAAGGATCGTTACCCATTGAAGCTTGTTTCACACGGATCTCCACAGATAGGCCCCCCTCATCCAAACATTATTGCTACCGCTGTATGGATTTTATGTTTATTTAGTACTCTTGTGTGTGGACCCACTATTTGTATGCACTTTTATGTTTTATTTAGTAATTTATATCTCCGTCGTATTTAAATCAAACAACAACTTAAGACAACAAACGATAAAAAAACATAACGAATCTGAGCCATTGAAATTTTTGTAAAAAAAAAAGCTATCGGCTGCCCTGGTTTGAATAAATTCGGTTGGGGCCAGCCGTACCCTTGAAAAATGAAAAAGGGGTGAGTTCTCAAAAAATAGCCCTTCGGTTGTGCCTAACCGAAAGTTTTCGGTTGACCCTAACCGAATCGGTGAAAAGAGCGCACCTCATTAATGGCATATTGGTTATTTCGCAGGGTTTGGGGTGAGTAGCAAGAGATGTAGGAAAAGCATGGGCCAAATATTATTATTTAATTCTTGTTTTGGATCGGCCAAATATTATTAGGTTGAAATCAGTTAGGCCCACGATCGATCCACACAAATGGTTGTCGCTGATGCGTTCGCACTATCGAACAGTTCAAACATCTCCACTCTTGTGCACATTTTACCTCTCACAATGCGCCACCTATTGACACTATTCGCTATCATCTTTTTAGGTATGCATTTATTATCCAATATTACCTATTATCAATGCTGACTAAGCTTAGAGTATGTGCAGTTACCACACCCCTCACCGGATTAACGCGAGCAGGAGCATCTCGCCATATCGCTTGGAGCGATCTAGTTACTCCGCTTGGTGAGCACCTCGGCCTACTACCCGACCGAGATTTGCAGCCACTACAGTTATGATTAATAACAAAAGACAACCTGAGGTTTGGATAGTTGCCTTTGAAAAGGAATCTTAGGTGTGTCCAACAAAAAAAAAATTAAGAAATATAGAATTGTAAACGACAATTCGGTAAAAAGGACTGTAAAATACATACAACCGGGCCACACATCACATGTTTGGTAGGCATGAAAATAATATTGTGCCATAAGAAACACTATTTGGGACACACAACATTTGATGATGCAGTTATGACAAAATTCCATTTTGATGATTCTAGATTTCTAGCATCTTTTATTGATTTGTCCATGGCTGATTCATTATTGAAGATTGGGTCCAGTTTTCGGATTCCCTTAATGATTGTTTTCATGCTTTGGATTTTATGATATTATCTCCGTCCTATTTTATATGTATTTTAAGATTTTAGCACACGCTCATCTAGATTTTATAAAAATTGTTGTCTAATTTACTATTTAATTATTTATCCTTTTATATAGATAAATGTGAATTATTTGTTAAATATAAAAATTATCATAATTAATAAGGGCATGAGTGGAAAAGAATGTTAAATTTGGGCTTGAAAATGTAAAACAACAATTAATTTGGGACATGTACAATTGATTTTGCTAAAATAACTTATAAAATGGGAAAGAAGTAGTACATTCGTTTACGGAGATTTTGCTACTCTTTATGGTAAAAGACTCATGCTATTTGTAAATTATTCAAAAAATAAAATTTAATTTAAATTTGTTAAACATAATCAAATTACTTTGAAGTAATATTAGGTCATTTGTTTAAAATAATATGCGACGGAGGTAGTTCGTTCATTTTTTTTTCTTTTACAGAGATTTTGCTACACTTTGTGGAAAAAGACTCGTGCTATTTGTAAATTATTCAAATAATAAATTTAATTTAAATTTGTTAAACAAATTACCTTTATTAAACTATTAGTCCAAGTTATAAAATAATATGGAGTGCAATTTATAGTCATATTAGAATTCGAATTTACTGTCATGTTATAGACCAACTTTAAAGTAGTAACATGAGATTAAAAATGAAAAAATTTCTAAATATATGAAATTATAAGAATATCCAAATTTGATTTATTCTTATATATAAAATTACTTTACAAGTATTCTGTTGTGTTTAACAAAGGATGCAAAAAATAACTATTGAATAAAATAATGAAAATAATTCTCTAGTTGAATAACTAACAACTAGTTATAGAGAAAGATGATATCTGTTCGACTTGATTTAAATCAAATTTATGTTTCAGGAGGCAATATTTCCATTCATGTTTTAGTAAACTCGTTTTTTATAAAAGAATAAAAGAATTTAAAGAAAATACGATTCCATCTTTCGTAAATATATTCACTTTTTTATATGTCTATAGTGAAAAAGCTTTCAATTTACTTTAAGGAGTTTTCTGTTTTTTATAAGAAAATAATAATGTATCATATTTAAACATATAATTTGTCATATTTAAACTTGTTGATTATACGTTTGTTTGACGAGTTTGTAGATAGACAGTATATAGAAATTAAAGTTTGCAATAACACTTTCAAAAAATGCTCCCTTGTCATAATAATAATAATAATAATAATAATATATTTTTTAGCCAAAGAAAACTTTATTAAAGAAAAAGAAAAAAGAAGACATAAAAGATGCCAATGGGGGACTAGACCAAAACCCAAGGTAGGAGAGAAACTAGAGACAAATAACGGGAAAAAAATAAATAAAATAAGAAAATAAATTAAGAAAATAAAAATACAAAAGAAACGGCACCTAAAAACAAAACAAGATCAAAACCGGAGACGAAATTCGCTTTTGACCGAGTATTGTATCCAACGACCAATTTCTTCTTTTGCTTCAATTTCTTCTTTTGAGTCTTGGACACCACCGGTTCATGGCGCACAGGGGAGCCATGGGAATCGGAAACGACAGGATCACCAACATCGTCTGACGTCTCACCCCAAAACTTTCTTAAAATTTTCATGTCAGATGCAACTACCGGATTCGATGTAGCATCGGATTCTGAGGCAGCAAGCGAATTTTGGGCCGGCGGATTGAAAGTATTATTATGACCCACAGGTGCATGAGTATTAGAGACATTCTGATCATCTGAGACATCGCCCCAGTTCTTTCCTAAAATTCTCATGTCAGTTAGGCATGGCAATGGGGCGGGGCAGGGACGGGTTTAACATTCCCCATCCCCATCTCCGAATCCCATATTCATCCCCGTTCCCCTACCCAAACCCCACGGGGATGAAAATTTGATCCCCATCCCCATACCCAACAGGTTCGGGGATCCCCGTCCCCGCAATAGAATCAATTTTTAAAAATTTAAAAGCAGTTTTTACCTGTCCCAAATCCGAACCCGCCCCCAAACCCAAAATTTATCTCACGCCCGAACCCACCCCAAACCCGAAATTTAACACAACAACATAAAACCAAATTGGAGACCAGCGTATATCAACATATAAATATTAATGTTCTAAATTAACGGATAATCCAAATTATCAAAACAACAACATAACCAAGTACAAATTACAAAATTGTTCATTGAAATTTTAAAATTTGTAAAACAAGTAGCCACATCAATGTTGTCTTCTTTCTTCCTCTAAATGCTATTGAAATGATCTATGAGGGTTTCTAATTTTAGATGGGTACTAGTGTAATTTCATACATTCGGGGTGGGTTCGGGGACGAGACTTATATCCCCATTACCCGTCCCGTCCCCGTATTTTCATATCGGGGAAAACCCAAACCCAGTCAAAGCGGGGAAAACCCGTCAAATCGGGGTGCGTTTGGGTTGGTCCCCGCGGGTATGGGTTATGTTGTCATGCCTAATGTCAATTGCCTCCACTGAGTGAGAAATAGCATTAGAATCCAGTCGAGTCGTGGGAGATTGGGTGGAGGAAGAACATACCTCCTGTAGAGAGATATTTGATGAAGAAGGGACCACCATCACCCCTAAAGTGGGGCATTCACAGGAGAACAATGAGCAAAAGTAGATTTATCTGGAGTGATTACACAATGAGGAGTCGACAAAGTCGAAGAATCCTTTTGTGTAACATTACGATCCGTAGGAATTTTCTTTGCTACACCAAGAAGAGGGATTGGCCCCCAGCCATCTCCTCAGGTGAAATAACAATGTTATTAAAACCCTTGAAGCGATAATAATAACAATTTGTCATAATAATAATAATAATACACATTCCAAAACGCTCCCTTGTCATATTCTAATCTCCATCAACCTAGTAAAAAGAATATGCAAAACACACACAAAAAGTTATTAATGAAATATAAAGGTATCAAGAGGTTTTTTTTTGTTACAAAAAACGTATCGTAGAGTAGTATTAAAGAAAGATGTAATCCCAAAAAAAAGGTTGGTGATGTGTGCTGTGATATTAGGACCATCTGGTCCACACGATTGGTAGGCAAGAAAATAATTAGTGCCGCCATAACACCTAATTTGAACACACGCATATGACACTAATTTGAAGATACTTGTTGACAAAATTCCATTTCTATGAAAATTGGGTGCAACTTTTGGATTGTGCTATAACTCAATAATTAAAGGTCTTTAATAATTTTTTTATAAGAAAATGATATCCAAACCCGTACAATAACTTGAGGCCTTATTAAAATCTCTCTGAGTCAAAATCCCATGGGAAATGATTCAAGGAGGAAAAATAATACCCCAAGAAGAACGACGAAGTCTTATGCACTATAATACAAAAGTTAATACATCAGAAGCAATACAACAAACTATCTTTCACGAGGACCGCATAACAGCAAATCAGAGGTGTTGTTAATTCTTCGAGCAATGAGTTAAATAGGTTGTTGGAGAAGTTGTGAAAACTACTACAATGTCTAAAGTCACTATCTTTGGTTGGCGTTTGTTTTGTAACTCCTTACCAACGCGTGGCCTTCTCTTTCAACGCCAATTAAGATATTGCCAATGAAGCGGATATGTCCATTATGTTTGCAGCAAGGTAAAAGATACTCAACATTTATTTTTAGATTGCAGTTTCGCCATTGATGTTTGGAATCAAGTTTGTATGTGGTTGGGTGTGCAACATGATGTAACAATTAATCTTTCAGAGCGTTGGATAGGAAAGGTTCGGGGGAAGGAAAAGAAAACTAAATATATATTTGAGTTTGTTCACAACTTGTTGGTGCATATGGTTGTCATAAAATGGTATTGTTTTCAGAAACGACGAAGCTTGGTTGGTTCATTTATAAAGTGGGTAGTAGTTCCAATTTGTCTATTTCTTCTTGGTGGAATAATCTACTATTGTGCCTAAAGAGTATATGTTTACTCTTTGTTGTTTGGGTTGAGGTCCTTAACTTAATTTCATTTTTCAATTTAGTTCGTTAAGTATTTTTCCTTAATTTTTAAGTCTAAAAATATTAGATCGTTAACCTTTTCACAATTTTAGTCTGACTCATTACAAAAATGGTTAAGTGGCAATTAGGGTGCTTATGCGGCTGTTTTATGTGATTATGTGACAACATATGCTTGAGTATATTTCACTTTCTTCCTCTCCATCTGCCATCTGGCGATCATTTGTACTAAGAATGGAACCGAATAATTTTAAGCTATGACTAAAAAAATTAATTCATCTTAATTATTAATATTTTTTGAAATAAAAAAAGGAAATGAGTCTGATTAAAACCTGATTATACAAAATCCTTCTTAGAAATGTTTTTAATTATTTAATAGATAATCTCATTTGTTACATTTGAAATACTTTGCTGGGAAAGAGCAACGTAATTTATCTATTATGAAAATAATAAAATTTAATTTAAACTTTTTTATTCTAACCAAATTACATTTAAATATATAGCATCTATAGAGCAATACGATCATGCATGATCTCCTTTAAAATGTAGAACCATTCAAACCAATAAGTACAGTGTACTCTATATAAAAATAATAGAAAATACAATTAGTCCAATGCTCTCAATCAGTTTCAATGGATAATAAGGAACAACTGAGAAATGATGCAAATAAACTCAATTTTTCTAAAAGGTTATATGATAAAATTAAAATATGAAATTTCTTTCTTTCATTTTCTCTTGCATTTCTTTGCCACAACAAGAGGACATATATAGTAGGGCTCATCAGACATTGCTTTCATTTTCTCTTGCATTTCTTTGTCAATCAAGTTTCTTGTTAATCAACAAGCTTTAAAAGCATCCATGTCTAGGTTGTTACAAATGTCGATAGTAGTCTCCAAGTTGTTGAACTCTCTAGCTATATATGTAGCCTTCCTCACTTTTTTATAAGCAAATATTAATGGGGTGCGGGAATGTTAGTTTCCAGGGTTTGAACCCTGGAGTTCCTTCTTGCAACTCCTTCATGTCCCATAGTTCGCCAACTGAGGTACCTTCCTGATTGTGACTCGTCAATCATTACCCTCTGTAGCGAGGTGAGTCTTAACTTGAAGGATAAGAGAGCACTACTTGTGAAGGTCCGGCACTGCTCCATCGCATAAAAATATCGCTTTATTGGCATGATAGAGAGGTATTACTCTTTCTTAATTTGATGCAAACTCTCTCTCTCTCTCTCTCTCTCTCTATATATATATATATATATATATATATATATATATATATATTGCTTGGAATGGACTTCATATTTTTTGATCTCAAGAGGACTTTGAGAAGTACCTCCTTATCATATCAACAAAGTGATGCGACACAGAGCAGTGTATGTACTTCACAATAGTGCTCACTTAGCTCTAAGGTTGAAACTCACCTCGCTGCATTTGGGTGAACCATTTCCTAAAATGAACAGATTTTTGGGAGCAAAAGGAAAAGGTTAGAAAATGAGAACACATAAAAACAAGGTTAACATAACACAAATACATCTAAATATCTCCACTACAATTCATTTACCTTCAACAACAAAACTCAAGTTAAAATTGAAACAATTACTCAAGATTTTTCTTAATGAGTCCCTTTGTCTCTTCGTTGTTTAGAAAATATTTTGTTTGATTCCGCAAAGGTGAACTTAAACATGTGTCTAAATGTCTTATAAATCTATTAATCGAAAAGGTACACAATTTTGTGCACTTCCAAATCAACCATGTTCTCAAGAGGGGGTATAATATCAAGCTTTGTTAACAATAAAAAGGTTATAAAATTAAATTACCAAAATCAATGAGGATAGTCATGTTAACTATGAGGGAGAGTGAGGGAGAACAAGAAGAAAGGAAGAGATGCTATGTTTGCAAGAGGGGAAAAAAGAAGAGGAACTAGTATTGTGGAGTGATTGTCGAAATGGTGGGTATTTATAAGTGGTTGGAGAGTCCTTGACACCTAACACATATATGATTGATCAGAGTAAATTATAAGGGTAAAATGTTTTTTTTTTCTGTGAATGTGTGAGACATTGTTAACATAGTACCTGCATATATCGAAATTGTAAACACATCTCTAAGTGTCTCTTTAGTAAGTCGTTTTTATTAGTCATTTTGATTCCCAATGTGTTTTCTGTTGGTCATTTTAGTCCATAAAATTATCGACAAAAGAGACACTGAGGGGCGTGTATGCAATTTCAATGCATTCAGGGCCTACAATGATAGCGCCTCACACATTCAGTGAACAAAATGCCCAAAAGTTGGTGAAATTTTTTGAGAGACTAAGACCAAAAAGCCCAAATCTTATATGGATCAAAAACATATTGAACCCTTTAAAAAACAATGGATTCTAACATAGTTTTGACAAAAGTAAAAAATTTAAGAGAAAAAATATCTATTTGCTCTAATTCATAAAATAAACTGATATATCATCATCTCTATTTTAATAACAAATTAGAAACCATTTCAATTAGTAAATTATAATGTAATTAAAACTTAATACGAAAAGAATGTAATATTTTTATGGTCGATTTAAACTTTGCAATAGATATGTGTTTGGTATTATCGGAGTAAGTTGCAATCAATTATCTTATAAAAAAAGTTGCATTGAATGATATAGACAAAAATTACTATATTCTTGATTACATGGGTAAAATAATGGGGTGCAGGTACATCATACCAGAATACCTTATACTTGAAAATGATGGGGACAAGTTTCAAATGTGTAGTAACTTTCAGCAAGCTGTGAGTGTTGCAGCTGGCTGCTCATACGGTAATTTTACTGCAATTTCTTAAGTTTTTTTCCTTCATGTTAGGTATAGAAATATAAAATGAAGATAGAATATGAGATGTGAATGATAGTAGATTTCTTTTTGGTGATATGTGAATAAGTAGATATATTCTTCAGTTTCAGCAATACTTTAGGCTATGGGTAGATAAATAAATTGATTTTTATTATTATTAATGCAAAGAGATAGTGTATGGTCTTGTATATATATATATATAGTGTATGAATGATAAAATAACTAATGCAATTTTTCCAAAATTTAGTTGTAGAAGAAATTTACATCCTGTTTCACTATTATCTAGTAGTTAGTCTGGTTTCTTCAGCACACTTGAATCTCTTGCTTGTTTTCTTTTCTTGATTTTCTTGTTAATTTAATTGTTGTTAATTTCGTATGAGAGAGGAGATTTTATACTCTGTGAGAGAAAAATAACCGTTTAGTCTTGCTTGGTGTTGAAATTAATTTGTTCGGCTTTTAGGGTTCGGGTTTCTTCATAAGAGACAAATGCATTAAATTCCCTTAATATTGCATGCTCTAAATCCAGTGAGAGTTGCTTTTCCATACACACAGTGCAGCAGCGTCGTCGACACTTGTACAAACAAGAATTTCAAACCTAGTGAATCTTGTTGGTGCTTTACCAATAACTCCTTTATTCTAACTCCTTTTATTTCCTTTGATTCCTCGTACAATATCTTTACTTCTGATAGAACCAAAGATCTCATTTAATGTGTTGAAGTCTTTAGACAGTCAGTACAAGACGTTTGCTTCACCTTGTTTTGGTCTTCTACTTCTGTTTTAAGTTACTTTTTTAGGATAAAAAAGAAGTTATTCACACTAGAAAAACACGTTATTACTGAATTGTTCTCTAATAATATATGTTATCTTCAAAATTAATTAAGAGATGTAACATCCCAAAGTTTTTAAGTTTAATTCTTGTGATTAGTTGATAATCTGATAAATTATTGCTAATCAAGTTGTTTGATTATTGTTTGAGTCAATAATTGATTGTCCATAGTTGTTGAAGAAATGGCTAAATGAACTACTTGAATGTATTTGTGTGCTTATTTGTACATTTAAACTTGAGAATGGGCTTCTAAGTAGAAGCTAGTATTGAGAGGGGGTGCGCGTAGTAGCTATGAGTTGGGCCACAATAATTCAAAACAGCCCATAAAACACTCCCAAACTTCGCTTCCAGCAAAAACATAAAACACAACACACATTTATTTCTCACTTTCACCATAAAACACAAAAAATAGAGTTGATTTACATGTGCTGGCCTCTGAGTAACTTGCTGGTGTGATGTTTTTAAAAGAACCGTTTTTGTGGAGAAATCCATGTGTAATTGATGATTTAAATGTGTTGTGACTGGAATTGGGACTGTTTTTGGTCATATTTTGAGTTGAGAATAGTTTGGGGTGAGTATTGGGACAATCGAAATGGTCATTTTCGAAGAAAAACCTGATTTTTGTGTGTTGTGAAAAGAGCACGGATCGGACCATATGGCACGGGCGGGGCTCCAAGTAGCAAGGACCGGGTCTGACCTTTTGTCCCCATTTTTCAAACTAAGTCAAAACCATTCCAAATTGATGTCAATGCTTCCCTAATCCTATTCTTACTCTGATATATGATAATATCCATTGAAATCGACTGTTTTGGTCTACTTGTAGTGTCACACAAATTATTGCGAGGTTTACGGTTTATGTGTATAGTTGTATTTATGTAACCCGAATGAGGATAATTAAAGGCATAAAATACAAGGGGAATGACGATCCCAAGAGGTTTGTAAGCACAGTTGGTGGCTAGGAAGTCATGAGCCCAAAAGCCAAGGCCTGGCATTATTGGGTATAGCTATACGGATTGGGTTCCCCGTTGAGATTGAGAAATAATCTCTCGGGTTGTTCTTCGAGGTAAAAAGAGGATAAAATATTAAACGAAAGCGACTGAATTTAGAAAACACCGAGACGAAATGTGAGGGGTCTCGGAGGAACTCATTGAGATTTGTAATCTCACTGTTTATGTTTGTGGTGTTTCCAGATGTACAGGGCAAAGCAAAGCAGGTCGAGGAGAAGTAGTTGCTGATGTAGCTGCTTAGTTTATCGAGGGACCCTTTTGGATCGAGTTATTTATGTTTGCTTAGCTTTCCCTAGTTATGTTTATGTTGTACACCCTTAGACTGAATCTTTGATATTATAATCAAAGTTAGTTGTTATGTAAACTCTAACTTGAATAGGTAAATCCGTTATTATCACGTTGTGAATACGGAAGTAAGATCAAATAAGGTAATCCCGTTATGTAAAATTTTTAAAAACGGATTTAAATTTCTTTTTGTAGTTCTGTTGGCCTGTTTTAAGATGAAACAGATTTACCTACCATCAACATACTTCCGTTTTTGTTTTTTGACCCGAAACGGATTTATGTTTGTGTTAGGTAAATCCGTTTTTAACATTTTTATTAGGGGTTAATAGTCATATTGGTCCTTGAAAGTGTAACTCGGTGTCATTTTGGTCCCTGAATCGAGAGAAAATGCAAAATGATCCCTCAATGTGTAATCTGTCAATCACGTTAGTCCCTACCGTTACTCACATTGTTAACTCTGTCTATTGTCGCTGATGTGGGACGTTTAGTGCCACATGGAACTGATTATGTGGCGTTTTTTATTGTTAATTGAATTTTTTAATTATTGTGAGGGACCAAAATGAAAGTAACACACCCTCATATCCTCTTCTTCTTCTTTAAAAAACCCCTAAAACTTTCTGCAAACAGAACTGTTGCCCTCTTCTCTTCCTCCTCCATCTTTGCTCTTGTAATCATCTGGTTTGTGCCTCCAAAATCGCACCATTTCGTTCGCTCTTACTATCAACAATGTCGCAGAGGAGCAATGCATCATCATCTCGAACAAAAGCTTCATCACAAGTTGTTCTTTTTTGTGGTTGTGGTAGAAGGGCTGTTAGGCGTGTTGCTGGAACAAATATTAATAGAGGAAGGGCGTTTTACACTTGTTCAATTAATAAGGTATTTCTATTTCACATTTGTTGATTTAGGGTTTTGATTTCACATTGGGGGTTTTGATTTGCTGATTTAGGGTTTCAATTTGGGGCTTTTCAGGATGAACTTGGATATTGTGGGTACTTTATTTGGGTTGATCAACTGATTCAAGCACTTGCAGCTGATGATTCACATGAGACATTTTCCATGGAACAAGGAAGACAATTTGGAAGAGAAGATGGAAGAGAGGAAGAGAAGACAATGTGGAAGGCTCAAGTTAACTCAAAGCTTGATTGTATGGGGATTGAAATGAAGATGTTTAGAACAATTGTCTATGGAATGTTCTTAATCCAATTGTTGTCAATGGTGTTGTTTGTATGTATTCAAAAGTATTAGGAATATAAATTGGGTCTAATGATGTAATCAATGTTCTTAATCCAATTGTTGTCAATGGTGTTGTTTGTATCTATATATGGAATGTTATTTTGTTGTGTTACTATGTTCATTTTGTTGAAGTTAGAATAATGTTAGAAATTTCTGCAGGTACAGATGCTTATTGGCCAATTCATTTTTTGTTATTTTGTTTTGTTTATTTATGTTGTGTGTTTTGAGTTTTGATTGCTAAGTATTCAGACATTGGTAAACTTTTCAAAGCTTGTGCAATTGGTGCTCTGTAAATGTCTCTGCCATCAGACTTCAATATCAAATTGGTTTAGAAATTTTAATGATGTGAGAAGAGATCATGCACTAGCATATTACATGGTTGTGCTTTACTTTTTGTCCATTTCTGTCTATCAAGATATACTATACCAGATATATATGGAGAATAGTGAAGCTTTTTTTTTACGTATCTGTCAAGAGTTTCAGTAGTTGAGTTCCAGAAAATGACTGCGTAACTCTCGTTTTAGTCCCTGAAACATATACGTTTATATCATTTTAGTCCCTGAAAGAGGTCACTTATTGTCAATTTAGTCCCTGAAACATATACATATATATCATTTTAGTCCCTGCACAACCAGAATTTTACCAGAAACATAACCACAAACTTAAACCAGAAATTGAAACCACAAACTTAACCAGAATATTTCAATACATAATTTGTTCAAAATATATCCTAATAATGCATAATTGCATAAGTGGTTCAACATATATCCTAATAATGCTATTACAACTTCATAATTTGTTCAAAACATATGCATAATTGCATAAGTGGTTCAAAAGGTATCCTAATAATGCTATTACAACTTCATAATTTCTTCAAATTCCTTCATCATCTCGATTCTGTCCAAGTCCGCTTGGGGGAAGTCTAGGAGTTGGCATGAATTCCATCATCGCAGGCTGACTACTTGGCATAGGACATGGAACCATAAATGGTCTTGGACTTGTTCCTCTAATAGGTGGTGGCCTAACTCCAAATGACATTGGTGTAGTAGCAAATGTTCCTTGACCAAATCCAAATGGTTGCATCTGTATTGAAAAAAACATGAGCAATTATTAGGTGGATTAGGAGACACAAATGAAAAATGATATAGAAATTAAAATTGACTTACAGGTGCAGTTTCAGGAGCAGGTGCAGGAACAGTTTCAGGAGCAAGTGCAGTTTCAGGTGCAGGTGCAGTTTCATCTGGTGGTGGAATCCAATTTGGTGGTCTGCGTGAAACACCTGGATAGCAACATCCATTTGTGTTGTGACCTTGATGACCACATCTCTGGCAAGTTGTGACTGGGTATGATCTCTTCAACTTTGTGTTCTGTGAAGGGTTCTCAGTAGTGTCCTTCCTCCTCTACTTCTTAGGTCTCCCTGGGTGCCTCTTAAGTGGTGCAGGTGTTGGCCCATCATATGAAGTTGGTTCCCAATATTCCTCACCTTGTGTTGGCTTGATGAAATGCTCATATATGGCATTGTATGATCCCAATGTCAGCCACCCATGACAAAAATCCTCAGGCTTTCTTACCTGGTGTGCAATGCATGCAATGGCATGTTCACATGGCATACCTAAAATAATCAGATTTGAAAACATAATCAGATTTGCAAATAATCATGATGTTGTGAAAGAGAAAATGATGTATGTGAAAACATAATCTGATTTGCAAACATAATCTAGATTCCATAATCTGATTTGCAACTTCAGTTTCTGTAATATTTGTTGCTCATATTAGTGTGCTGAAATTTAAACCATGACATTGAATATAAATGTTTATGTTAAATATATTATAAAATATGTTATTTATTTATTACATGGTAACAATAAACTATATAATCCAAAAGCTATACCTGTAAGCTGCCAGAATCTACAGGTGCATGTTTGTGCCTCCACGTCAACATCTACATGCGATCTCCAGTTGTTATATACTTCATATTTCCCATCACCAGTCCATTGTGGTGTCCATTTGTTACTTTCAATCTTCAACTTGTCCAGCCTAGAGTGTTGGGATGGGCAAAGTGGACCGCGTCTATTCAACAACTTCAGTTTGTTACTGGACATTGTCCTCATGATGTAACATCTAATCTCCTCGGCCAATGACAAAATGGGCTTCGCCCTATACTTTAAGATACTTGTATTAAATCCTTCACACACATTGTTCGTAATGTTGTCTGTCTTGCACTCAGTGTTGAAATATGCTTTGGTCCAAGCCTCCTTAGGCCATTTATCTAAATAACGCCAAGCCTTCTCATTTTTCACTTTCAACTTTTCCATCACAGCATTGAATTGAGCAGGTGTGGTTGCCCTTGCACATTTCCACACTACACCTCTCAATTCCAAGTCTTTGTGTTGCTTAATGAAATGCCTCCACAAATGCATAGCACAATATCTATGAGGTGCAGTTGGGAATACTTCATGAACAGCAGCAATTAGTCCCTGAAAGATTTCAATTACTGTCAGTTTGGTTCTTCAAAGAATATATAAAAAATCATAATAGTACATTAATTAAAACACGTACCTTCTGCATGTCACTCATAAAATTCCACCCATGCTGCCTACAATCTCCAAATCTTGCCTCAGTAGTGTGAGAAACCATTTCCAGTTGTCTTTATTCTCAGCATCCACAATTGCATTAGCAATACAGTAATTATGGTTGTTTGCATCTTGTCCAACAGCAGTTAGAAGTTGTCCCCCATAATAACCCTTTAAAAAACAACCATCTAGACCAATGAATGGTCTACACCCAGCCTTGAAACCTAACTTACAAGCTTCTAGACATACATAGAAACGTTGAAATTGAGGTGGAGCATTGGGAATAGGAATACAATCAATCTTAATTGTTGATCCCGAGTTACTCCTAAGTAACTCATGAGCATAATCCCAAATCTTTGCGTATTGTTGCTTAACATCACCTTCCACCAACTGTCTTGCATCTTTCAATGATCTAAATAGCTTGGTGTCGTCAATCTGCACTCTAAATTCAGCCTTTAAGTAATCAAAGGCTTGTACATATGTGATTGTTGGCTGCTCCCTAATCTTTGCCTCAAGCTTCTTAGAGACCCACTTTCTCTTTGCTTGGCTGTTTTTGAACACTCTAGAGCATGAGTGTTCACTAACAAAAGTTTTGACTTGGAAACAATTAAATTTTTTGCTCCAAGAGCAAAAAATCTCCCATTCACACTCTTTTTCTTTACACCTGGCTCTAACCCTTTCAGAATCATTCTTCACCCATTTCATTTCCCTTCCTAAGTTAATTGTGTAGTCTCTAACCGCATCCTTAAACACGTCTAGGTCTTCAAATTCCATCCCCAACTCAAAGTGAACTTGGCCAAATGTTGAATTTGGATTAAATATTGAGAAAACAGCCTTCCCATCATCCTCAGCATCTGTACTAATTGGGCTCTTCAACTCCTCTAAGTGCCATGAATCATTGTTTGACTGCTCATCATATTCAGCTTCTTCAACTCCTTTGAGTGCATGCCATGAATCTTTTTTTAACCATAAACGATTGTAGTGTCTCATCATCCAAGTATGTTTCGTCATCCTCACTTATGTATGTTTCAACCTCACCCTCACTATCAGCTTGTATCACTTCAGCTTGTGATTGTGTTGGAATTTCAGCATCAACCATTCTACAATAACATAAAAAGCTCATTACCACACCAAATTATAAAATAAAGCTCATTACCAAACCAAATTATAACATAAAAAGCTCATTACCACATCAAATGTGATTTCCATTAACCCTAGAATCAAAATAACATTAGAACAAAAATTTGGGTTTACAGTAAGCTTCCCTTAAATGTCACAAAACAAACTTATATGTTACCATTGAAGTTAAAAACTATGAATTTTTTGCCATATTTGAGAGAGTATTGCATAGAGTACCTTAACAGTGTTGTTCTTCTTCTTCACCTCTGCTGCAACTCTTCTTCTTCGCGCGACGAAACAGAGGTTCACGAAGGTGACGGCGATGACGATGGTTGATGACGATTGTTGATGACGTTGGTGGAGGGTGGGAGGTTGACGAAGGTTCTCGTTGAAAGTTGAAACAGAGAGAAAATAGTGGAAATGTTTGTGGTCCCTCGGAGAAGAAAGTGGAAACGTGAGAGAGTTGAAAAGGTTTTAAAAAAACCTTTAAACGTGTTACTTTTCCAGTTTTTCAATTTAAAAAACAATTATTTTAATAAAAAATGTTTAATGTCACTTTAGTCCCTCATTACGTGGCATTACACGTGGCTTTAAACGTGCCACATAATCATTAGCTGACGGAGTTAACTATGTGAGTAACGGCAGGGACTAACGTGACTGACAGATTACACTTTCAGGGACTATTTTGCATTTTCTCTCGATTCAGGGACCAAAATGACACCGAGTTACACTTTCAAGAACCAAAATGACTATTAACCCTTTTATTAGGGGTATTGTGGGAATAAAAAATTATGTCGAGGTGTATTGTGTATAAGTGGGGGTAAAAAAAACCTTCCTCTTTTTGTTGATCACATTCAAGCATTCAAGTTATGCCCACTTTTAAAATTTCAGCCCAAATATGTCTTTTTTTAATGGGTCATTTGCTTTCTTGCTTTTCTAATTAAAATGAGCAATTAAGCCATGAGGCCTTTCTGTCCTTCACTGCTTGTAATGCCCATCAGCAATCGGACTTTCTTTTTTCAATTGTTGCTTCTCTTTAAGGGTTTTTTTTAGAGTTTTTTTTATACCCCCACCGCCTCCCTCCATATCCCCCACATAATCCTATAATCCCCAAATTACTCTTGCCATAATCACCCAAAATTTGACTTTTGAGATATTCTTTGCTGGGGCCCACAATATCTCTAATCGGATTTACCATTATGGAAGGTAAATCCGATTAGCATTAAATACGCAGTAAATAAGCCAACCACTGGTCAAATCGGATTTATCAACAGTTAGATAAATACGATTTAACCTCGAAAAACAACCCAAAAAGAGAAATTTTGTCCGCGCGTATTTATCTAAATACGATTGGAAATCAGATTTACGTACCCCCTACGTAAATCCGACTTTAATTTTTTAAGAACCGTATGTATTGGGAGGTGGGGGTGTATCCAATTGCCAATCTGATTTACGTATGGGGCACGTACCCCCTACGTAAATCCGACTTTAATTAATTTTGATAGACATTTAATTTATTAACTACGTAACAATTTTGTATTTTGTAGATATTTTCTACACACGATGATGTTGTTGAGTGGGCGAAAGCGGTTGGGAGACGTATCGGAGTTGTTGTTATTATTGTCAGATCTGACACAGGTGGAGGTAAAAGGGAGACTAGAGATAAAATTAATTTTGGCTACGAGAAGCAAGGGGATTTCTGTAATAATTCTAGAGTTATCGGGTCGAAGAGAATAAGGTGTCCGTTCAAATTGAGAGCTATTCGTACCATACGTGATGGGGGTTGGCGTGTGAAGGTTAGGTACACACACATCAGTTGCTTACTACCCCAGTCGGGTCGACAGCTTTTGGGCGTTTGACTAAGCCGCAGAAGGCTATGGTTGATGAGCATACTTCTTTGAACGTTGCCCCGAAAGACAGTCTGATTGCTTTGAAGAAAAAATTTCCGGGTAACGTCGCTTCTCTTCCTCAAATATATAGGCAGTGTTACGCCTATAGGTCTTCTAGGAGGGGTCCTAGAACGGACATTCAGGAGCTGCTGCGATTAATTGAATCTGAAAATTATTTATGCTGGAGCAGAAAGGTTGAGGGTTCTGATATGGTCAGTGACATCATGTGGGCGCATCCCACTTCTATCAAATTATTCCGGTTGTTTCCCAAAGTTCTTATTCTTGACACAACCTACAAGACCAACAAATACAATCTACCTTTATTGGAGATTGTCGGGGTGACGTCTACAGAGTTAACTTTCTCGGTTGCTTTTGCCTATATTGCACATGAGCTCGAAAATCATTTTACTTGGGCATTTCAGCAACTAAAAGAATTATTCGACTTGCACGGGCTTCAACCACAGGCATTCTTGACAGACAGAGATCTAGGTCTAATGTCTGGTATTCTTAGTGTGTTTCCTTCTGCTACGAATTTGTTGTGTTCTTGGCACGTGACAAAAAATGTCAAGGCAAAAATTAAAGAGTTCGTGCGCGCGGATAGGCAAGGGGAAGTCTTCTCTCTATTGACTCACTTGACGAGTCAGAGTACTCATCTCGATTGAAGATTTTTGAGGACTCGTGCTGATCTTCCCGCTCTTATTAAATATGTGCATGATATTTTGTTGAAACCGCATAAGGAGAGATTTATCTTGGCATGGACTAATCATATCCCACACTTCAGTAATCTGACCACCAACAGGTACTTTTTGGCTAATAGTTTAAATTTATCGTGTTTAGTATTTTTATCATGTTTAGTATTTTTATCGTAGTTTAAATTTTTTTGACACGTGTTTAGTATTTTTATCGTTTAAATTTTTTTGACACGTGTTTAGTATTTTTATCGTTGTTTAAATTTTTTTGACACGTGTTTAGTAATTTTATCGTATATTTATTGTTGTGATTATTTAAGAGTCGAGTCAGCCCATTGGACTTTGAAGAGACATTTGGGGACTTCTGGAGGAGACTTGTCAAAATGTTTTCATTCAGTGCATGGCATGCTTAATCTTCATTTTGAAAAAGTCATTCGGTCTTTCCAACGGAGCATAAACCGTATTGAAGTTGCACACAATACTCCATTCTTTAAAAAACTTCGCGGTCTTGTCTCTCTAAATGCTTTGGATCATATTGTTAAAGAGTTTTCAAAAACTACATCTGGAGTTGGATATGACAAAGCTCGTTGTGGTTGCGTTCTTCGAAAGATACATCTTCTTCCATGTGCTTGTGAGCTAGGTATCTATCATGTCTCCGGTTCTTCTATTCCATTGGATGTTGTAGACGACCATTGGAAACAGTTGAATTTGGATTCTGTAGATGAAAAAATTTCCCAAGACCAATCTAATGCATGTGATATTTCATACCAAATGGAGATGATCTGGGCAAGATTTAATCGTATGACGGAGGAAGAGAGATTTGTCTTCAAGAAACAACTTAATGAGCTTGCATTCCCTACCACTTCTTCTATGGTTCCACCACCATTTAAAGTTAAAACTAAAGGCGCACCAAAGAAGAAAAAGAAGAAATTATTTGATGTCAAGCGTGATCCTTCTGGTTGGGAGCATGTGGATGAAAAGTTGAACATGACACAAGAATCTGGGACTTCCAAAAAATCATCTCAGTCGATAAAAGGCCTTCTCCTAATGTCTCAAAACCGTCTTCAAAATTGAAGGTATCTCAGAGTGCTTATAGAAAATTAACTCAGCAGTGGGACAAAACTTCTATTACCCGTGGGTTCCTCAACACTTACACTCTTATGTTGAGAATATTATTGATGTTGAGCCTGATGGTAATTGTGGGTTTCGAGCATTTGCTGTTGGTCAAGGTCTTGGTGAGGATGGTTGGCCTTTAATTAGGCAAGAATTAATTCAAGAAACAAAAGACAAAGACCAACTGTATACTGACATATTTGGGGAGCATAGACTTGCGGAGCTTCGACAAGCGTTAACCATTGATCACTACGGTATTCAGGAGGAGGATAAGTGGTTGAGTTTGACTGAGATGGGGTGCTTTATAGCAACCAGGTATAATGTGGCCCTAGTTCAGTTAACTTTGGGGATGAATTTTACTTATCTGCCTTTGAGAGGTGCTTATTCTTCTTCTAAGACTCGTAGTATCATATCTATTCTGCACGTGAGGGGTAACCATTGGATGCATATTTCTCTTTCGCCTGCCTGTCCGTTGCCTCCAGTTGCTCATTTATGGAAGCGTAATGTATCTCACGAATCCCTTACATGGTTGGATCCGTATACAGGCCGCTTCGCCCTATGACATGCCCTTGCTCCAGTCTTGGCCCCTCCCACTGATGCGCCCACCGTGGTAGATTTAGCGGATGATTCTGATGGTTGACTGCCTGACATTTGTTGTATTTATTTTTGCACCACGTTTTTTGTAATTATTTATCCATATTATTGTGTGTGTGTGTGTGTGTGTGTGTGTGTGTGTGTATATATATATATATATATTCTCAAAAAATTAATTTTTTTTTTTGTAAGTTGGATGTACCATAAAACAAGGTAAATTCGCTTTTGATTTTAACAAATCGGATGTACCCCCACCAACAGGTACATACGACTTGTTAAACATACAAATCGTATCTACCTATGTCCTAGGTACATACGCTTTGTATAATTAACAAATCGTATGTACCTAATCAGTAGATACATACGATTGCCTTTTTTTTCTATTCGTATTTATGTTTCTACGCTTCTTAATTTTACAAAATCGTATTTACCTCTTAAAACGGTAAATTCGATTAAGTCAATTTTCAGAGGGATATTTTAGGATTTTCATATTATGTGGGGGTACCAAAAAAAAAACCCTTTGACAACCAAAATACCCTTAAAACTTTACACAAATCCAAAATATTTACCATTTTTCATTTACATCTGTTGGAGATAGTTGCGTTTTCGCCATAAACGGAAGTACCTACTCCCGTTTTTGTGTTATGCAGAAGTACCTACTTTCGTTGAAGCTGCGCAGAAGTAAGTAAATCTGTTTTCTTCTGTGAAAAAGTACCTAATTCTGTGTGTTTTTAAAAAAAAAATTGACTTTTTCTGGCTGTGGCTCTTCCAGTCGAGATCTTAGAGCAAAGCCTGAGTAGGCTCCCCGTCAAGTACCTCATGCAACTCAAGTGTGTCTGTAAGGATTGGTTATTCCTAATCTATTGTAATAACCAATTCTCGAAGTAGTACCTTCACGTGTCAATCCAACGCCATCACCTTATCATTCTCGGTCTCATGGATTACACCCTCTCCTTCATCTTCACAATGGCGACGATTTCCCCCCGATGCAGCTTCAGCACCCTTTGAACAATCAGAATCTCTACCATTGCAATGGTATCATTTGTATTGCCATAGATAACAATTTTGCTATTTTATGGAACCCTTCCATAAGAAAATTCAACCTACTGCCGGACTTACAAAATCCACATCCAGAGAGTAAGCTTCACAATATATGGCTTTGGATATGATCATTTCACTAATAATACAAGGTCGTTGCTGTTTATTTCTATTAATGTTATGATGGGCGTAGGATGCCGAACTTAAGGTTTATACATTGGGTACCAATATTTGTAAAAAGATTGAATAGAAATTCCCTTATCAAGGATTCCCTTTTCCTTTACATGTTTCTGGATTATTAGTCAAGGAACTGTTAATTGGATGACATATAATAATGGTCGTCAACAGGTAAGTGTTTCTCTTCATTTGGGGAACGAGTCTTATCAACAAGTCTTGCAGCCGGACTATGGAGAGGCAATTTTTGATACTATATCATTGAGTGTGTTGAGAGATTGCATGTCTATCCTTACTTATTGTAGCAAATTTGTTGATATCTGGGTCATGAAGGAGTATGGTGTTAAGGAGTCTTGGACCAAATTGTTCAGTGTGCCCAAAGATTTTGCTACTCAATTCGGTAACAATCGATTTCAAAATACTAGAGCACTTTATGTTTCTGAGGACGAAGAGGTGTTATTGGAACTTTGGTCAACGTTGTTAGTTTAAATTCTAGTGATGGTACTTTCAAGACTCAAGAAATTCAACATATTCAAAACATCAGTGAGACGCAAAGAGACGATCGGTGTTTGGTCCCGAATATCTACGTTGAGAGTTTGATATCACCTTGTGATTAGTTTTGGGATGACAACTTACTTATATTGTTGTTTGTTGTTTTATTTTATTGCATTGTACCATTTGAACTATTTTAGACTTATTTATTTTCATTGATGCAAATACTAAAATTTATTAAATTTTTTACATTTTTTTGACCAAATTAAATTTTTTACATAAATAGTAAAAAAACAGATTTATCTACTAAATAGATAAATCTGCTAGTTTAAAAAATAAAAACGGATTTATCTATTCAGTAGATAATTCCGTTTTGAGAAATAACAAAACAGATTTACGTTGGTAAAATGTACACTCAAGTTTCTACAAAATGCACATTACCATATATTTGTAATTTGACCAAATCTCCACTAAATAGTTCACATGCATGCAAAAGATGCGGTGTTATGGGTTGTAATGGGGCCATGGTGAAATCAACCAGGGTAGGAAATAAGAAGGAAGGGATAATCAAAGGGTTAAAAACAAGAACAAATATAGTAACCCTTGAAACCAAATATGGAGCTCCTATCTATTTTACAAATTTTGTCCAAACTCCGAATTAATTTCACTTCCTTTCTTCATTCATTTTCTATTGAGTCGGCTCTTTTTGATTTGCCTTTTGTCTTGAGTAGACTCTATTTTTTTCTTTATTTGCCTTTTCTTGCTTTTTTCCAAGTTTTCTTTCTTTTTTTTCACTTTTTAAATATTATTCTTAGGAAGAAAAGGTAAGCACATTAGTCACTCCTATTTTGTTTCCTTCGTAGGAAAATATACTTGTAAGCACATGAATCACTCCTTTTTTTTAGTCATGACAAGATAGACAACTAAAATATAGGACAAAATTGTTATTTTCAATAGTTGCTCCACATTTAATCCCAAATGGTTACCACAAGAAAAGAAAAGAAATTATATCAAGGTACCAAAGAAATATATAACAATTATGCTAAAAGGGGGAACCTAATGGTTAAATTCAACAAACAACTCTGAGGCCAGAAAAATACCTAAATTCCCCAAAACTTTTTACATGATACAAATCAATTTTCGCCTTGAAATGGTCAAAAGACAAATTCTATAATAAAGAAAATTGGGAAACACATTCATATAAAAAGAAAGGGTAAAAGTTTATGTTTTAGAATCAATTCCTTTATGAAGGCCCAAATCCCAAATCTTACATTTAGAAGCTAGTTCACAAAAGAACTCAATGGGAACAAATGCTAATTATCAGGTTCCTAAGGACAACCCCACAGTTACAATCAAGCACAAGTCTGTGAAATAAATTAATTATGGTGTCCCCTAAAGGCATAATCTCTGTTTTTTCAATTTTAAGCACCATTCATTCAAAACAAGCTAGCCAAAAAAAAATGTTAGCAACACATGTAGTGGGTAAATGCCTTAATAGAGATCAAGTGACAAGATATAATATCCTCCCCCACACTAGCATGAAGCATGATCATCAATGCAAAATGATCAAATAGGAACCAAAATAATGAGAGAGTAAGAGTGACTTCCCTGAGAGAGCTTGCAGTCTGAACTGATTCCTAAAAATAAAAGAAAATAAAAACAAAACACAAGTATAACAAAAATAAATAAATAAATAAAACCCATATTGCCTCCTATGAAGCGCTTGTTTAACGTCCTGAGCTTGACGATAGTTAGTGCTCAATCAGGGGGTCTCCGAGAGCGAATTTAACATCTAACGCGGTGCACCTTCTTAGCTTTCTTACCATGTGGTTCACATTGTTCTTTTTTTTCCACATGGTGGATGAACTTCAACGGATGGTGAAAATTTTATTGTATCTTCACCGAACACTATGCTAGGATCTTGCAAAATAAGAATTTTTTCGAAAAAGTCCTGCATCTTTAAATCACTAAAAATGTTAGTTTCAACCACATCATCAAAATAGGAAGTTAAAGAAGATAATTTTTCATTGGGATTTAAAGCTTTTATAACATCCTCTTCTTTACCCCTCCTTAAAGTTACATTTCTCTTATGAACCTCAATTACAGCATCACCAATGGTTAAAAAATTTACCCAAATATTGGAGCTTTCTCATCTTTCTCCAAATCATGAACCAATGGGTCTTTCAGAATCTCCTCACAAATGCTCTCTTCAATAGGATTTTTTGTTTCTACTTGACTCCCTTCAGTAGGAGATATTATTTTGATTTTACTCCCTTTAGTAGGAGTCTCTTCATCTTTCTTGAGAATTTCTTCCTCTAGATTATCTTCCATGGAATCAAGTCTATCCCTCTAGGTATCAATTCTATCCCCCCAAGGTATCAATTCTTCTCTCAAAGGTATCAAATTTTTCAATTGTTTGCTCCATAAATTTGACCAGGAACTCATCGGTATCAGATTCATCCTCTTTTCTCTGCACTCATAGTGGCTTATAATTATCCCAGTTGGATGAATAAGGAGGTGGCTCATAGTCATCCCAATAGCAGAGAATAAGGCTCATGAGGAGAAGGAGAATATGGGATCTGACATTGAGGCAATACCAAGATGATTTCTCGAAATTCCTTTGTGTCTCTGCCTCTCTAATATAATCTCCAAGAGTCTTAACCATGATTTAAATTTTTCTCTTCAAAAAACTAAACTCCAGCCGTCTCTTGGGAAAGTATTAGCAATTTGTTTTTTGTATTTTTTCAATAAGATTAATAAAAAACAAAATTAAAACTAAAGCATAAATAAATGTCTAAAGGAATAAAAATCTTTTTCGTTTAATATTGCTAAATTAAACCCCGACAACGACGCCAAAAACTTCTTGCGTTAAGAGCACACTTAAAGAAAGTGTACTCTTTCACAGAAGTAGTGTAAAAGATTATCGTATCACAGGGATGAATTAACAAGTACCAAACTAAGATTATATATTGTTTAGATGAAAAGATAATTCAGTTATAATAACAAAACAAAATAAAAAGAAATAAATAACTAGAATTAAAATACTAGATTTAATAAAGAGAGAGAGGTCTAGGCTCACGGTTTCACTCGCAAGCTTCGATTCCCTTATGTCTAATTCTATTTGAATTCCTTTATTTTATTTAATTATCAATCCCTTTACTAAAACTAATAATTTGTTTGGTCGTTCGCGATTAATTAATATTTTTTTTCCTAAATTAACCTTTGTTTGGTCATGCAAGAATTTAAATTCAAGAAAAGCATAAAGAACCAAATGGTTGAATAATTGGAAGACTAAATTAAGGTTTGGTCATGCAATAATTACAGCCCCAATTATTCTATAGATCAACCAACTAATTACAGTACGGTCGCTCATCAATTAATAGATTATGAACATGCAAAGGGTAGTTAATCCTAATTATGTGCAAAACACAATAGGACAATATTAATTGAAATAAAAACCGGAATTCTAAAAACAGACGAGAACATAAAAAGGTCTCTTGATAAGTGCCAATGATATTTAATTTTTGATTTAAAAGAGTGGCACTTATTGAATCATTTGATATAAATTGAAATATGTTTTACCCCCAAAATACTTAATTTTACCAAATTTAAATTTAGCAACTATAAGTTTAGATTTAAGAGTCTTTGTTGCATTTTAATCCCTTTTGAGTTTTAAATAGATTGGAATTAGAGTGAAAAATTCTGGTAGCAAAAGGTCTCATTTTTCGCTAAACTTCCACTGATGGAAGTTGCACTTAAAATAGCAGCAGTTGTGTTTTGCACTGGATTACCACTGCTAGAAGTTACACTTAAAATAGCAGCAGTTGAGTTTTGTACTGGATTACCACTGGTGGAAGTTCCCCTGTAAAAACTGTCTGTGAAGAAAAATAGACACTTATTGTTCAGCAAGAGATCAACTTTCTTCAAGTGCAGGAAATCTTCCCTTGTCCAGCAAACACTACTTGTCCAGCAAGACTAGCTTTCTTCATGTGCAAGAAATCTGTTTTATGAAGGGCTTGTCCAACAAGCACTCCTTGTCTAGCAAGCTGAGGTTTCTTCATGTGCAGGAAAGCTAAAATACAAAGGGCTTGTCCAGCAACAAAAATGGTATCCAGCACGCCGCCTTAAATTAGGTTACGAATCTGTTCACTTTTCAACTGCTATAAAAGGATTCTTTCACTTCTTTTTCACAGATTCTGATATCTTACAGAGAGGATTACACAAGGGAACAAACCAATACTTACAATAAGTGAAGATTAGCTCCAGGGAAGCTTGGAAAAGTGGTAACTAGATTGTTCTTCGTTTCTTAATTTCTCTTCACCTTTGTAAAGGTTCCATGGAAATGGATAGGTAAACCTCTTTTATTGGGATTAGATGTAGTCAATCTCTCATCTATGTATGAATATTGATCTTGGTTGATTCTATGTTCAATCTATGTATTGATTTAGTGATTTCATATCATATTTAATGCTTTTGATAGTTTGATCACCTATTGATTGATTTATGATATGGTATTTAGTTTGAAAACTATCTATTGTGTTTGATCTAGTTGATTAAAGACATACCTCCAGATAGAGTTGATGAAGTCTAATCCCAATGTTTTTAAGTATTTGAATCACGAAAAAGTCTTATCAAATCTTGGCGTCGTTGCCGGGGATTTGAGTAAATATTAAGAGCATCGCTACATATCTTACGGTTTTAGTGACTTTGTATATTTATTTTTATGTACATAATCTTTGTTTTTATACTAACCCCTCTTGCTAGTCAAATATATTCCTAATGTTAGCTAGTTCTTTTTCAGATTTTCCAAAACAGGTAGAAACCATGGCTGCTTATGGTTACAACAACTATCACTATGCCCAAGAATGGAAACAAACTCACTGGAAAAGTTTTGGGGAACCTTCTTATCAACAATACAGTCAATATCCTTTTCAAGTGGATAGAAGTTCAGCAATGGAAGACACTCTGATGCAATACATGCAGTATTATAATGCAGAGCCAATAGATACAAAGGTTTCCTCAATCTCAAGATCGGAGGATAATATGATTCAGTTGATGCAGGTTTCCATTGCTACCCAGGAAAGTATTAATACCTCAGTTCAAAATATTATTTTTATTGTTGGAGAAATAGCTAAGAAATTGGTTGATCAACAAAGCGGCATACACACTCAAACCAATCGAAAGGAACATGAGGATTCTATGAGCATCATATGTGATGAAGTGATTGGTAAGAGAACACATGGGGAAACCATTGTGGTGGAAACTAAAGGTAATGAAATGTTCCACCAAACACCTCCTCTGATAGCCAAGAATGTTGTTGAGGAGGATGAGAAAGAAAAAGAATACTTAGTGGAAAAAGAAGAGGAAAACAAACAAAAGAGAGAGAAGGAGGAGAAGGATGAGAAATCAAGTTCATTTGGAAAATCAATAGAAAAATGCTTGTGAAAACTTTAAATTCATAGTAAGATCTTTTGATTGCACTCGTTGACAGTCAAATCTGATACTTTGAAATATAAAAAGTGCATTTTAACCAGGAATGACATGAATTTGTTTGAAATCCGGACATACACATTTTGTGTCAATGAGTGAAACACAAAAACAGATTATAAATATTCATTGTTTCATAGAGATTTATTTTGTTTGAGTCTCATGTTATTACATACGTGGAAAGGATCAGGGCAGTTCATTTCTATAAACCCACTAAGCCAAAAAGCCAACCAAATGATGATAATATCCTTTGCTTACCCAACTTTGAGCCTTTAAAGAAATTTTTCTTTCTTGAAACCGAACCATCAAACCTGTGAATTGAAAAAGAAATCTCCTTACCCTATGCTTCAGGATAAAAGAGCAACTTTTTAGGTAACAGTTTATGCTAAGTTGAGGAGAAAGTTTAGTGATATCAAAGGGTTTTAGGGGCATTATTAGTATATATAAAAAAAATTCTTTCTGTTCAAAAAGAAGCTTGATCTTTAGTGGAAAAAAAAAGAAAAAAAAAAGAGAAAAGAAAAAAATATTAAAAAAATGAAAAAAAAAGAAAAAAGAAATACTAAAAGAGTTACCTGTTATCTATAGTACATTTGTATAATATTTGAGTGATTGCAATTAGTATGTAAATAGTAAATAGTGAGTAGAGTTGTTGGTTGCTCTTTTAATCCTAAAGCATATTTTGTTATCCAGAAAGCCAAGTTTGTTTGTAGCCCAGCCTCATTACAACCTTGAAAAGTATTTCTGAGGACAAACAAAATTTCAGAAACCCTTGTATAATTGCAGCCAAAAGAATCTTCAACAATGATGATGGTTCTTAATCAATCAAGCTCATTTCTCAAAAACACTCATCCACATCCTTTGCAAGTAAAAACAATCAATTCAATAAAGATTTATGATGCCCACAACTAACAGTGTCAATCAAAATACAATTGATGCATCATCATGTAAGTTAACCTGTTATACAATCCATTGTCTTTCAATCAAGAACAACACATTTCTCACCAGATAGTGTATGGTTCTCTCAACTAACCAGGTAGGAATTTTCTCACATCATTCACTGAATTAATCCTTTCAATCAACTTTGTTACCTGTCTCACAAGTCAATGCACCAGTCAATTCAATCATAGATCACTAGGGTCTTTTCAGGGTTGTAATGAGGCTGGGCTACAAATAAACGTGGCTTTCTGGATAACAAAATATGCTTTAGGATTAAAAGAGCAACCACGAACTCTACTCACTATTTACTATTTACATACTAATTGCAATCACTCAAATATTATACAAATGTACTATAGATAACAGGTAACTCTTTTAGTATTTCTATATAATTTCAGAAATACTTTTGTCTGAGGACAAACAAAATTTCAAGTTGGGGAGAATTTGATAAGTGCCAATGATACATAATTTTTTATATAAAAGAGTGGCACTTATTGAATCATTTGATATAAATTAAAATATGTTTTACCCTCAAAATACTTAATTTCACAAAATTTAAATTTAGCTACTATAAGTTTAAATTTAAGAGTCTTTGTTGCATTTTAATCCCTTTTTATTTTTAAATAGATTGGCATTGGAGTGAAAAAATTTGCTAGCAAAAGGTCTCATTTTTCACTAAACTTCCACTAGTGGAAGCTGCACTTAAAATAGCAGCAATTGTGTTTTGCACTGGATTACCACTGGTGGAAGTTACACTTAAATTAACAGCAGTTGAGTTTTGTACTGGATTACCACTAGTGGAAGTTCCCCTTTAAAAACTATCTGTGAAGAAAAATAGACACTTATTGTTCAGCAAGAGATCAACTTTCTTCAAGTGCAGGAAATCTTCCCTTGTCCAGCAAACACAACTTGTCCAGCAAGACTAGCTTTCTTCATGTGCAAGAAATCTGTTTTATGAAGGGCTTGTCCAGCAAGCTGAGGTTTCTTCATGTGCAGGAAAGCTAAAATACAAAGGGTTTGTCCAACAACAAAAAGGGTGTCCAGCACGCCACCTTAAATTAGGTTACGGATCTGTTCACTTTTCAATTGCTATAAAAGGATTCTTTCACTTCTTTTTAACAGATTCTGATATCTTAGAGAGAGGATAACACAAGGGAACAAACCAAGACTTACAAGAAGTGAAGATTAGCTCTAGGGAAGCTTGGAAAAATGGTAACTAGATTGTTCTTCAATTCTTTCTCTTCTCCTTTGTAAAGCTTCCATGGAAATGGATAGCTAAACCTCTTTTATTGGGATTAGATGTAGTCAATCTCTCATCTATATATGAATATTGATCTTTGTTGATTCTATGTTCATTCTATGTATTGATTTAGCGATTTCATCTCATGTTTAATGCTTTTGATAGCTTGATCACCTATTGAATGATTTATGATATGGTATTTTGTTGGAAAACTATCTATTGTGTTTGATCTAGTTGAAATCACCTATTCGGAAGTTTTGCTCTGAACCTGTTAAAAATCTTGCAAATGGAGGTGTCTGCTTGGTTCAGAAGTTTGGTTCTGAACCTTTGTAATCCCAGAAAAAAAAAAGAGACGCGCGCGTTTCATTACTGGCATTTTTGATTTTTCGCATGGTTTGGGGTGTCTAGTGAGTAAGGAGGGAGTTGTGTTGTATGAAGTATGGCCCTTCAAGTTATGCCCACTTTTATAATTCCTGCCCAAATATGTCTTGCTATTAATGGGCCATTTGCTTTCTTTCTTTTCTAATTAGGGTTTTTTTTACCCCCATCATCTTCCATTATACCCACACAAAATATGAAAATCCGAAAATACCCCCCATAATATTGACTCAATCGGATCTACCTCATTTATAGGTAAATCCGCTTTGAGATTAATCAAAGGCGGATTTAACTAAATCCGATTGAATGTAACAAAACGCATCGGATTTAAAATTAGTAGGGTAAATCTGATTTTGAATTTAACAAAGCGGATCTACCCCCACAACAGTTAGATCCGATTTGTTACATGCAAAAGCGGATTTACCCTTTCCCAGGGTAAATCCGACTTCGTAAATTACTTTTAAACATTTACATTTTTTTTACAGCATTTAATATGATAAATATATATATATATATATATATATATATATATATATGGATAAATAATAGAAATAATTACAAAAATGTGGTACAATAATAAATACAAGAAATCTATAAACACGTGTGTATCTAGACCGTCTAAATCGTCGGAATCATCGGCTAAGTCTACACAGGTGGGCGCATCAGTGGGAGGGGGACGGGGCATGACCGGAGGAGCTGTAGACTGCCATAGGGCAAAACGACCGGTAAACGGATCCAACTATGAAGGAGAATCCTCTGATCGATTATGAGACCACATCAAAGCAATTGGAGGCAACAGACAGGCAGGCGAGATCGAAATATGCATCCAATGTTTCAGAATAGATATGATTTTATACTTAGAAGAAGAATACATACCTCTCAAAGGCAGATAAGTAAAATTCATATTCAAAGACAATTGAACTAGGGCCACATTATACTTAGTTGCAACAAAGTACCCCATCTCAGGCAAACTTGACCACTTATCCTCCTTCTGAAAACCGTGTTATTCAATAGTTAACGCTTTTCAAAGTACTGCAAGTCTGTCCTTCCCAAACATGTAAGTATACAGTTGCTCCCTGTCCTTTGTTTCTTGGATTAAATCTTGCCGAATTATAGGCCAACTATCCTCACCAATATCGAGACCAACCCCAATTTCTCGGAACCCACAATTACCATCCTAGTAGCAACTATGGAATTCACAATTACCAACCCCAACTTTGTTTCATATGGATCTGAAAATTCAGAATATTCAAGCAACTATCATAGTAGCAACTATCCCATTTTTTATGGCTATGAAGATGCATATTGGTGGATCCTTTGCACTGAAAAATATTTCAAAACCAAAAGAACAGCATATGTGGACAAGATGACTGTGGCTGCAATGGCTATGAGAGGTGAAGCTCTCAAATGGTGGTTATGGTGGTCTAAATGTCATCCACAGTTGGGCTGGGATGATTTCACCACCCATTTTCTTTGGCAATTTAAGCCTGAATATCGTGAGATCTTATCTGTTCCAGATGAAAAAAAGCTAGAAGAGTCCCATTCAGAGTCACTGATTTCAGTTGTGGAAGAAAATGAGAAACAACATGATGAAGAAGAAGCAAAGTCGGAGTTGTTAGGAGTTGAGTCATTTTTTGTCCAAAAAAATCACACTGAGAAAGAAAGGGACGAACAACCAAATGAAGCAGAACCACAACAACTTGAGGAAATAAAAAATGACGAAGAGGATGAAGAACTAAAAATAGCAGCTCCATCGGAGTCACTGAACTCCGCTCCTCCGACGACGGTTCGCACTCATCCACGGCCTTGTTATCAACCGTCAGATCTTTCGAAGCCGCAACCAAAACAACCGAAAAGCGTCTCAATCTCACCACCGCCACCACTGCCTTCAAAGCCGCCAGATCGTGAGGTATCTACCTTCCCAGATCTCTCTAACCCGTATCCTCCTACCCCTCCACCTCCCTTACTTCAACCACGGTTAACGCCGCCACCAAAACCACCAGATCCATGGGTTTATAAGTCGCCGCCGGTGGAATCTCAGTACTCAATAAATAGGTGTACACTACCCAATTCTGAGAATGATTTTCAAAACCACCACAGTCTTTACCCATTTCCTTTTTGTTACCTATCAAAATGTTTTCCTTTGTTTAGTCTACGGTGGTCACATATTACCTCTTTTGCGCCGTTCACTGAGAACCATTCACCAGCTAGCTCCGTCTCACCCATCCAAAACCATTCTCCACCATTAGATTTGCACTCCTTTGTTAAAACAGAATCCCAACCATCCACAACAAACACAATCTGTGACACTTTCTGCGAGCCAGTAGTGGTTAGCCACGTGTCATCCTATTTTGTTCACACACACGTTACTAGTACTGCACCTTCTAAGAAATGTGCAGTTTTTCCTACATGTCCCACTATTTCCACAAATATTTTCCAACCATCCTTCGCTCCTCCATTTAATGAGGCAGCTGTAACCCACTCAATTTGTGCTATTTATCTCTCTTTAGCCCACATGCCTCATTTGCTGGATTCGATGCCTTCTTTATCTATCTCTCACAATTTCATTTTTGTGAGCTTTTTCTCGTGTTCCGTGGACACTTGTGCTCCAAGAAAACTGGACACACAATCAATTATTTCTTCGGCAAAAGCATCAATGGGACTAAACGCATGGTCTTAGCACAAAAGCATGGCTTTCTCATTTGCAACAGATTTACAATTCAACAATGGGACCCCGGATGATATTTGGATACATTTACCGTGCTTAATTATCCTCAATTCAAGCAATGGGATCCGGGTGATGATCTTTTGGTTTTTACAATGGCTTGGTCTTGTCAATTCAAACAATGGGATCCAGGAAAATTTGTAATTCCATCAATTTTCTTCAACCTTGAGGACAAGGTTGGTGTGAAGAGGAATGGAATGTAATGATCCAAGAATAATCACTAATGGTCCAACCTAAGAGAAACAAGCCCAAAATACCTAGGAGAGTATGTGACCTAATAAGAAGCACCTAGAAGGTTCTAGAGACATATGAGTCATCATTTTCCCTTTTTACTATTTTGTCTTTTAGTTAGCATTGGATTCCTTACCCTTTAGCACACTATGTATTTGAAGTGCTATATATCCCCTTGAATGTAAGAGGCCAATCATCAATGAAAAACAATGTTAAGAGTCTTTTTATTTTCTTAAAGGAGGCGCTCTCCCCTCGAAAGGAGCTTTAATTTTCCGTTATTGTGTTTTAAAGGTTCACCCATTTTTGGGTACCTTACAGTACCCTCCACCGGCGACCACCGTGCCGGCGGTCATATCCGCCGCTTCTACTGCCGGAGGAAAGGTAGAAGAACAGTTTTTGGTTTTGTAATTTTTAGGCTTAAATACAGTTTTGGTCCCCCAAGTTTCACCAACTCACGATTTTGATCCCTCAAGTTTTAATTTCACGAATTTGATCCCCCAAGTTTCACCAACTCACGATTTTGATCCCTCAAGTTTTAATTTCACGAATTTGATCCCCAACTTGGGGGATCAAATTCGTGAGTTGGTGAAATTTGGGGATCAAATTCGTGAAATTAAAACTTGAGGGATCAAAATCGTGAGTTGGTGAAACTTGGGGGATCAAATTCGTGAAATTAAAACTTGAGGGATCAAAATCGTGAGTTGGTGAAACTTGGGGGACCAAAACTGTATTTAAGCCTAATTTTTAAGTTAAAAACTAATTTATTTAAACTGAAACAAATATCAATAAAATATGAGTCAGCATGCCACGTGGACGCCACATCAATTAAAATATCCATGTGGCGTGTCCACTCATGATTTTCGTTAGCCCAATCAGCAATAATTAATGGCATGGACTAATAATGCAAACGGAAAAATAAGATAGGGACCAAAATGCGTATTTCGTTAATTTAGGGACTAAATTTAAAATGATCCAATTTTGTAGGAACTAAAAGCATATTTTACCTATATTATATATGTAAAGGAGACTTGAACATTTTTTTTTAGTGAAAACTTCAATTGTTAATTACTTAACTTTAATTTAAATTATTGCAAATAAATAACCACTACTTACTTTAACATTCGAAATCTTTCCAACTTAGCATGTATTTCAAAGCCATATATATAAAAGAGACTTTTACTCTTTTTTTATAGCTAACCACAATATCATTTGATATTAATACTCACTTTAAGGCTAAATATTTGAAAATTATTTAATTTTATATTTTGGAATTCATTATGTTCGACCCCCACATATTCCATCCCCTTCCTTTTCCTTTGACAATACATATTCCATCCTCTCATCAAACTCTATCTAAAGCACTAACTATAATATATTCACATAATTATAATAATATATTCACATAATTATAATCTATTATCTTTACTAATAGATAAAGAGAGTAAGTCAAAAAAACTGCTTTTTGGTGTCCACTTTTCACTTGCCAATTATACCCTTCAAAACCACACACACGGACAGCAAGAAGAAAACATAGGAGAACAGTTACCACAATAACAAACGGCTACCACTATGTCCACTACCACAACACTTGCCAACACTCACAACTTCCGCCAATTCTTCCTTCTTCCATTATTTTGGCAACTGAAAGTTAAAAAATGGTCTCTTAATCAAGATCATTCACTTCCACCCCATCATTGTGTCTTAAGGTATGTTCTATAATTGCCTTTATCATGTTCATTTATCCTTTATTCATCTACTCATGATAATTTTAACCAAAGTTTCCAATTTTAATTTGGGTATCTTCAGCCCTTTATTCATCTACTCATGATAATTTTAACCAAAGACACAGATTTAGAAAACCAAAACCTATCCTTGGCTTCTTATACCGTTGACAAAACCAGAATGAGAAATTAATTCTCCAAAGAACGCAAGAAAAATATATGCTAATTTTGACAAAATGGATACTGAATTTAGAAATGAGGATAGCAACATATGAAATATACATAGTCGAATACATTTGCATCATATAATTAGGCTAGCACTCATGTCTCTCTCTTACTCATTGATTGGATAATTTTTTACTATTCTTTATACGTAACGTAAATCCTTTGTACTCTAAAATAGAACTCATGAAACTATAATATTAGGATTTTGCTTTTTTATTATCAGATTGGGAGTTTGGTTTTAAAAAAGGTGAACTTAATTTGTTTGCATCTGCACATGACCTTAGTTAATATACTTAGACTTTATGGAGCAACTGAATATAGATGAAATCATTAATCATGTTTCTCAATGGGAATATTATATCGGTCAAAGTAATGGGAATATATCAGTCAAACAAACTTGGTTTGGTTTCTTTGCTTAAGAGGCTCACTATAGTGCAAACCTACATATACATTGTTTATGTATATTCCTTATGATGCTTTACGATAGATGACCCACTCATTAACACCTCCTTCGAACCCATTATTTTAAGCCAACCACCTTTGCTCTTAAACACGGTAATGTAACTTCAAGCTTATTTCACCACAGCACTTTAATTTCACATACTTTTATCTTTCATTTACAGTTCTCTTTGTAATTTTCTTATTTGCTATATATACTTTCTTGATGTGCCTGAATATATACCTCGGTGCTTCATGTATTATACGTTTACATGATAAGGCTTTTGTTGCTCTTTATAGTTGATAAATTAAATTTTATTACTAACTGTGACTAATCCTCCGAATACAATACAAATTTGCTAGGGATTATAATATCATTATATCATGGAAAACACCAAAAGGCAACAATCGCAACAACATCAACGAGAAAGATGGAGACAATTTGCAAGAAATAGAAGGGAAAGATTAAGCATGGAACAAAGACAACAACAACTATCACGAAGGAGATCAAACTATCAGCAACAAAAAGGGAAAGGAATACAAGTCCAGACATGCACCATAGGTAACGAAATATACTATTAAATTTCATGTTTCACATGTTTTTCTCCAAAAAAACATATTGAACATAGTCGTCCCTATTTAAACTCATGTGTAGAACATAACACCGGAGCAACTACCTTTCAACGAACACATGATAATGAAGCTGGACCAAGTACAAGACATATTAATCAATCTACACACGGTAAGCTTACTATTTTATAATTATTTTAATAAATTTTATATTTACTTTAATCAAAAATATATCGCCCTTAATCTACACTTAAACGGATGCAGATCATAACTCTGCAACCGCTACCTTTCAAGGAATGCATGAAAGTGAAGCTGGACCAAGTACAACATATGTTAGTGAGTCTATACATGGTAAGACCACTGTTTTTAAAATAAAAGTCACACTACCGCTTTGAAATTCAGTTAGATAGTACTTTACAGTTGCTTTAAAAATATAGATATAGATATGGAAGATGAGGTTATCCGAGACAATTCCAACTTGGCGGAGCCTGATGTGCAAAATGGGCATACAATGGATTCAAGTCATGTTGGACCACCATGTGTTAATCGAGGTATGATGAATTCTTTTCGGTTTCATTAAAAAATAACCCTCTAATTATTTTTTAGTACTTCTTATGTCTTTTTTTGATAATATTATAATAAAATAGTATTATGTAAATTCTATATATACCATTATATGACAATATTCAAAAATGTTTGCACCTTATGCCTAAATAAATACATTAATTTAATCATGTATTATGCAAAAAAACATGATTCTAATGATCTATGGTCATTAGTTTTTACGATGATTATTATCATCACATACACATACATATAACAGTTGTAGTTCTTTCTATCACAGAACGACAACATAGATACCGATCAACACACAATTGTGCTCGAAATTGGCGAAACAACGCCATGATGGCCATACCACAATTGCCTCAACCAAGAACGTGTAGACATTGCAATGCACGACAATTTCACCACGAATCAAATGATATTTGTTGCTCTGGTGGGAAGGTTTCGCTTGCAATACCTACTGCTCCTCAAGAGTTGCTACATCTGTTTTCAGACAATTCATCTGAAGGAAGACATTTCAGGCAGCATATAAGAAGCTATAACCATGTTCTTTCATTCACTTCCCTTGGTGTCCATCTCGATGAAAATATTGCCGCAACAGGACGTGGTATATATACTTTTCGTGCTCAAGGTGCAATATATCACAATATAGGAGGATTCTATCCAAATGAGGGTTGTAGGCCACGTTTTTTGCAATTGTACATATATGATACTCAACGTGAATTACAATACAGGATGCTAGAAAACCCACAACTTCATCAAAATATAGTCCATAAGTTGCAACAAATTCTCTATCGATACAATTCTTTTGTCCATGTATTCAAACAGCTTGCACTACGCCCAGATATCCAAGAGTGCACCCTTCTCATTAAAGAGCGTCCTGCTAATCAACCACAATATACTCTCCCAACTGCTTCGCAAGTTGCAGCAATTATTGTCGGTGGAGATGCTGAGTCAATGGCAGCCGAAAGGAATATCAATGTCATAAGTCATGCTGGAAATCTAACGAGGGTTCAAGAAACAAAAGGGTTTTATGATCCTCTTCAATATCCCCTACTATTACCTTTTGGAACGTATGGTTGGGACATCGACACCAGCAGTTCTAATGGTCGAAAGACATCATGTTGTCAATATTACAGTTATACGCTTCAGGTATGTATCAACATCATTACAAATTTTTGCAAGTTGTTTTCTTAAAATTAAGCTTACTTACAGTGCTATTTCTTTATTAATTGAATATATAGATTCGGCCCAACGTTTCTTCCATATTATTAACCCTAAATCTGGCCTTTGCAATGGGACATCAACCCTAAATCTGGCCTTTGCAATGGGACAAGGTTGTTATGTCGTGGTTTTTTCATGAATTTGTTGGATGTCGAAATTCTAACAGGCAGTAATGCTGGTAAAAGAGCTTTCTTACCTAGAATTAAGCACAAGATAACCGAGACTACAGGACTTCCTTTTGTGCTTATTCGGAAGCAATTTCCTGTGTGACTAAGTTTTGCAATTACAATAAATAAGGCTCAAGGACAGACAATTCCAAATGTTGGCATCTATCTTCCACGACCCGTGTTCAGTCATGGTCAATTATATGTTGCTTTATCAAGAGGTGTTTCTATGGCTACAACAAAAGTCCTAATCAAAGATGGAAATATTGAAGGAGAAATTGGAAACTTCACTAAAAATGTCGTCTACAAAGATATTTTGTTATCTCAAACTCAGGTATTTTTGTTTTAAATGGAATTTTCGTCGTCTATAAGATATATCTTTAGCATACAACAAATTATTTTTTTGTCATACATATAGTAGTAATTAATAACTTTATTATGCACAGGCAAACTAAAGTACAAACAGATCGTCCAATTACATCGAGAGTTTAGTACAAGTAAATTGGACATCTACACACACAATAAGGTTATTTTCATGCTTAATTATGTTTGACTTTGTTATTGTCATTTATTTATTTATTGACACGTATGAGTTGACAATTTTTTTTAGGCGGCAAACTTTGAAGAGCAGTGGAACATATGGAAGGATAAAATATCACCACCACCACCTATTCTGCCCATTGACAACAAGGTTATTTTTCATCTACATAAAATAACACTTTCATATTCCAATTTTTTCCATACATTATAAATCAAAATAATACTCTACATTTCTTTGTCATAGGTTCATCGTCTAAAACTATACTCTATTAGTTGGGGTGCCACAGTGTCAACAGACAAGACTGAACTTTGGAACTTGATAAACAGGGAATTATCACTAATGAAGAAAGAGACTGATAGGTAATGCACAATGATCCCTTTACAAAAATTCTTTGTTATGAGGTTTTATTTAGAACTTTTGTTCAACCATAGAATTAGTTACGAGGTCTTTTTACATTAAATGAGCACTACCTTCTTTTTCAAATAGTAGAGAGGACGAAGATGTAAAGCCAACGGGTGACGATCATGTTAGCGCATTTCAATTGAAACAAAATATATGCACTCTCCAGGTATTCTTTTACTTTTGGTTTTTTACATTAACTTAACTTTGTGGCTTTCAACATAATGTTGGATTGACAATATATTAAATATTATCCTTTACTAACACGTGTGATTGACTTTGTAGTTTATTAAAAAAAGAGAAGTGATTGATCAATTCTTTTATGAAGCACTAAAAATAATCCTAGAGAGGTCTGTACTCAAAATTCTTAAGTATTTTTTTGATGTCAGTGCATTATTTTAAAGAAGATAAAAACAAATTCTGACAATTTGTTTATAAAATGCAGGGAAACACACAAAACTCCAAATTCTGAACCACTTTTTGGTCTACCGTTGAAGCAATGATTTAACATGAATAGACCATGCAATTTGTAGCCAAAACATATTTTCTTTTTGGTTTTATTTTCATTTGTGTAACTTATCCTCTTTTTAGCCCTAATACTTATTAGCAGTTCTTATACATCGTTCATTCACAGATAGAAGAGTTTCATTATTGTGAGTATGCAGACGCCTTGCTTGGATACCTTGATCATATACCTTGCTCTTTTTTAAAGGATATTTTTTCATATACTTATGTTATTGGTGGATATCACCTACAAACTGCTATTTACATTTGGATTTGTGGTCATTCGATAAACTTATGTTGGCATTTATTGCGCTCCATAAAAAAACACATACGATCAATACGACTATGCAAGTATTTACTGAAGCCAAACAATATCACAGTGCCCAAAAGAGACTAGCGGAAGACGGGCGCTCCCGCGCCCGTCTTCCGCTTTTGATTATTGGTCTACAGTAGACACTTAAGTAGTACTGGTTTATGTAGTACTTGATATAAAGGCCCAGATCGGCTCGGCGAGGTCGAAAGGCACTTGGAACCACATGTGAAGACATGAGGTGTGATATGACCTTTCGACCTCACCAAGCCGATCTTGGCCTATACATCAATAGGGTGTGAATAATGACATGCTGCAATGTCTTTATTGGACTTTTGGAGAGAAGCCCATTTGGACTGAGCTAAATCAATCCGGAACTCACAATAAACTAGTACTACATAAGTGTCTACTGTAGACCAATAATCAAAAGCGGAAGACGGGCGCGGGAGCGCCTGTCTTCCGCTAGTTAATTATTAATCAGCAGGGTTCAAAAAATCACATTCCTACTCACTATATAAACTCTGCCAACTCACACACTCTACCTACTCACTCTTAATCTCATTCCTCTCCTTTTCATGTTGAGTTAGTGTTGCAGCCTAATGCGATTGTTTTTGTTGGCCTCTAAGTTTGATTCACTTCATTTTTTCATTTCCTTGCAAGTTCGGAGGGTTATTCTCAATTTGTAGTTGTTTGATATTGTTGTTTCTTTGTGGGATCCTTCTCATGAAGAGTTTTTTTTTTGATAAGTTCTCTCTCATGAAGAGTTAATTGTAGGTGGTCAAATTACTTAGAGGATCATTGTATATATCTAATTGTTGTATATTGTTCTTTATCCAATGCTTCTCATGGAGACTTATATTATAGATGATTAAAATAGTAGAATTTTCTAAGTTGTATGCGCGAGTTTCAAAAGTTCTTTTTGAGTTGTACATTCTTTTGTTTTTTATTTTTATTCAACAAGTGATTTCGTTAGGCTGATGGGGGTGACAACTAATTCAATTCATCACATGGCTACAAAAAATATTTAAGAAATTTATGTGACAAGTTATTTTATGTTTGTATTATAAATTATATGAATTTCAAAAATATAAATAAATAAAAATGTTCTTTAAAATCTAATAGAATGTAATTTTAATGGATTAATAATAAATTTATCAAAACTTCAAGTTTCAGTTGTTAGCTTTAAAATAAGTTAGTATCTATCTATCTATCTATCTATATATTATATATGTAAAGGAGGCTTGAACTTTTTTAGCACAAATGTAGAGAAGACTTGAGTTCTATTTTAAATGTACAATTAAAATTTATAGTAGCAGTTTTAGTTTAAGATAGAGTTTAACTTTCCCATTATTTGAAACATAAACTACAATTAGTGGAGTTGTATCCTCAAAGTGATGCCTTTCCAATTTCTCAATGTTATATAACTGATCAAATATTATGACTAGAAGACATATATTTTTAAATGGAGTTATAAATTAGTTTTTCTTTTTTACAATAAGTTATAAATTAGTTACGAAGGCACTAACTCGATACTGACTTTTTATGTTTCTTGGTAGATATTAAAATATAATAGTCTTAATTATGTAGAATGACCTCATGTTACGATTATTATTGGCCTGCAATTTGATTAAAACAATTGCGCCTATATACGTTAAAATTATATAATGAATTAGTGATTATTATTGAATTTGTACTAAAATTTATTTAGTAGTCCAAACGTTTTGCATTTGAAAGATTGGAAATGACATTCATATGCTTTGGATATGAAAAGCCAAACTTTGAATGATCATCATATCAAAGTGGTAATAAGTACTATATAATTGCATTTTCTTATGGTAGAAAATACCTATAAATAGTTGTTGTTCCATAAGCCTCACACACACAAGTCTTATACACCATCTATAGTCTAAAAGTGAGAGTTTGAAAAAACTAAAAAGATTTGCAACTCTTTCTATTTGTAACCATGGGCAGAGGTAATTTCATTGTTTCAAGTTATTTTGCATTTTGTTGCTAATGTTTTTGTTTTTGTTTTTAATTCAAAAATGTAAACACTTCTATTATATCTTAGAAGTTTAGTTCGGCTATGTGTATGATAAATATTTCCTCAAAATAATGTACGATAAATATTTATGAATCTACCAATACTTAGTAATTAACTTTGATCTTATATGACAAGAATAACTAAGAAAGGTTTTACCACTGTAACCTTTGTGAAAATGAAATTAAAAATGGCGACGACTTCTTACTTTGAAATTTTTAATTGGAGTATGTGTCAACTCTTCTTCCATGTTATTTTTTATGTTTTATTATTTTTAGTATCTCTAAATAAATTGAATGCAATAATATTTAACCCCTAAATTGTCCCTTCCATTCCTTTCCATGACTACTTGAAATTGAAATGCCTTTATTAAATAAAATATTTAAGAAACCAAATATGAAAACACTGGAATAAAGTACAACTTCACAAATTCAAACCCATAACCATTACATTTGAAAACATTTAATTTCAAGTTGGTTCAATGTGGAGTATTTTACCGTTCATGCTTAAATCATTCTGAATCCAACAAAGTAAAGTTCCAAATTTTAGAATTTTAATTATATATTTCTTTTAATTCATTTACATGATTTATAGAATTTGGTACAATATTTATTACTTAAAAATAAATCTGTTACGAAAATTCCATTAAAAAAGAAATAATTAGTCCAAAATCTTATTGTAAGTTTATCTTCCATGCTTATTTTACACAAGTAAAATAATTACAAGAACGAATATTGATTTAAAAGTACTTATCCTAAGAATAGTTTTCATAGCTACCGACTCAAAGTGGCCTTTTGTATTGTGTAGAATGGAATACCCAATAAAAATATCCAATGCAATGACAATAAATAAAAGTCAAGAGCAATCATTAAAATATGTGGGATTATATCTGCCAAAATCCGCATTAATTTAGTCATCGGCAACAATATGTTGCGTTATCACCACAAAAGGTTTAAAACTTCTCATCATTAAAGAATATGAGAAATATGTGGAACTTAAAATGTAGTCTGCAATGAAGTATTTTGTAGGATTCCTCAATGTGAATATAATTAAGTCATCTTCACAAATACTCAATATATTTGTCGTATGTTTATTTTCTAAAATCATATATGCCTCCGTGTTTAAATAGATTTATTATGCTCTACTTTAAATTCCAATAAGAAAAACATTTTAAATAAACCCGTGCAACGCACAGGCTTAACCCTAGTCACAAAGAAAGAGATGCTATGTTTGCCAGAGGGGAAAAAAGAAGAGGAACTAATATTGTGGAGTGATTACCTGAAATGGTGAGTATTTATAAGTGGTCGGAGAGTAAATTATAAGGGTAAAATGTTATTTTTTGTCTGTGAATGTGTGAGACATTGTTAACATAGTCCTTAAATGTATCGAAATTGCAAAAGCATCTCTAAGTGTCTCTTTAGTAAGTCATTTTGATCCTCACAAATATATCTTTTCATAGTCATTTTCAATCTCAATGTGCTTTATGTTGGTCATTTTAGCCCATAAAATTATCGACAAACAAAAGAGACAGTACTAAGGGTGTGTATGCAATTTTGATGCCTTAGGTGCTACAATGGCAGTGTCTCACATATTCAGGGAACAAAATGACTACTTACCTAAACTATAGCAAAAGCAATCCATACTATATATGTGTATAATTGTAGTAGACACCTATAAGCACCGAAATTGACACAAAAGCAGTTTTTTAACTGAGTTAAACGGAAACTATAAAAAAAGTTCAATATTGTAGGTATTTGAAACTTAAAGGAGCAACTTGAGAATCGCTAGCACTTCGCGCTACTTATTGCTTGTGTAAATTTTAAAATTCCATTCTTAGCATCCGTTAACCCGTGTCTCGCACATCCCTTCAATCTCATTTTCGTTGCTCTTTTACTTCGTCTTTCGGTTCCCTACCTTGTTTGTTTCACGGGAAAAAACGATGATTGGGGTTGTCGTGTTTGCAGGTGTAATCAGGGAAGAAGACACTGATGTTGACACAGATTTATCACTTGAAGAAAGGCAGCGAAGTCAAGTATATATGCAGGAACGACAACATTAATCCCTTGCAGTCTCTTTATCGTAATTTCTCTTTTCTTGTTGAGTGTGTTGCAACTCAATTTATTGGGTTCCTCTATGCTTCTACTGAATTTTTGGCAATAGATGTTTGGCAACTTTACTTTATTTCTTTTGATTTGTTGATTTGTTCTCTGATTTGCTGATGAATGTAGGGAATAGGGATGATGTTAGTGAATCACAATTTAATCAAGTTTTGAACATTAAACTTACTCAAATCATTGAGTTTATTAAACTAATTAACAATTTTTTCCTTTATAATTTGTTTTTTGGTCATTAATCTTATGTTTTTAAATTTCTGGATGAAAAATTGAATATGTTTTTTTTTTTGTGTGATTATTGCTCAGAAGAGTCACCATAAAAAATTCATCCGGCCTGGATCTCCTGACAATGTACCAACATGGTAAGCTTCTAGTTTAGAAGTTTGTCATAGTTCTGTTATTTTGGATGATATTGATTTCTCTTTTAGCTAACCTTTTGTTTTGCAGGAACTACTTTTCCCTTGATCTAATTTGCATGTACCTTTTATGTGTTTCTACACACTATCATGTTTGGTTGCATCATCATCATCATCATCATCATCATCATCAAATTCTATAACAGAATGAATATTCATATTCTATTGAATTTTCAAAATTTGTCACTTAGGGTACTAGCATGCCTACACACTATCATGTTCTCCTTGATATATTGGTTTTTTACCCAATGATTTACAAGACCCTCTCCATTCTTTGTCAGATGTGTAAGTGGGAGTTCGATCTGTTTGTTTGTTTTATAACAATGTTTGGCATTGACATTCGTTTAGATCTTTCAAAGTAAACTATCTGGTATATCATTTAATAATATATGTTGAATGACAACAGGTATCAGAGGAGCATTACTGCCCTTTCTGTTGGGATGTTCTGTCCGAGTTTTGACCTATTTGCTCATTTATTTAGATTTTAATATTATATATATATATATATATATATATATATATATATTACACATTAGTATCACAGAGAAAATGGTTTCACATCATTGTTACATCATGGATATTGATTACAGATTTCAAGTAACAAGGAGAAATATTTGGAATCTTTTCAGTTGGAGTGAAAGTTCATCTACAACACTAAGAAAATGATTGCAACAGTTCTATGGGCTTACTGGTAATTTAAAACTCCATCTAAATTGTTATTAGCTTCTTTTATACACACTGTTTTACATTCATTAAAAACTATTGGTGATTCCAATCAATCTTCCCTTTCTACCAATGGGATGTATATTGTACCTATAAACTCTATTTTAAGGGAATGTGCATTAGTGATCTGATACCTTTTAAATGGGAAGCTTTTCAGACAGTCTAATGTATTCCAGTTATATGTTTTTTCAATTGTAAGTTTGACATGCTTCTTTCTAAACTTGGTTTAGTTAGGTTCAGAATTATACATATTAAAATCAAATCCATGCAAGATGGGAAGAAAGGGAGTTGGGGCGCTGCATATTAAGGCCTAAATGGGAAGAAGAGGAGGTTAGGAAGCACATTAAGGCTTAGACTTTTATGATTGGCTTAGACTTTTATGATTGACAATTATCAATATTTTCCTTCTTGGTTTTGATAAGCTTGTGATGCCATTATGTTTTCATTTCTCGTGCTGTCAGTAGTTAGGAATTGGCAAAGAAAAGGCTATAGAGATTAGAGATCACAGTAGTTTCATTTGGAGAAAATAATTGGCAAAATAAAAAAAAATTGTTAATATGACTGTTGGTTAGCAATACTGTGATAGAAATAGTTTGATGTGGGGTTTGGGTGCAAGTATTATCAACAGAAACACAGACAGGGGCTGAACATTCTTTTTATTATTTTTTTTCACGACTTTGGTTAGCTTCCTTGAGTAAGCGCCATCTATTAATGACCATCAATAGCTCTTACTTATTTGGAAAAGCACTAGTTATTCTCGACCATTAGTTACACATTTTATGCACTACTGTTGGGAGGTGTCTTTCAGTAGCGCTTGTAAGCGTTACTAAAGGCTAGAAAAGGCGCTACTAATTCCTTTTTCTGTTGTAGTGTCTTAAGGTAACAAAGAAATAGATAGTTCTAGATGGTCCACACATCCTAAATGGGCAGCTCCCTAGCCTAAACTCTATTTCTACTTAGAAATAATATTATAATCACATTTGTTGGGCTTTTTATTTTTTTACTCTTGATTCAACTAGTATTGTTTATTTCTTTTGGTCTACTTAGATGAAATGACAAATAAATATCGTTGAAATTGCCAAGGCAATAAACTAGTAGTATTGTTTTATTTAAAATAATAAACACATCACTTTCACATTTAAACAAAGGAGCTTAAAGAAGTAAATGAAGAATTTACAAACTGCTCCTATGTGTATAACAAACTAAAAGTGAAACAGATTCACATTTCACAATAAACTATCTGTTCTAGCTGGGAGCCTCTTGAAGAAATTGCTAGGCACAGAAGGCAATTTGCTCCTAAACTTTGGATGTCTCAAAATATACAAACCAGTCACCAAAGCCACCACTCTAAAAGGTGTTGCGTAGAGTATCACAGCTGCACATAAGCTAAACAACACAAAAAGGCTGGTTCCTCTAGGGTCTCTCCAACTCAATAGAGACTGAAATCTCTCCCCTTGTGTAGCTATATCCCCAACAATTATCTGAATCCTACCTGCAACAGTTCTAAGCCTATCATATCTCATTCTCACTAAATCTTGTGATCTTGAAGTTGGAAATGTGTCAAACTCCTCATCAAGTTCATCTAAGTGAACAGATTCAGCCCATGAGAGTTTAGTGTCCATGTGAAGTGGGTGTCTAGAACGGTTTCTATAGTTCCAAAGACCAATCAAGAACATGTAGAGAAACATAGTTGGTAGTATCAATTCAGGATACGATATAAGTATCACAAGGAGAATGTGAACTAAAGTTGTTGTCATGTGGTTCTTCCAATGACAGACATCATTGAACCATTGTCCCATTGTGATTAAACCAGATACAAGTGACATTACTCTAAAGAAGTTGGCTTTGCTTCTTCTCATGCTCCACATGTTGGAATCAATATCTAACATGTACTCAATCACTTCTTTCCTAAGAGGGGGTTCAGCTCTGCCAAACCTAATAGCTACAATATTCATGGCTTGGTACCTTAAGTTTTCTATTTGGTTAACTGTGAAAGGATGTAAATAATGCATTTTGGGTAGCAAAGGTTGGCCATATATATGAAACATGTTGGAAAGTGAGAGTGTAGTGAACCTCACTGCAAGTTGAAGCTCACCCATTTTCTTAACTCCATGTGGGTGTAAAACAAGAAGTGGGTAAGAATCGGTGTAAATTCTATTGGCTTCAAGTGTTGATAGTCTAATTCTTACCTTTCCAATTCTTGAATCTTTTTCTCCTTTACTACCTAAATGATAGTTGTCAAAAACTCCTAATGTTATAACAGTGCAAGGATCATAAACCTCCCATGTATATTGCTCATTCCATTTAGGACTAAATGTGTTCAAAAGTGTTCTAGTTCTAATCCATTTTTGACCATACTTGGCAACACAATATGCATCTGTGCTTCCCTGACCATCCTTCATTTTCATAGGGAGAAGCCCTTTTGCTCCTAAAATTCCTACCTCAAGTATCCCAATAGGTTGCTTCCATAGTTGTTTTGCTGTTGGTCTTTGATCACTTATGTACAAAGTGGATTCATCCAAGACATGGTATCCACCTTCAAGGCAAACTCTAAGATGAACTCTGCTTGAAAATTTAAGCTCATTTCTCTTATCCGCTTCCAACACTCCAAAGCCAAACTTCTCAAGGTTAAACCATTGAGAACGAACTGGCCTGTGGTCTAGCCTCTTCTCAAAGAGGTTCAAAGGTAAGCTTATCTTTCCAAGTACCTCATCTTTTGAAGGGTGCACATGATCTTCAACAGTAATTGTTAAATGCTCCTCAAATGGTTCAGCTGCTACAAAAACTAAATCTTCCTTCCAAAGTGGAGTTGTTGTTCTACTCGAACATATCTTTGTTTTCAATACTTGGCTTCCCAGTTGAGCTTTCACGAAAACCTCCGGTAGGCGGTTTCGGTCACTAGGGATCACATCTTGAGCTTCAATGACATTGACTCTTAGATACCACAGTTTTGGAGACATGTAAACCTTTGATCTAATGTTGAAAACACCCTCCCCATAGACATTAGCAGCATCAGAATGCCAAGCATCTGAGAAAGCTTCATCAGTTTGTGTTCCCATCCAAATTGCAAGCATAATATCACCCCTCACAATGCCTTCTCCTCGCAAGTGCTCAAGTCTATACCACTGAGGGGCTAATGGACTATCTGGTGGAACTCTTGTTGGAATCTCATTGAGGTCAAAAACAACTCTTCCAAGATAATCATCTCTTCCTACCATTTCTTTGTCTTTCACGAAGACTTCTAGAAAAGAAGATTGAATGTTGTCTTTGGAGAAAGCAAATATTTGGTTCCACTCTGGATTTTGTTTCTTCTCAAAGTGCTTTGTTCTTCCTCTATAGTTTCCCATCTTCACTTCCACATAAGGATCACAACTTGAGGTTATGGTTCCTTGTGGAAGATCTTTCGCTTTCACTACGCGAACATAGAGATAATACATTTGCTCAACAAGGTCATAAGTGCTTGTGAAACTTCGACTATAAGCTTCATCACTAGCCCACCTCTCACCAATTTGTGGATTGGTATCCATGACATTGTAGTATTCTTCATTTCTAGTGTGGACTTGGGAATTTATTGGGTGCCTTGTAAGTGGAGAAACATGTCGCGGCGTCTCTGTCAAAATCCTTGGCTGTTGGGTGCCCTTGACATTGTAGCTTTCATTATACCTAGGATGAAATGAGTACATTGTTGTTACTGGAGTATCTTGTGCTCCCGGTCGTCTCTTAGTTGAAATCCTTGGCTCTGTGTTCATGTTTGTGGTGCTGGTGTCCTTGTGATTATAGTTTTCAACATGGCTAGATTGGATTTGATGAGGATCAAATGAGTGCATTGTGAATAGATTATCTTATGGTCGTTTGTTTACTGAAATCCTTGGTTGCGTTTAAATTGGGTTGAGATTCTTTGGGATAGTTCTTGTTCTGCTTAGTTGGTTTTCAAAGTCTACTTCTACAAAGGGATTTGTTGATCCTTCACTATCTTTTGGCATAAGATCATGAGCATTAATAACCTCTACTACTAGTTTCATATCCTTTTCTTTTCTTCTTAGTCTTCTCTGCCACCACATGTAGCTGCACCTATGTTGCTATCAGAAGTAACTGGAAATTTGATTCTGAAGCAAAGAAGTTCTACACCTTAAGATTGAAAAAGATAGAAGAAAGACAGTTTTGGATACTTACTACTATTTTGGTTAAGTAAGGAATAATTTAATGGAGAAGCTTCATAATCTTTAGCAATTTAGCTACTTGTTTATGCCTTTCTTTTCATTTCATTGTGTTTCGAATTTCAGTATCTCTGTAATATGAAATTAAGTTTGTTTGATTCTTAACTTAAACAGCATAACGATTGTCAACCTTCTGTGGTGTGATAGTTAAAAGAATGGCGATATAATAGCCTAAATGGGCTTATTGAATGAAACCAAAAGTATATATAGTTCTTAATAAAATTGTGTATGTATCTATTTAAGAATTTTTATATAGATATCTAAACTTAAAACATTGGTAATTTTAAGCTTTTAAGTTTTAACTAATTTGTAATTAAGTCCATGTATTTAATTGAGTCTCAAAATTTTTAAATAAATTGTAATGAGATTCCTAAATTTTTAAATGAATAATCAAGCCCCTGAACACAAGGACTTAGTTACTTATTTAAAAGGTCAAAAATCTATTTCAAAGTTTTAACATTCAAGAACCTAATTACATAACGTTGACGAGTACCCAAAAGCATTTGGATGAGATAGTAGAGGTCTCTTCCAACTTAACCAAGGTACTGGGTTCGAATTCAGCCTTGGGCATGCAGCAGTGTTAAATCTCTTGAGAGAGAGCTTTGTTGCCCATTGTGGACCTACCCGGCTCGAGGGATTAGTCTCTGCAGTTGCGTGCAGAGATATGGTCTATAAAAAAAAGAACGTTGACAAATGACAACTGTAGAGTTCTAATTAAAATTCTCAGTTTAAAACTGAGATTCTCAAATATTACCTGGATTAACTAAACCTATAATTATTTATTATTATATGTCTATTTTAGGATCATTTGTTTTCTTCTGGGTACAGCAATGCCAGAGTGGAGAAAATGGGATGGCTTGTGATCTAGGCCAGAGATGCTTTGCTTGTGCTTTATTGTCCTACTTCTCGTAACATTCTGTATCATATAACCAATGATTTCAACCCATTGTGCTGAGTTTACTGACAATTTTGGACACTATGCATTGAAGGACTTGGCAATGAAAAAAATGCATTACATTAGGTTCAGAAAATCGTTATCTATTATTTCATGTAAACTTTGTCCGTAGAAACTAGAAATATGGAGTTGTAGTTGGTCAAAATAATTATTTGAGTCTTTTTTGTATAAAAAAATATATTCGAATACTTTTTTTTTACCAAAAATATTATTAAATATTCAAATACTTAACAAGTAGATAATAATAACAAAACGTTTTGAAGGGTAGATATTGGAGCAAGGCACCCTCTAGGACGGACTGGATGGAAATGAGGGGAATGCCTATGTCAGCATCTAGTTTTCTTTGTTTTTGAAAAAAAATTTTCCCTCCATCTTTAGAGGAACTGTAATGACAATGGTCTTCGAACCAACGAACGAATGAAATAATGAAATGAAAGAGGGTTTTATGTTTACTTTTCCTTTTCTTAGTATTAGACTCGCATCATACATATAACTCGGCACTCAAAGAAATGTAGGTTGGCAGCCCCGACCGGGAACCGGGATTGGGTCGAGCAGCAGGTTGGATCGGCGATGCACTTGACTAGGTTTTGCTTGGTGAAAACCGGGTTAAACATATTTAATTTTATTTAGGTGAAAGTGCTATAGAAAAATGTTCCTCATCGAATCGAACCTTGGACCAGACTGATATATAGAGATATTCTTTACCACTGTGCTACTTATCTCAATTGTTTAGTTTGCACACAACATACATATAAAATATTCTTTTTTGACCAAACATGAATATAAAATTTCAAATCCCTCTAGAATACTTGGATGGGATGGTAGGGGTCTCTTCTTGCTTAACTAAGGTCTTGGGTTCGAATCCAGCCTTGGGCGTGCAGCAGTGTTAAATCTCTTAAGGGATAACTTCTCTGTATACCAATACACGCTATAATTCCTAATTAGTTTTTTTTAGATTTACTAAATTAGCTTTTTATCATACACATTAATTCCTAGAGGTTAGACTTGGTTGACTCGGTGGGATTAGTACCTGCAGACACTCCGATGTCAAAGTCAGTGAGAGGTACGAATAGGGGGCTCTGCGAGTCTTAACCGATCCTGAGCCGTTAGATCGGAGCGCCCCAATCTGGACTGTTGGTGGTCTTGCGTTTCCTGCATGTTGCCGAGCAGAATCTAGCACTGGATTGGGCCATTCTCTATGCGGATTGGACCTCTTGGCCCAGTCCGGAACAATTTTTCAGGCATGCTGCATACTTTTCATAAATTAAATTTTACAGGTATGAAATTTATAGGTTCTGAAAATTGTGAATTTATTAATCGGGACCAGGTCAATGGTCATGGAATTCAACTACTGACCCCTCGATCCGATCCTTGACCCAATGACTTAGTACCTTCGTCGAGTCGATCACCGGCCAAGTTCTTAAAACATTGGCTCTAACTTACTTTCGAGCTGGGGCCCGAGCTCTAGTTTTTGCAAATCTTGTTTTTTTTCGTCCATCACGTAATTCACTTGTAGCTTAGCTTTTTATTACCAACTTTTCTTTCTTGGGAAATGCAAATTTGACTATTTTCTCTTGGACTGCATTTATTGAGGGATCAATTACGAATCTCTCCTCCCATATGTAAAGGGTTTTGCGTGAAGGTTCACTTCACACTTCTCATGGATTTGCCTCTCCCCTTTCTTCATAGTTGCCTCTCTAACGTGTTTTTCAGATGTGTAGGTACTGCCCAATCTATTAGAAAATCAATCAAAGTTAAAAAGTATAAAGAAGAGACATTCTAAAAGATTACAATTGGGCAGCACTATCATGTGATCAAGACAACATCAGTTACTGATCAACGCACAAACCTTCTGTTCCCAGAAGCATTCGGTCATAAAAGCTCAACAATTAGAGTGCAACCATTCAGAGCAAGGCATATGACAAACGACCATCTGATTTGCTCAAGCGACTGTACATAAATTTTCTTTTCTCGCTCACGTGTACTAGAAGATAAAAGTCATTTATCGAAAACATATTTGTTGACATTCTGAGTACGAGGAATCAAAGGAACAAAAGGAAGGCATTGAGCAAGAACAACTCATAAAGCAACAAGAAAGATTTGCTAAGTCGATATCTTAAACCTGCTGCATATTACACATCAAACGACGATAGTAGAGTACGGATTAGCACAGAAAGTGTACAAACTGTTTTCAGTTATTGCGGTTGTCTCTCAAGAGAAACACTAATATCAATGGATAGATTTCATCTCTAAAGAATGCATCAACGACTCAAGCAAGTGATTCTTCTATCAAGCATCATTCGGATACTCCATACAAACAAGCTTTTGCACTTGGAAAGAAAATTTCTATAGAAGCTCAGTCACTAAAGCCAAGAGAAAATAGAAAACACTTTCAAATATTTCTAAGGCTTTTGATTGTATAATCTCTCAGTTTAGAGTGTATTGACTTTTATCATTCAAACCTTATAACTTGCCTGGTAGTGGCTTTTATTCCTTAGAGGCTTGCAGTCAAGTCTTTCTAAGAAGTTGGAAGTCTAGCCAAGGCTGGCGGATAGACTTTTAGAATTTATTTGGAGTGCAGGAAAGTTTTACCAATCTCCACGATAGGCGCCAATGTTCCAATCTATTTGTTGAGAGCAAAGAGACCGAACACAGAATTATAAGAATAGTATAAATTGAGTCGTGTGAACTATATAAGAGAATAAGTCGTAAAGTCTGGATTCGTTTATTGGCCGCTCAGGGCGATATTTTTCGTATAAAGCATGATAAAAGAGATTAATTACAAATTATTGTTGTTGTAGCCGTTACATGACATAAGGGAGGAATCCGGGGGATTCTGACAAATGCTCTGTTTGTCGTTACAGATGAGTCTTCCAGTCGAAGGGTGAGGGAGGTCTTCTTGGGTGGAATGAGCCGATCGATCAAAGAAGGGACGAGTTCTTCTCCCTCAAGTGAGTTGTGTTTGAACGAGCCTTTATAGATACTGACAGGTCCGGTTTGGAACAAACATGGTTTAAAATTTGATTATATTTATGCATTACATGTTATTATATAATTAATAAAATTGTATTTAATTGTATACATTTTACATTTCTATTTTCAAAGGAGGTCCTTAGACCCAATGAAAAATAAAACTACAACCTATAATTCAGCTAGATGAGTATACTACCCATTAAGTTTTTCAACAAAAATTGAGAACATGCTAAAGGTAGATGAACAGTAATCTATAGAGTTTTTTTTTTCCAGACCGTTGCTGGCTATATCTATATAGAATGTCCCAATACATTTAACGAATGATTGACCAACACCAAATTTGTCCACTACGGAAAGCATGCTCGGGAGCACCAAGTCGATCCCGTGTCTTAGGTAGTTTATGACACTGGGCCACCTGTGTTGGTTAATCTGTAGAGAGTCTTGTATAAACTATATATCTAAATTATATAATTTTGATACATTATTTAATAAATATACACAAACTCGCTTAGTATATATCTTATTATAAGCGCCAAAAAACTTTTTTTTAGTGATGCATGTACTAGGTCAATTCATCTTAAAAATTGATATGTAATTTTTGTAAAAGTAGTTGTTGGTCAAAATACAAGCATTCCCTAAAATCATGTAGCTATTTACACAACCTAACCAATAGGGCAGAGAAAGAGGGAGAGGTGGAGCATGAATTCAGGGGGTTAATATTCTTACTAGAATTCTAAACTCTAATGATCTCATAGAATCCATTTTCAAACTATTGACTTTCTCTCTCCTCAAAACAATGTCTTCCCTGTTTTCTGTTTTCCAACCAATCTAACAACCCAATGGTTACAACGGAATATTAGTTCATGTTCCTTAAATTTCCTCCAACAGCAAAATAACAAAGGACAACAACCTCTTTTGCATCAAACTCTTTTCTTATTTTGACGGGTATATGGGTTGTTCGCAGAAAGCCAAGGAGGAATTTCCTTCTCGATTATTGATATAGTGGGTTAGAGTACCTCTTATACTCCTTATTTATAAATAGAGTTTCTTCGGTTATAAGTAAAAATCTCCTCAAAAAATTTTCAACAAGTAAAATAAACACATGAATGTGTTTATGAGAAAGAGATAAAGTAACCAAATATTGAGAGAAAGATCATGACAAGTTCACCACCAAAATCATCGTCCTCGGGTGGCCGGCCACCACAAGCGGTGAGATTTACACGGCGCACCTCAAGCGGTAGGGTTGTGAGTCTATCAAGAGATGATGACCTAGATTTGCCTGGTGAATTTGCAAGCCAAAATGATTACATCAATTACACTGTCATGATGCCACCAACACCAGACAATCAACCTGGAACGTCTGATTCAAAGCAAGATGGATCATATGGAACAACAAGGTTTGCCTCTGAGTCTCAACAACAAGGTAGTGGTTTGTCTAAAATGGATAGAAGAATGTCTGTGTTGAATTCAGGAAATAACAAGTCCATGTTATTGAGGAGCCAAACCCAAGATTTTGATCATAATAGATGGTTGTTTGAAACCAAAGGGACTTATGGAATTGGTAATGCTTTTTGGCAAGATGATTCTTTTGGTGATAATGATAATGGAATGAGCATGTCAGATTTTTTGGACAAACCTTGGAAACCATTAACTAGAAAAGTTCAAATTCCTGGTGCTGTACTCAGCCCTTACAGGTATGCACATGTATTCAATTTTTTTTGTTTAAAATGTATGCCAAATGATGCAATATCCCGTATTTTGTTACACTATAAGGCTAATATATTTATAATGTGTTCAAAATGACTTGCTTTCTCTTTTGGAGATATTTGCTCGGTGGCGAACCTATGTTGTTTTGAGGGGGTCCACTTGAACCCCTTAAAAAAATTATAATTTTCTCTCCTATATAATTTTTTTGAACCCCTCACATTTTAAATTTGCACCTAATTACATCTAAGACACAATTTTGAACTCTCTTATCCCAGGTCCTAAATCATGCTTGTGCACCCCGGTTGTTTTGATATATACCCTTTTAGAGCATCCAATGGAAATTTCAAACCCATTTGCTTTTCAATCATCTTATGTTAGATTTCATAATGATCATATCTTTTTTCTCCATTTCAATAACATTTTTCAACCCTAGGTAAATAAACTAGTACTTCATACCATGTCAGCTACAACAATTTAGTGGCATGAGAAAATTGGTCACCACCATGTTTTATACTAGTGATAAGCATAGAGAAAAAAATATAAACTATAGTTGTTATATGTTAGTGATATGATAAGTATAATTTTTATGTTGTATGTATCTTATTGGCTAAATACAATATGAATTACTTCTGGTGCACTGATGTTGACCTTCCGTTTAGTTGAGTGTGGAGGTTTGTAAATAGGTTTGGTGTTTCTTGCATACACAATACGCAATCATCGTTTAATATATGTGTCTATATATATATATATATATAATTTGCTTTAAAAAAACAAGTTTAAAACTGTGATTGAAGGATTTATAACAAATTTTGTGTAACTTAGAAATAAACTCTATTTGAACAGGTTGTTGATTGGTTTTCGCATGGTAGTTCTAGCATTTTTCTTAACATGGCGATGTCGAAACCCAAACTATGAAGCAATGTGGTTATGGGGGATATCAATTGTATGTGAAATTTGGTTTGCTTTCTCATGGCTTCTTGATGCACTTCCTAAATTGAACCCAATAAATAGAAGTGCAGACCTTGTTGCTTTACACGACAAATTTGATCAACCTTCTCCTTCAAATCCTACCGGTAGATCAGATTTACCTGGTATTGATTTTTTTGTTTCCACTGCTGACCCTGAGAAGGAGCCACCTCTTGTTACTGCCAATACCATTCTCTCAATTCTTGGTGTTGATTATCCAATAGAAAAGATTGCATGCTATATTTCAGATGATGGTGGTGCCATTCTCACTTTTGAAGCCATGGCTGAAGCTGTTAAATTTGCTGAGGTTGGTTCATTTACATTCTTTTACATAGAATTAAGGGTTAAATATATTTTTAGTCCATATAAGATTTGAGTTTTTTGCTTTTAGGACCCGTTTAGATTAGTTTATTTTTGAGCTTATGAAAAACAACTTATGGAGATAAATAAGTTTTTAGGTTGATTCACAAGTTCTCACTAACAAATGTTATATCTCCATAAGTTGTTTTTCCATAAACTACATTGACAAGCTTATGAATAATACAAAAAAGCTTATTTATTTGCATAAGTTGTTTTGCATAAGCTCAAAATAAGCTCTATCCAAACGGGCCTTTAGTCATTCATGATTTTTAATAGTGCTTCAAGACTTTTAATTGCGCTTATAAAATGTCAAAAAATGTTATTAAAAGTCATGAAATGCGATTAAAAGTCATGAGGGACAAAAAGCAAAAAACCTACAAAATTTTAAGGCAATAAAAACAAAAAACTCAAATTTTATAAGGATCATAAACATATTAAACCCAAGAATTAATGAGAATGAAAAGTAAAACATAGTAACACTTGAATGAGATGTCATAAGTATTTTTTAGCTTAACCATAGGCCTGGAGTTTAAGTCTTGAGTATGAAATAATATCAAAATTCACTACTAAAACAAGTTGAAATAACAATGGAACTTTAGTGACAAAAAGAATAGTTGCTCACTTGAGAGAAAGCTTTACAAATCAATATGTGCATACACAGCTCAGAATAGTTGCTCACTTGCCACCTTGTTTTATAAACCAAAGCACTCCAAGCTGCTAATTATTTACTTTTTATAATATATGAAAATGAAAAAAGAATATAAAGGAAATCATATCAGAATAATTTATGGAAAGTGAACCAAAAATTGCATTTGAATTTTTATGTGATAAAGCTAATAGTATGTGAAACAAATTTGAACTCTGTGAGTTGATTTACCAAAAAGTTAGAAAAACTGTAAAAAAAAGTGTATCAAATTTTACTAAATCAAATATTCATTGTGATATAACACAAACTATTTTCTCATTGTTCACAGGTTTGGGTACCATTTTGTCGGAAACACAATATTGAGCCAAGAAATCCTGATGCTTACTTCAACTTAAAGAAAGATCCCACAAAGAATAAAAAACGACATGATTTTGTAAAAGACAGGAGATGGATGAAGAGAGAGTATGATGAATTTAAGGTGAGAATTAATGGGCTTCCTGAGGTAATACAAAAACGTTGTAAAATGTACAACTCTAAAGAAGAGAAGAAGGAAAAAAAGATTCTTAAAGAGAAAAATGGTGGAACACTACCAGCAGATCAGGAAATTGATGTCCCTAAAGCTACATGGATGGCTGATGGCACTCATTGGCCAGGAACTTGGCTCAACCCTACAGTTGATCACTCTAAAGGTGACCATGCTGGCATCTTACAGGTACAATTAACCCTCTCATTCCATCACTCAATTTTTATATTCAAAAGGGTTAAATATGTTTCTTTTTTTTCTATAAAATTTGAGTTGTTTTTTGTTTTAGTCCCTAAGAAAGTTCTCATACTTTTGGTCTCCAAATTTTATTTTTTTCATCGGTTTTACTCCTTCATGACATTTAATAGCACTTCATGACTTTTAGTATAGTAGCGCTTATAAAAGGTTAAAAAACACTACTAAAAGTCATGAAGTGTCATTAAAAGTCATGCGAGACTAAAACTAATAAAAAGCTAAAGCTTAGGGATTAGAAGTAGGTGATTTTTTTTTTTTGAGTAATAACTGTTTAGAAGTTGGTCATGGAGAATATTGAAACCATATTTTAAACCCAACAGGTCATGAGTAAGGTTCCAGAGCATGACACTGTAATGGGTTATCCAGATGAGAAAACTCTAGATTTCACAGGGGTGGACATTAGGATTCCGATGTTTGCATATGTCTCTAGAGAGAAGCGAGCAGGGTTTGACCACAACAAGAAAGCGGGAGCCATGAATGCCATGGTTCGAGCCTCTGCTATATTGTCCAATGGCCCATTTATACTAAATTTGGATTGTGACCACTACATCAACAATTCCCTTGCCGTGAAGGAGGGAATGTGCTTCATGCTAGACCGCGGTGGTGATCGTGTATGTTACATACAGTTTCCTCAAAGATTTGAAGGGATTGATCCCTCTGATCGATATGCAAATCACAATACAGTATTCTTTGATGGTAATTCAAGCTTTCACCTATAGCTAGCATTAAATATAGATATATTTTCATATGGGTACATAGTCATTTTGATCCTCAAATGTGTTAGACATTGTCATTTTAGTCCCTGAATGTGTTAAAATTTCAAACAAAAAAAAAATCCTAGTGTGCCTCTTCTTTAATGAATTTAAGGGGTTAAAATGATTAATCAAATACATATTTGAGAGCCAAACACACCGAAAAAAGATCCATTCAAGGACCAAATTGATTAAAGAAATACAGATTTTGGGATTTTTTGCAATTTAAATACACTCAAGGACTATAATGTTAGTGTCTCACACATTCGGGTACCAAAATTGTTGTTTATCCTTTACTAGATATAGTGATAGGATTTCAAATTCTTTTTTTCGTATCAAATTGTATTTAACAATCTATAATTCTTTAGGAAATATGAGAGCATTGGATGGTCTTCAAGGTCCAATGTATGTGGGGACCGGTTGCATGTTTAGGAGATATGCACTCTATGGATTTGAACCACCGAGATTCATTGAGCACACAGGCGTGTTTGGAAGAGTAAAAACAAAGGTGAACCGTAATGCATTGCAGATGAAATCAAATCTCGATGATGACACAGAACTACTTGCAGCTGATTCAGATATGGGTTTCCCACAAAAGTTTGGAAACTCAACCATGTTTACAGATTCCATACCTGTAGCTGAGTTCCAAGCAAGACCACTTGCTGATCACAAATCTGTCAAGAATGGTAGGCCACCTGGAGCATTGCTCATGCCACGTCCACCTTTGGATGCTCCAACAGTTGCTGAGGCAATCGCTGTCATCTCATGCTGGTACTTTACTTCTTCTCTCTTTCTCTCTCATTGTTTCAAGGGATTTGGGGTTAGTGTAGTCAGAACTGCATGTAGTTGAACAGTCAACAAGCTCGGAGCCGTTCGATCTTGATTAGACAGTGAAAATTTCAAAGTTAGAAATTTTTATTAAACAAAAATCAAAATCTGCTCTAAAAATCTATATTGTAGGTTCTTAATCGGGCGACTACGAACCCACTAATTACATAGCTGCACACATTTCAAACTATATTTAATCCAAATCCTATTTCAAGAGTATTGTTCTATAGACCAAAAGAAAAATATTTTAGGTTATTTAACAGTGATAAATGATTTTTTGACTCAAAAAAATTGACAACAATCTTTTTTTTTAATTGACAACAGTCCGGATGGTTGATGGAGTTCAAATATGTGGTTGATGATATCCAGTAAATGGTTAATAGATATACCATGTATGAAAACTTGTTAATCACAAATTCCAACGTGATTAACCCCAATTTTCAGGTATTCAAACCATGTCGATTTGAACATCTGAAAATCGCGACTATTAATGTTTAAATTCATAATTAATGAAGTTATGTTAATGCTTAATGAGTTCCATTACCTAATATATCTATTAGCCCTCTATCAAACCTAATTAATCATGTATTTGAACTTTGTTAACCATCTAGATTGTTGTTGACTGTACTGTTATTTTTTGGTGTTAAAATAATACAATTGTTAGCAATTCTTTTCATCAAATGCTCTTTTTGGTGATTGATTATACATGAACCAATACAGGTTTGAGGACAAGACAGAATGGGGAGATAGGATAGGTTGGATTTATGGGTCAGTGACAGAAGATGTGGTAACAGGTTATAGGATGCACAATCGCGGATGGAGATCTATTTATTGCATAACAAAAAGAGATGCTTTTCGTGGCACAGCACCAATAAATCTCACTGATCGCCTACACCAAGTGCTAAGATGGGCAACAGGTTCCGTAGAGATTTTCTTCTCAAAAAACAATGCAATGTTTGCAAGCAGACGCCTTAAATTCTTACAAAGAATTGCATACCTCAACGTTGGCATCTATCCTTTCACTTCCATATTCTTAGTCACATACTGTTTCCTTCCTGCATTGTCCCTTTTTTCAGGAAAGTTCATTGTCCAGGGCTTAGATGTAGCTTTTCTCAGCTACCTTTTACTCATCACTGTTACTCTCTGTCTTATCTCTCTCCTCGAGGTAAGGTGGTCGGGCATTGGCCTTGAAGAATGGTGGCGTAATGAGCAATTTTGGGTCATTGGCGGATCAAGTGCTCACCTTGTTGCTGTCATACAAGGTTTGCTTAAGGTCGTTGCAGGAATAGAGATTTCATTTACTTTAACATCTAAGTCAGCTGGAGATGATGAAGAAGATATTTATGCTGATCTTCACATGGTGAAATGGACAAGTCTCTTCATAATGCCACTCACGATTATAATTATTAATATCATTGCCCTTATTATGGGGTTTTTAAGGACCGTATATAGTGTGATACCACAGTGGAATAAGCTCATGGGAAGCACATTCTTTAGTTTTTGGGTATTGTCTCATATGTACCCTTTCGCTAAAGGGTTGATGGGTAGGAGAGGAAGAGTGCCCACAATTATTTATGTGTGGTCAGGATTGCTTTCAATTACCATTGCACTACTTTGGATTTCAATAGATCCTCCAACTGACACTATGGCAGGAGGAAATATTGAAATATGAGGTGATGGCAAAGAAGAGAATATTGGTAAATATACATATATAAGTTTTGTTTTTTGAAATGGGACGAAAGAAACATAAGCAAGAGATGGATGATGCACCTTCTTCGGTTTTAAAGATAGAAATGCAAAGGAAAGAAATCATGGTTGGTTCTTGAAAATGTACAAATAGAGAAAAAGGTTCTTTGAAATTGCTCATGATATTATGTATTGATATTTTTGTATTTGATAATTTATAAAATTGTAGTTTTGTTTATATTTTAAAGACATAAAAGATCTCACTCGTTAAATAATGACAATGTATACAATTAATAAGTTAAGTGACTACAAACAAAAATTAAATGAAATAAGATCATTAAGAACATACATTAGAAATATATCTATTAGACAAGTGATATACCTCTGCAAGAGCACGAGTAGCGGCATGTTGGATACTACAAAAGTTGATGGAAAATGTGGGGAAAAATTAGTGATGGAAAATGTGGGGAGAAATTAGTGCGGGGAATTAGAGACAAATCGATTTCACATTTTCTATCGCTAATTTTTTCTCTTTAATAATTTCACTTTTTAGTAGAGTTTAAAAAATAGCCTCATTGAATTAGTTTGATGATAATCAACTATGAAGCAATCACAAATATCGAAGAAAAATAGTTTTGATTATTGTGCTTGTTGAACTTAAAAGTGTTGTATAATCAATTATCTCATAATATATTCAAAATTGTCAAAGATACCAAAACTTTATTGATTAAAAAAATTTGATAGATTGAAAAAATAGATAAAGGTTAGATCATATTTCTACAAAAAAAAAAAACAATGCATATTATCTCACTCTAGCTCATATTTTTTGCAAAACGAAGTAATTCCGCATTCAAATTTGTTAATAAAATAATTTCACGCATATATTTTCTTTAAAAAAAATAGCTCACTCTAGCTTATAACTTTCCTGAATTTTTCTTTAGAAATATTCGAGAGTTTAATACTAATACTAATGAAATACATATTCCTCTTTTGACAAATTGACACGTGAGAGACCATCTGTTAACTAATTCACTCGTGAAAAGCATTCGTTACGTGAAAAAAGCTTTTGGCCTGAAAAATTTGCTTTGTGAAACAAATTAAAAATTGAATATAACATTATACTTATAAACATACTCACTTGGATTTGGAAACTGTTGGATTGCTTAACTTTTGCAAATATTTTGTGTACTAATTAAATAAAATAATAGGATTTTAACATTTATCATGGCTGTTGAAAGACTTGTGTACCAAATATCGTCAAGCCAAGTATTCGTGAGTCTGCCTAATATGAGTGAGGTGCGTGTGTGTACCAACTGTCAACAGTAAAAGGGCAACCCTAGCCTAAGAATTGAGCTTCCGACTAGGTTGGGTCACCAATAAACTAAAGAATTTATAAGCAAATATACTCACTTTTTCTTGTTATTAAATATAAGCATGTCAAAGTTTTTTTTCACTTAATATCTCAACTTTACCCCTATTTACAGGGCTGATACTTCGTACAACCCTCCTCTACTCAGTGGACACCTCTTCCCCTTATGAAATGACCAAAATACCCTCACTAAAATTCTAAAATTCCAATTTTATCCATCCTTCACACCCCTCCTCCAAAACACCCCGTAAACCTCACTACTCTCACTCTCATCACTCTCAATCCACACTCTACATCAATCTAACCTAGGTAGCTGAAATCTTCCTCCTATTGTCATCAATATTACGGTATGTAGCTAATCTTCTCATCATTTAGGTTTTTTTTGGCGCATTTTCGTTGTTTTTCGTTCTCTGGATGTTCTGAAATCGAGCTTGGTTCGGAAGCACAGCAGCCGAAAGGGTTCGGCCAACCGTGCACCGGACCAGATCGGCCAGCCGTACGCCGAACCTGCTATGGGGGGTTTCAACATGTGCTGGTTCGGGCAACCTTGCTCCGAACCGGTTCGTTTGCTGTGCTTCCGAACCTACCTGTTGCACAGATTGTGCAGAAACCATGTTTTTTAACACTATGTTTGATTTTGTTTCCATTTTTTAGGTACTAATATGGATGAAAGTGGCTACCCTGAATCTGATGCCCTTGTTGTGGACCATACCAGTTCATTTGAGACGAACGAAGTCTTTGCTACTCGTGATGACTTGCTTGTATATGTTCGTTACGTTGCGCGTACTCTTGGGATGGTTATTGTCATCAACCGGTCGGACAACGGACAAAGGTCAGGGAAAATCTTCTGTGAACTGGTTTGTGAAAAGGTAGGAAAATACAAGCATGTCGATATGGTTCCTACGGGGAGCAGAAAATGTTGTTGCAAGTTTCGCCTAAAGGGAAAGTTTATCAAAAAACTTGATGGTTGGATATTGACCGTTATGTGTGGAACACATAACCACACATTAATGTCTTACGACGAAGGTCATCCCCATAACAATAGATTAACGGCAGAACAGAAGAAAGTTGTTTCTAGAATGACGAAGAACTTGATTCCACCTAATCGGATCTTGGCCAAACTAAGGTCTATGTACCCCGTAAACAGCCACTTGAATCTCAAACAAATACACAATGCGCGTTCAAATACCATGATCCTAAACCATGTTTTCCGGTATCTTCAGATACGAATCCGGGGAAAATAGATAGTGTTAGCACATATATTAAGATCATATCAACAACATAATCAATGTTTTCCAATAACAATTTGTCATACCCCAATTTTGTCCGTTCTATTTTTAGCTTTAGTGTTGAGATCGTTTCCTCACTCACTCGAAGTTGCCTAATTCGATTAGGTGGATTTTTGATAAGTTAATCAATCGAGCCAAAACGCTTTTTATTTAATTAGACTTATTTGTACATTTGTGCCTAAGCTGGATTCATCTCTTTTGGGCCTCTTTTGTGCAATTGGTGCCTATTTCTCTAATTGGGCCTCGTTGTAACTTTTATTTGGTTTGGCCCATTTCGCTTTTGCTTTTATTTTTATTTTAATCAAAAATCCGAAAAATGATTTACAAAATCACCAAAAATTAGAATCAGATTTATTGCATTTTTTCTAGTAGTCCAAAGTCCAATATAATGTTGGCAAAATAAACCAAAAACAAATTACAAAAAATACAAAAATATCAGAATTAATAAAACCTTTTATTTACATTTATCCAAATAATTAAAAAAAGAGAGAAAAAACGAAAATATATAAAAATTACAAAGAAATGCAAAAAGCCCATTATCCGACTAGTCTTTGGCAGCTGCGGCTGAGGGTTAACAACCCTAATCTTTCACCTTGTCCAGCAAGTTATTCATAGCTGTTGTGGCCTAAAAATGAAAAAATGATTCCAATTTCTACCTATAAAAAGAGACAGCAATACAGAGAAAAATGGGGGACACAAAAAGTTTACACGAAAATACACAAAAAAAACAAACTCAGAAAAATTGCGAAGAAGCAGCAGAAGCAGTCAAAGAAGGTATCAGTAGTAGCAGCAACAGGCAAACAAACAAAGTTGTTCAGAAGCTGGAGGAGAGGTTGGTGTCCACTTTATTTTTCGTTCTCTGTCTGTTATTTAGAGTCTAATCATGTTTTAGTTCACAATAGACAGTAGTTCTAGTTTGAAACTGAACCTAATAATAATAAAATCAAAACAGTATGAACCAAAGATTATATGTATTTCAGTGTATGTTTGTCCTGTTAGAAATGTAGATCTGGTGAAAACTATATTGTAGATAGGCTAGGATTTAATTAAAAAAAATCTTTAGGCTTGTAAATAGATTAGAACTCAAAAATTAGTGTTTTTTAGCATTCTGATTGTTTTACGAAAAAGGGAACTTAATAACGTCGTCGTCGTTCCCTTTCAGACCACCGTGTGCCGTCGCCGGAAACGGTGCGAGCCACCCACGGTTACCATCGGCACCGCGCATCTCTCTCCTTTCCTTCTCTTTACGTTTCTTTCTTTATCTCTCCCGGAATCTCCTCCTAAAATCCCTCTGTTTCCTTTTTTTAAAAAAACTCTCTCTCTCTCTCTCTCTCTCTCTCTCTTCAATATATGGAAACGGCGCATAAGGTAGCAAGGGAAAGAATTAGGTTTTGTTTGCATCTGATGCTCCCTTTATATACCACCTTCATCTTAATATCTATTTTGATTTTTAATTTAAATTACAAATTAATATTTACACCCCTTTCATTTCATTTTTACGCCACCTGTAAGGCCCACGAATTCGTGGGCTGGCAGAACTGAGCTGGGCTGCTTCACGCACCTCCATTTTAATAATACAATATCCAATAGCTAATTGCACCCCACTTTTACTATTACAACCCTATTTCGTCTTTCTACAAATTTCTTTTACAAAAACTTGCAAATAAATAAATATTTGATTCCAAAATATAAATAGGGGATTAAGTCGACTGTACAGTCGGAGTGGTCAGCTTTTTAGGATCATTAATGAACCGTTACGAATCAGGTCTTGAAATCCCTATTTAAAACAAAGAATTTCTTGAATAAAAGGAACAAACACATTTCTTTCAAACAAAAATCAAGTTTTAAAAAATAGGGGATTAAGTCGATTGTACAATCGGATTAGTCAGCTTTTTAGGACAAATGAACTGATCACTCAGAGTCCTAAAATCCCTAAATAAAAAATATCAAACAAACAAATTTTTTCTACCAAGAACTACGTAGCATTTGATTCTCTACCCGTAGATACGTGGGAGCAGAGAGCGGGCCCACCTCTGTCAAGTGCACTAATACAAAACCTTTTTTAGTCTTTTTTTTCCTAAATAATCCTTTTCCCAAAATTCAAAAGAATATCAAATCTTTCCACAATAAAAAGGGGTAAAATAAACGTTTTCTAAATCAACTTTCTCTCCTACAACTAATTAGCAGGTAACCTTCCTTAGGAAGGATGTCGTGGGGTGCTAATACCTTCCCCATGCGTAACCGACTCCCGAACCCTAATCTGGTCTCAAGGACCCTTATCCATTTCAAGGAGATTTTCCAACATTTACCATTAAACTAAAATTTGGTGGCGGCTTCATCTTTTGAACCTTCGAGGAATCCTCACCCGGATTTTTCGGTCGCTACAGCTGGTGACTTCACTAGGGATATTTTAGAGAGTCAAGCCTAGTCTAATTAGTTGTAGGATAAGTTGTTAATATAATGTCTATTTTTACCCTCCCTTTTTGTCTTTTATTTCTTATTACATGTGATATTTTATATGATGTGTAAACCCTAGGGTAGAAGACAATATTTTTGTATTTGTGTTTGTTTGTTTTGCAGCTTGGGGGGTATATCTATATTTTGTTCCTACACACACTCCACTTTCACACAGCACACACGTGAGAAATAATCCTATACCCAGACTTGAACATAACCTAAGTTAGAACGAGACCGCGTAGTAATGGCCTTCTGGATGTTCGTCCAGCTCGGTGGTTACGAAGGTCTCACCTAGAGTTTGTCCCTTTTGAGGGTGTTGTCGCTTCTGATAGCTTGCCTATTGTTGCGATTAGCATTCTTAACTGGTGTCGTTGGCTCTAGGAACCTTATTTAGGACTCTGTAGAGCTACCCTGGAAAGGTTCACTCAGTAGAAAAACCTTAGACCCATTCCTAAAGGAACCCTTCTAGGACACAAAGGAGCTTAATACTATTGCATGCTGTTGCACCCCGAAAGATCCGGATTGGAACTTTCATCGTACAACGTGAAAATTTGTGAAGCCGCCATCAACATTTTTATTTAGGGACCAAAACATTGAAAAAGGGTCCTTTTTAAGGCGGGGTGGTCCTTTGAGAACTAGAGATGTAGGTTCGGGGGTCGGTTAGGTGTGGGGAAGGTATTAGCATCCCACACCTCCTTTCTACCGAAAGGGAACCTTTAACTTGATGTGCGGTTTTGACAGAGTTGATTTGAAACAATTCGTTCTACTTCTTTTTTATTTGAGAAAAGTGTTTTTGAAAACGGGGGAAGAGAAGAATCTTTTTATTATTTTTTTAAAAGTGTGCTTGACGGGATGTGACCCGCTCCTACGTATCTCCCGGTGCGATGGAGAATTCAAAGCTTACGTAGTTCTCTTTAGTTGAGAAACTTTGTGTTGGTGTTTTTTATTGTAGGGGTTTTCGGTCCTAGACTGTACAGTCCACTAGACCTAGAACAAAGACAACCCCGCCTGTACAGACGACGTGTCCCCTACTTATTGAAAATGTTTTTTTGATTAAGGAAGAAAAAGATTTGTTGTGAGGTTGGTTGCTTTTATTTGAGCAAGTATCTTAGGCTCGCACGAACTGTACAGCTCGCTAACCCTAAGACGCTAACCAATACCGGATGTACATCCGACTCGATTCCTTACTCATTTTTTGAAATAGGGTTCAAGTTGTTAATTGCTTGTTTTGATTCTCATAAGTATCCCAAGATGTTTGAGCTGTACAGCTCCGATCTTAGGACGCTAGACAACACCGGGCGTACGTCCGACTTGCCTCCTTATGAGTTTTCAAAAAGGTTTATTGTTGATCTTAGAAAGAATTTGATTGTCTTATGAAAACAATTTGAGAAAAGATTGAGTTTGGAAAAAGCTTTAGAAAATGATTGATTTGAAGAAAGGAGAAGGGAGTTTGAGGGTGACATTGGTCACAAAAGGTTTGTTGGGATGGCGTGGCATCCAAAAGGAAAAGAAAGTAGAACATTCAATCAATTTCCAAGTCAAGAACCAAAGTGCAACATTTAACAAATTGCAAGCAAAGCAATCAACAATGTAAGCATAAGCATAAACATTACCAATTACAACATTTGAGCACAAGAATGACACTTAGTCATCTAACATTTAATGGCCATGAACATGCAAGATCAACATTAACCAAATAGATTGCAAGAATAGGCACACAAATAGATAATGCAAAAGTTTAATTCAAATAGGCATCAACACAAGATAAAAACACAAGGTTGAATCCCTTTTGGTAATCCTTGACATTTGAGACAATGCACAAAGGCATAAGTGTCTAGTCCTTTTACCAAATCATCAACATTAAAGCATAACATTGACCTAGAAAGAACATCACGTTTGCAAGACCAAAAGTGACCAAAAGAGGGCATTAACAAGTCATTTTTGTAACCAAAATTGATTAATCAAGTTAGAAAACTAGCATTTGCATTTTCAAGCAAGAATTGCACAAAGAAAATTGAATCATCTTAGGCAATCCTCATCACTTAAAGTGAAGTGCACAAAGACACAAGTGTGAGTCCTCTTGCCAATCATCAACATAGAGTAATTTTGCAAACAAGTTACTAACAAGCAAACCAAAGTTTACAATCAAAGCACAAGGTTGTGTTGAATCATCTTAGGCAATCCTCAACACTTAAAGTGAAGTGCACAAAGACACAAGTGTGAGTCCTCTTGCCAATCATCAACATATAACAATTTGCAATCAAGATACAATCAATTAACATCAAAATAACTTGAGAAAACGTTTTTGATCACAATTGCAAACCCATTTCACAAGAAAATTAACAAACCCTAATTCTAATCATGATTTGCGACACCAACATAGAGCTAAAAGCTCATTTTATTCTTTGAAAGCAACAAAATCATGCAAGCAAATGACATAGATCAAGCTTTTTGGCAAGGATTCACATGATTAAGCAAAGGAATGCACTAAAATCACACAAACCCTAATTTTTTCTATAATATGAGAAATGAAACATAATCCCAAATCACAATTTTATTCATGAAAATGCAAGCACAAAATGAAAATAGCACAAACACACAATTTATTCCAAGAGAGAGATGCATTTCAAGCATCCAAACCTCCCAAAGTGTTTGTCAAAATGCTTGAAACAACATCTCTCATTCAACAACAACAATTATATCAACATTTCATCAAAAAAATAGAGCACTAAAATGCAAAGAAATGCTTGATATGCAAAAATAGATTGATGATCTACATTTTTTATGCTAAAATTTTGATGATGTTAAGAGTGAGAGTATACCTCAACTCCAAGCTAGAATAGCAAAAGAAATAAGGTGAATGAACACTAAACCACTTGAATCAACCCTCTAATCTTCAATCTTGAGCTTGATTCTTGAGATTTGAAGATGGATCTTTGAAGAGAATGCAAGGATGATGAAGGATTTAGGACTAGAATGTTGATTTGAAGTGAAAAAGTGAAGAAATGAGGTGAGGGAATGAGGAGGTGGTTTCGGCCAAAGGAGGAGAGGAGAGGAGAGGTTTGTGTGCTAGGGTTTTGAGTGTGAATTGTGAGCCAAAACCTTGTGAGAGGTGAGGATATGAGGGTATATATAATGTGCAATTAGGTTTAGGGGCATTTAAGTCATTGTGTACCTCATCTCATTCTAGGATTGCATTTTAATTTTGAATCAAGGGTGAGGATTGAATCACACATGGATTGAGGTCAAAAAAATGCAAAATGAGAGGGAAATGAAGGGGAGTGAATTCGGCCACAATGGGAGAGGAGTGGTGCCCAAGCTTTGCAAGTTGTCATCTTGTACTATTGTACTATCATATGACCATTCTATTATCCTCTCAATTTTGATTATTCTTTTCAAGATAATTGTACATAAATCTAACCATTTTGAGCCATATACAAGGTATCTTGAAGAATATGCCATTTTTGAAAATGAGAGATGACCAAAATTGCCAACAAAAATCTTATCATATAATTTTTGGGAATATTCCTTGTACTATTTTTTTGAAATGCTTTCTTGAATTAATTTGAACTTGATTTTTTTACTACACATATAAAATATGCGCATAATTTGAAAAATGATTTTCTTTATTTATTTATTTTTTGTTCAAAATAATACAATTTCATTAAATAAATTCCCAAAAATTAATTAATTGGATTTTCAGCTAGCAAAAATTTATTAAATTGAAATTGACCAAACAATGCCCCTTTTAAATGCCCCAAAATTCCTTAATTTCTCAAAAATGATTTTGAAAACCTTAGAATGCTTGGGTAAATACCCTAAACCCTTTCTCAAATAATGCATCACTCACAAAATTATTTATTTTTGCTGAAAATTAGGGTTTTGAAACTAGGCGGACAAAATTAGGGTATGACACATGCAAAAAAACACTAATACATTTCTCCCATTTTCTTGAAAAAAAAATCCAAAAAGCATATTTTACTTTTTTAGAAATATACCTCATGCATTCTCTTTTTTCTTCGCATATCATAAAAAAAATATATATAAACATCTCATTTAGCATGCACCACCATTCATTCACAATCATCCAAAAAATAATCGTCATCAAATAGTGTAGGCATCACATCATTTGCAACTTCATCATTATAAATTACTTTTCAAAAAACATAACATTCATGCATCATCTGACTCATGTTGTTATCCTAGTTCAAATGCATTATTCCTACCTACATGCATCATTCTCTAAATAAAACAAAAAACAAAAAACCCATGTTGTTTCATCATTACATCATTTCATATACATCATTTTATTCATAAATCATTTCTGCATGCATGCATCATTTCAAAAAATAAAATAAAAACAAAAATCACGTGATTATCCTTGCATCATTCATCTTCAAAAATATATATTTCAGTTAGTATTTTGCATATTGCATTGCCTCTAAAAAACAAAAAAACAAAACAAAAAACATTTAGAGTAGTTAGTCTTTTCAAGTGATTATTCCTCCATGCATTTTCATTTTCATCATGCCTATCTATTATACATTTATGAAAAAAAGAGAGCATAAAAAATTTTTAGAAAAAATGAAACTGTGATGAGAGATGAGACATTCTTGCGAAATAATTGTTCTTCTTTGGAAAAGTTTAGCCTTACTTAGTTGCAAACTCAAGGTGGTTCAAGGCGCTCAGTTTTCCAAATTATCACTATTAGCAGCTCGTTCATAATTTCTTCAACAAATTGTTGCATCTCATCCATCCCATGATAAATGACCGAAACGGTCCATCAAAAATCCTATCATGTTTTAATTAATGTTAACTCTCTTTGAAGCATTCGTGTAGTGAACTTGTGTGACATGTGCCTTTATTCTCGTTTGAGTCAGTTAGAGTCTCCATCTTTGCATCTTATCATCATCCCTTGTCCATGTCTAATCCCACCCAGACCACCCATAAAGTACATACTCCCCACACCAGTCCCTAATTGACTATTTGGTTTTAATTAAATGACACTTTAGGTCCCAACGCTGGGCAAGTTCATGATCACTAGACATCTTGTCAGTATGGTATTCCTTTGGTGCATGTCCTTTACAAAAAAACAAAAACAAAAACAAAAAGAAGCCTGTTAGGATGGAAAACTCGCAAGAGCCACCTAAGCAAAAATTAGGGCATATAATAAAAAGAAAAAGAGCATCTATATGAAAATAAATAAATTTTAGTCCTAAAGTTAAGCTTCGTAGAAAAGAAACAATCATGAAATGAAGTTTGGCCATCTTTCCTCTCCATATCCTAAAAATCCTTTACCCACTTTGAGCCAAAAAACCAAAATTTCCTCAATCACCCTAGACAATGATCAATTCCACATCTAAAAATGGTGTATCACTTTTATCAGCTCACTCAGCTCAAAAACAAAAAGATAATGAAAAATCACAAAAAAAAGATAAAGCAAATTCAAAAAAAGAAGGTTGAAAAATGCTGATTCAAAAAAAAAGCAAAAGTAGTTGAAATGATGAGCTGATACTTCATACCGTTAAACACATAAGAGATCATTGTCTCAATGAACCCTCAAACACTTCTTTTGGCCTAAATATCCTATCCTCCATAATCCCTTGGCCACGTTACAAATCTAAACATGTTTATTCTACCATGAGGTGCATAAGAGATCCTCGTCTCAATAAACCCTCAAACACCTCATGGTGCCTAATTATCCTCTCCTTTATGAACCCCCAACCATTGGCCATATTACAACCTCTTTCTTTCATAAACACCTAACCATCAGCCATACTACAAAACCATGTCTTTCATAAACCCCTAACCATTGGCCGCATTATAACCCTAAAAAGTCTGTTCCGATTAATGACCGATTGCTTTCATTTTCTCGAAGTTTTAATTTTAAGACAATTAAGTTTATTTGTTTACAATATGTTTGCTCAAAAAAAAAATCAAAAAAGAAGAAAGCTAAAAAAAAATCAAAAAGCTTGCACTCCAAAGATTCATCCAAGTTGCACCGATATTAAGACAAGGTTTAGTGATCACCAAGTGAAGTTTTCATCATACCAAAAAGTCAATGCTGTCATAGTCTTTGGAATTCCTCTTAAAGAGAGCCAAAAGTTTGTACTAGCACAATCACCTAGATTCAAAGTGGGGGCATTCCCTTTAGTGCTCCTTCCACTTAAGCTTTGGAAAATTTGTCCACTGTTCATCCCATTCATACACCACACCCAGTCTATATAGCCATTACCCTAGCTCTGCCAGATTTCACAACCTCACTCAGAGCAACCATTTGAAATACCATCCAAGGTGGGGCAGTTCTGTCACCCTTCACTCCATCTAAAATGAGGAAATTTTCCATACACCCATCTCATTCTCTTACTATATTCACATCCATAAAACCACACCAGGGCAATTTCTCAACTCATTATCCTAAACAAAGCCTTTTACAATGTCACTCCAGTCGGGGTACCCTTGTTCTTGTGATAATTGGGGCAACGCCAAATTCCATGGGTTGAGAACAAAACCTCTTGCCTTCCACCCTTCATTCCAAAGTCATTGAATTCCCAATTCATCATTTCCTCTACACCCCTAGTTATTGTCACCACTAGACAGGGGCAAGTTATTCGCTCATCGTCATAAAGCCTAAATTGGGGCAGTTCCACATTTCTTGAGTTGGGGGAGAACCTACCTTTCATGGCTTCAGCAATAGTCTTGTTGTCATTCATCTCTTCATGCGCCACATTTGTCCTTACCCTAAATCTCTAAATCCCTATATACGTTTACTAAACAATGCTTCAAAGAGAGAGCACACAAGCTAATAATGTGATACTGAAAATCCACGTAGTTCACTTTGTGAACCTAAAATTTGGTCATCATGGGTAATGGGAGAGAAAATAAGCGAGTCTGCAAATACAGTCATGCATTTTTGCACATCAGTGTCTGTAAATAACAACCTTGAGATTGCTGAAGTTTGAATCAAATCTAATTTTTCCACGGAATGATCAATATTCACCTCTGATTCTCGCATCCAAAGTCTCGCATCTCATTGTCATACCCTAATTTTGTCCGCCTAGTTTCAAAACCCTAATTTTCAGCAGAAACAAATAATTTTGTGAGTGATGCATTATTTGAGAAAGGGTTTAGGATATTTACCCAAGCATTCTAAGGTTTGCAAAATCATTTTTGAGAAATTAAGGAATTTTGGGGCATTTAAAAGGGGCATTGTTTGGTCAATTTCAATTTAATAAATTTTTGCTAGCTGAAAATCCAATTAATTAATTTTTGGGAATTTATTTAATGAAATTGTATTATTTTGAACTATTATTTTGAACAAAATAAATAAATAAAGAAAATCATTTTTCAAATTATGCGCATATTTTATATGTGTAGTAAAAAAATCAAGTTCAAATTAATTCAAGAAAGCATTTCAAAAATAGTACAAGGAATATTCCCAAAAATTATATGATAGGATTTTTGTTGGCAATTTTGGTCATCTCTCATTTTCAAAAATGGCATATTCTTCAAGATACCTTGTATATGGCTCAAAATGGTTAGATTTATGTATAATTATCTTGCAAGGAATAATCAAAATTGAGAGGATAATTGGAAGGTTCATGGATAGTACAATAGTACAATTGCCAACTTGCAAAACTTGGGCACCACTCTCCCTTCTTGGCCGAATTTCCCCCCTTCATTTCCCTCTCATTTTGCATTTTTTTTGCCCCTCATCAAAGTGTGTTTCAATCCTCACCCTTGATTCAAAATTAAAATGCAATCCAAGAATGAGATGAGATACACAATGACCTAAATGCCCCTAAACCTAATTGCACATTATATATACCCTCATATCCTCACCTCTCAAAAAGGTTTTGGCTCACAATCCACACTCAAAAACCTAGCCTCTCCTCTTCTCCCTTCTTGGCCGAATACCCCTCTTCATTCCCTCACCTCATTTCTTCACTTTTTCACTTCAAATCAACATTCTAGTCCTAAATCCTTCATCATCCTTGCATTCTCTTCAAAGATCCATCTTCAAATCTCAAGAATCAAGCTCAAGATTGAAGATTAGAGGGTTGATTCAAGTGGTTTAGTGTTCATTCACCTTATTTCTTTCGCTATTCTAGCTTGGAGTTGAGGTATACTCTCAATCTTAGCATCATCAAAATTTTAGCATAAAAAATGTAGATCATCAATCTATTTTTGCATATCAAGCATTTCTTAGCATTTTAGTGCTCTATTTTATGTTGAAATGTTGATATAATTGTTGTTGTTGAATGAGAGATGTGTTTCAAGCATTTTGACAAACACTTTGGGAGGTTTGGATGCTTGAAATACATCTCTCTCTTGGAATAAATTGTGTGTTTGTGCTATTTTCATTTTGTGCTTGCATTTTCATGAATAAAATTGTGATTTGGGCTTATGTTTCATTTCGCATATTGTAGAAAAATTAGAGTTTGTGTGATTTTAGTGCATTCCTTTGCTTAATCATGTGAATCCTTGCCAAAAAGTTTGATCTATGTCATTTGCTTGCATGATTTTGTTGCTTTCAGAGAATAAAATGAGGTTTTAGCTCTATGTTGGTGTCGCATTTCATGAGATAATTAGGGTTTGTGCTTGTTTTTGTTGCTTGCTTTGAAAATCATGTTTGTGTTGATGATTTGGTAAGAGGATTTGACACTTATGCACTTGTGCATATCCCAAGTGTTAAAGATTACCTAAAGGGATTCAACACCTTAATTGCATATGCTTACTAAATAAAATGTCAAATTGATTTTTCATGGCTTGCTAATGATCTTACTTGAGGCAAATGCCCTTTCCAACTTATTCCTTTCATGTGGTTGATTGTAGAAATATGCTAAATGTTGATGCCATCAAAATGATACCACATTGTTGCTTATGTCAAATGTTGATGTGAAATCCCTAGGGTTTTGCAAGTGATTCATTAAATGTTTGAATTCACTTGTGCTTTGTAACTTCCTTGCCTACTCACATGTTGTGTCATAAATGCCTAGTTAGGTTCATTTCTTGCCTATTCATGCATCTTCAATAAGATGTTCAATTTAGGTTCATTCACTTGCCTATTCATGCATCTTCAATAAGATGTTCAATTTAGGTTCATTCACTTGCCTATTCATGCATCTTCAATAAGATGTTCAATTTAGGTTCATTCTCTTGCCTATTCATGCATTTTTGCCAAAATGTTCAACTTGGGCTCATTCTTTGCCTATCTATGTATTGTGACATGATATGTGTAGTCTAGTTTCATCTTTGCCTATTCATGCATTGTGTATTCAAATGTTGTAATGAGATGTTTTCAACATGAAAGGGTAAGTTGCAAATTGTGTCTATGTTGTTGCTTGCTTGATAACATGATCTCAATGAATGTGCTATGCTTGCATCTATGAACTTTCTTGCATTCATTGTTTTCTTTTCTAAACAACTTGACATGAAAATGGTTACTAGTTTAGATCATTGCATGAATTGTAGTTTAGCAATTTGCATTTTGGTTATTGACTTGGAACTTGATTGAAAATGTTCTACTAGTTTTCCAAAACTCTTTTCCGAAATCAAATTGTTTTCAAACTTCTTTTCTAAACCATGTCTTTAACAAATCAAAACCAATTTCTTTTCCAAGCTTAAACCCTAAGTTTTTCATAAACAAAATCATTAGTGGCCACTCGAAGCCTTTGCTTGTTTGATCACTAATGAAGAGTTATTAGTGGTAGTCACTCGAAGCCTTTGCTTGTTTGATTATCATGAAAGCTCCCAAACCTTAAACACATGCGAACCCAATTCAATTCCAAAAACAACACGAGTCATTAGTGGTAATTGTCCTAAGCCTTTGCTAGATGATTATCACCGATGCTCGCCTCATTTGCAAAAAGATAAAATAAAAACGTTGTTACTTATAATCACTCGAAGCCATTGCTTGTTTGATTATCGGTTTCAACTCATTTTCTTTCGAGTTAGTAATGAAAACCACTCGAAGCCATTGCTTGCTTGGTATTAGTGAACACTCGAGTCTTATTTCAAAAAACACCTAAAAACTAAAAAGCTAAAAACAAAGGAGCCTTTTCAAAACAACACTAGAACTACGTAGCTTTGAATTCCTCATCGCACCGGAGGATACGTAGGAGCGGGTTCACCTCCCGTCAAGCACCCTTTTAAAAAAAATAATAATAACAAAAAGATTCTTCTTTCCCCAGTTTTCAAAAACATTTTCTTAAATAAAAAAAAAGAAGAAAAGAAGTAGAACAAAGTGTTTCAAATCAACAGTCAAAAACCACACACTAAATTAAAGGTTCCCTTTGGGTAGAAAGGATGTGTGGGGTGCTAATACCTTCCCCACACATAACCGACCCCCGAACCTATATCTCTCGTTTTCAAAAGACCAATCGCCTAAAAGGATTTTTCCAATATTTTTTTCCTAAATTAAAATATTGGTGGCGGCTTCATTGTTTTTCCCGTTGTACGAAGAAGGATCCAAACCGGATTTTTCGGGGTGCAACACTCATCATTACCAAAAAAATGTTTCCACCTCCCAATCATTCATATCATATCATCGCACAATGCATTTATGCACCATAGTGTTTGCATCAAAGCATTACATTTGCATCATATTCACGTCTTCATTTCATGCAAAAAGTCAAAAAAAAAGGCGACAAAGAAAGAAAAAAGCAAAATCACCAAAAAGAGAGGAGAAAAAAATCCCTCATCACATTCCATTCATCTTTTCACCGAAAAGAAATCAAATCATTTGCATGTGCATACATTATATGCACGTCATAACATCAATTACTCTTTCAATCGACTTAATGTGTCGATCTTTATATATTTTTTCCCTAAGTCAACACTACGAGTGTTGCACCCCATATCATATACTAGATCGAAGTGTTAGCGCAGAGTCTAGCATAGATCCTTCAGACCAAATCGGTCCTTCAGTTCAGTTCGATTTAATACGTCAAAAGGACGGTTTCGGACTCTACCTTCAGATCATAACGTCGCCACTGAGCGCGGCGGATCCTTCAGACCCCAAGTGGTTCTTCAGATTAGTTGTGTCTGCCTAAGACATGGCGTAAATCCTTCGTAATCAACATATCAGTTCCGGATCTGATCTTGACACCCACGACCGCAACGACGTAGGTCACCCTCAGACTATCTTACTAGTACCGTGTCTAGTAGCACTCCATCAGACCATTTTTGGTCCATCAGGCCCAGGCAGCCCCTGACTAAATAGTCGTTCAGGGCCCTAGCGCTCCTTCAGATCCCTAGTGGTCCTTCAGAGCCCTAGCCTCCTTTAGATCCCTAGTGGTCCTTTAGAGCCCCAGTGCTCCTTCTTTATTTTTCTGTCAACACGCCAAGTGTAAATCATTATCCCCTCTAACCGAACAAAATCGGTATTTGTTTTATCTTTATTTCTATTCCTACTATGAAATTTTGGAAGTCTTTCATCTTTTCTACGGAATATAAATAAAGAGGGGCAGCTATCGTACCCCAATTTTGTCCGTTCTATTTTTAGCTTTAGTGTTGAGATCGTTTCTATGACACCCTCTACCCCGTCATGGCATTTTAATAGCATAATTAGGAAAAACAGGTAGAAACAAAGTATTGTCCAAAATGAAACTTTAATTTAACGGCGTGAAGACATCACATTTGCAAACTTGCGGAAATGAAAAAAAAATACCAACTTATAAGTAAAGCAAATAACCCAAATTCCCGATGTCACAATAGTTTAGAGCTGACCCTTACAAAAGTACATCGGAAAAATAGACTTTTAATCAATAGCGAAAACTAGTTAATTCTAACTACGGTAACTCCGAGAGCATAATCACTCCTCGGGTCCATCAACACCAACACCTGCAAGCACATCATCTATACATACACAATGGTGTATGCATAGCGACAAAGGGGTTAGTCATCATACATCCAAGTAGCATTTACGGTAAGAGAGATAAAAGAGCAATGCACTTTATAACAACAACTTTTACTTGAATAATTAAGCATCACATACATCCACGCCTATGAGAACATATATTATTACCAACCACTAAAAACATACTATTATGCAATGATATATTACTAACAACAACAATAACTATATTACTAACAACAACATCAACAACTACAACCATAAGATCGAGATACCATGCTCGAACGGGGTACCTTGCCCGACAATGACCTACTAACAACAGGAGCGACAACCGTAGGACCAGGATACCATGCCTGAACGGGATACCTTACCCGATAACGCCCTACTAACAACAACAGTGACGACAACCGCAGGACCAGAATACCATGCCTGAACGGGATACCTTCCCCGATAGTGCCCTACTAACAACAACGACAATCGCAGGACCAAGATACCATGCCTGAACGGGATACCTTTCCCGATAGTGCCCTATTAACAACGACAACGACAATGTGAAGACCGGGGAACCATGTCCGAACGGGATACCTTGCCCGATAGTGCCCTATTAACAACGACATCAGACTTATGGACTTAATCGAAGTGGTGTCTAACAACCGTATCAACGACAACAACTACTGCTACGACGGCGAACAACAACAACAGTAGCAATAATAACGATAACAACAACTAGGTACAACAATAACAACAACGAACAACAATAGCAACAACAGTAGCAACCGCAACATCACAACAGCACCAACAACATAAATACATCAAAAACAACAACTTAACAACTTACCATCAACAGCAACAATATCCACAACTTAATCACTTAACATCAACAACAACAACAACTTAACAACTTTAGTATATGTACTATTTAAAAATAGCAACAACAACAACCACTTTACAACTTTAGTATAACTATATAACAAGAACAAGAACAACAACACGAACAACAACAACATCGATCAATAACACAACCACAACAACAACAATATCAGCAACAACGACTGCGACATCAACAACAATAGAACAACATTAACAACTTCTAGTTAATCGGGCACTACAACACTATTAGTCACTACCAACAATCATATAAATTTCTACATAACATTAGAAGTAATTGTTCCCATCACAAGACGGTACTAATTCACTTAAAGCCGTGTGAAGCTTAGGGATCATGGGACATCCCTATTGCTCATTATCTAACATACTCACTACTATAGAGTCAAACTACCCCCTTACCTCGATAAAATAACTTGTGGTATCAACAACGGCAAACAAAGTCGGCCTGCAGCGACAATTCAGCACTCAACGACACGAAGCAAAATCCATAGGTCTTATAGAAAGTGAAATACAGTTGGACAAAAACAATAGTAATTATAAACAGATTATTTCTGAAATTTCTAAAACTGAAACGAAGTTTAAAGGAACAAAAACTGAATTACGGTAACTGTCTCACCGAAAAAGGGGTCCGACGTCAACTTTACCGAAACGAAAAAGAGACTAGTGCTTCCCAAAGATTTCGACGAGTAGAATCCGAAAACGACGTCCGTTTTTCCAACCGGGGACTGTGGTGGTCGGAAAGCTCGAAATACAGTCCGCCCAGATACGAGATAAAGGGTGCTTCCTTTGACGAAATAGAGGTTAGAATCGAATTCAGAAGATGATTTTGAGTTGGGTAGTGAAATTTGGGACTAAACCGTGGTCTAGAGGGAGATTGAACGAAGGCAAACAAGGAGAAGTTAAGGTTTTGGTAACAACAATTACATTTGGCTCATGGAGAAGAAGATGAAGCGTGAAAGGTAACTAAATACTAAAATAAAGAAGAAATCAGGTAGGGCGCACTTAGCAAATGGGGGGTGCAGCCATTAAAAATTTAAGAAAACAAAACTATAATATATTCCTATTGTTACATGCTAATATATAATGTATAATATATTGTTATCTCAAAATAACAATATCAATATTAATAATTATATCAAAATATAATTAACACTGAACTACTAAAATAATAATGATAATAAAATGGCAACAAATCATAACTAATATCTTGTCAAAAACTAGTAAATAAATAAACAAATATTTCAAATAACAAAATAGTAAACTTTACTAAAATATATCAATTATAAAGGTAAACACACACAAATCATGTCACAAAATTACTATTATATTCCGGTAAGTAAATATAGAAAAAAATGGGGTGTTACAGTTTCCTAACTCACTCGAAGTTGCCTAATTCGATTAGGTGGATTTTTGATAAGTTAATCAATCGAGCCAAAACGCTTTTTATTTAAGTAGACTTATTTGTACATTTGTGCCTAAGCCGGATTCATCTCTTTTGTGCCTATTTTTGAACGTTTGTGCAATTGGTGCCTATTTCTCTAATTGGGCCTCGTTGTAACTTTTATTTGGTTTGGCCCATTTCGCTTTTGCTTTTATTTTTATTTTAATCAAAAATCCGAAAAATGATTTACAAAATCACCAAAAATTAGAATCAGATTTATTGCATTTTTTCTAGTAATCCAAAGTCCAATATAATGTTGGCAAAATAAACCAAAAAACAAATTACAAAAAATACCAAAATATCAGAATTAATAAAACCTTTTATTTACATCTATCCAAATAATTAAAAAAAAAGAGAGAAAAAACGAAAATATATAAAAATTACAAAGAAATGCAAAAAGCCCATTATCCGACTAGTCTTTGGCAGCTGCGGCTGAGGGTTAACAACCCTAATCTTTCACCTTGTCCAGCAAGCTGTTCACAGCTGTTGTGGCCTGAAAATGGAAACAAATAATCAGGGACTTAAATTCCTGATTCCAATTTCTACCTATAAAAAGAGACGGCAATACAGAGAAAAATGGGGGACACAAAAGTTTACACGAAAATACACAAAAAAACACAAACTCAAAAATTGCGAAGAAGCAGCAGAAGCAACAAACAGAGTTGTTCAGAAGCTGGAGGAGAGGTTGGTGTCCACCTTATTTTTCGTTCTTTGTCTGTTATTTAGAGTCTAATCATGTTTTAGTTCACAATAGACAGTAGTTCTAGTTTGAAACTGAACCTAATAATAATAAAATCATAACAGTATGAACCAAAGATTATATGTATTTGATGGCATCATCTGAGCCATCGGTGACTATTTCGGTAGTTATGTAGGTGGGAGTGAATGAGACGCCATGAGCGGGGATGAAAGACCGATCGATAAGTCAAGGAGACGCCACAACCGGCTATGGAGGTTCCGGTTGATAAGTCGGGATGAGCGCCACGACAAGCCGATAAGCTCTAAGAACGGCTCAGAGAACCAGATGATGGCAACCTCGGAGCCGTCGGTGACTATTTCGGTAGTCCTGTAGGTGGGAGTGAATGAGACACCACGAGCCGGGATGGAAGACCGATCGATAAGTCAAGGAGACGCCACAACCGGCTATGGAGGTTCCGGTTGATAAGTCGGGATGAGCGCCACGGCAAGCCGGTAAGCTCCAAGAACGGCTTAGAGAACCATAGAGACACGTCTCTAAATTTTTACTCAAAATTTAGCTTTCTCATCTATTCTTTTCTCTCTCAATTTCTTCTCTTCTCTAATGTATATTTCAGAAATATCAACAATCATTTTTTCAATTTTCTTTGTATGATTCCTTCCACATGCTGAGGGCACTTAGGATCTCATCAGTATTTCAGTGTATGTTTGTCCTGTTAGAAATGTAGATCTGGTGAAAACTATATTGTAGATAGGCTAGGATTTAATTAAAAAAAATCTTTAGGCTTGTATATAGATTAGAACTCAAAAATTAGTGTTTTTTAGCATTCTGATTGTTTTAAAAAAAAGGGAACTTAATAAGAACAGTAGCAGAAGAGTAGAAGAAGAAATTTACAAAAAATGTAATAGAGTCATACCCGTTAGCTCCGGCCACCGTAGACGGTGGTCGTCCAGTCCAAAACATCATAACGTCGTCGTCGTTCCCATTCAGACCACCGTGTGCCATCGCCGGAAACGGAGCCACCCACGGTTACCGTCGGCACCGCGCATCTCTCTCCTTTCCTTCTCTTTACATTTCTTTCTTTATCTCTCCCGAAATCTCCTCCAAAAATCCCTCTGTTTCCTTTTTTTAAAAAAAACTCTCTCTGTTCAATATATGGAAACGGCGCATGAGGTAGCAAGAGAAAGAATTAGGTTTTGTTTGCATCTGATGCTCCCTTTATATACCCCTTCATCTTAATATTTATTTTGATTTTTAATTTAAATTACAAATTAATATTTAAACCCCTTCCATTTTATTTTTACGCCCCTTATAAGGCCCACGAATTCGTGGGCTAGTAGAACTGAGCTGGGCTGCTTCACGCACCTCCATTTTAATAATACAACATCCAACAGCTAATTGCACCCCACTTTTACTATTACAACCCTATTTCGTCTTTCTACAAATTTCTTTTACAAAAACTTGCAAATAAATAAATATTTGATTCCAAAATATAAATAGGGGATTAAGTCGACTGTACAGTCGGAGTGGTCAGCTTTTTAGGATCATTAATGAACCGTTACGGATCAGGTCCTGAAATCCCTATTTAAAACAAAGAATTTCTAGAATAAAAGGAACAAACACATTTCTTTCAAACAAAAATCAAGTTTTCAAAAATAGGGGAATAAGTCGATTGTACAATCGGATTAGTCAGTTTTTTAGGACAAATGAACTGATCACTCAAGAGTCCTAAAATCCCTAAATAAAAAATATCAAACAAATAAATTTTTTTACCAAGAACTACGTAGCATTTGATTCTCTACCCGGAGATACGTAGGAGCAGAGGGCGGGCCCACCTCTGTCAAGTGCACTAATAAAAAACCTTTTTTAGTCTTTTTTTCTTCCTAAATAATCCTTTTCCCAAAATTCAAAAGAATATCAAGTCTTTCCACAATAAAAAGGGGTAAAATAAACATTTTCTAAATCAACTTTCTCTCCTACAACTAATTAGCAGGTAACATTCCTTAAAAAGGATGTCGTGGGGTGCTAATACCTTCCCCATGCATAACCGACTCCCGAACCCTAATCTGGTCTCAATGACCCTTATCCATTTCAAGGGGATTTTCCAATATTTACCCTTAAACTAAAATTTGGTGGCGGCTTCATCTTTTGAACCTTTGAGGAATCCTTACCCGGATTTTTCGGTCGCTACACAATTGCTTGTTTCCTTTCCTCTCTTGTTCTTCTGTATAATCCTCACCCTTAAAAAAGACAATGGTTATAGCATAAGGTGAATTTTAGACAATGAGAAAGTTTTGAGATGCATTGAAACATGAAATAGAGGAAAGAAACAATGCTTCTCTTGGTAATGTTTGGATGCCACCAGCTGCAAGGTCAGCTGAAACAGTTTTTGATCCTTCTGAATGCTGCTTTTGAACGGTAGTATTTCACAATTGGAATTTTAGGAAATATAATTGCATAGAGAAGAACACAAAGAAGCTCATAGAATGTTGATATGGAAAAGAATAGAACTGCAAGGACAATATAGCGTAACAAGTGATCAATAACTTTGTTGCATGCAGTATGAGAATTTTGGTCATAATACATTATATACTTAATGGCCCCTATATTATAGACCGGATGCATAAGTTATTTGGTGAACTTAAGATTGCATTTTTCTCCTATATATGGGACCAGAGGGAGTATTTACTCAAAAGGGATGAGAAATGAAAAGATGAACATACTGGCTCCTTTTCTAAGACCATCATTTGAATTCTCGAATGCTGTTTTTGTAATTAACCTTAAAGCAGAGGTTAATGCACCAGATGCAGCCAAACCAGCAAGAAAAGACTGTAACAATAAAACCATATTATATAATTTCACCTGCTAATTAAAGGCATCTTCATTAATATCATGACAATCACATTATATTACTAGCTTGCCTGAATGAATTCTTGTTTCATGTAGGACAAATCTCCAACCATTCCACCTTGAACATTAGCATCTGCAACTCCAAAATCACCACTAAGTGCACATAACCCAATGAAAGTTCCAAGTCCTCCAGATATTGCTAGATTCAACTACAATAGATTAATGTGGAAAACAAGATCAAAATCAAAATCATTCTAAAGGAATTAAAGTTCACAAATAAGTGAATAGGACTTAGACTTACAATCAACACCAAAAAAGTGGCTATGAAAAATAGAGCATATCCAAATAGGTTCCTTTTTCGAGTATTGATTTTTGCCTCATAATAAGCTAGTATAGCAAGTGTTCCAACTGCAAGTGGCTGATATACAAGAGTGAGCACCCTGGAAGGATGGTAGTTCTGCACTAGGGGAAAAAGAGATTAAATATTTAGTAGTTGTTATTATGATCAATTCTGTTAGAGTGTGGTGTGTGTGTGTGTGTGTGTATATATATATATATATATATATACACACACATGTGTACATTAGATGCATAGTCACTTCCTAGTCAGGTTGCCACATCAACAGGTGATAAAAGAATTGGTTATACTAGGACTAGACAAAAATTTCAAACTAAAAGCAAAAACAAGTTTTTTTTAGATAGGCAAAGTGGTTAGTAATTAGTGTGTTAATTGTTAGAGGGGAGGGGGGAGCGGGGTTCGAACCCCGTACGCCTACATTTTTCCACCAACGGTGTCCCTTTCACTCAACCATGTGAGCTACCCTTCTAGGACAAAGCAAAAACAAGTTTCCAGATCAGACACCGATCCACGTTGATGACACTAATTGAGGTCAGCTGACCCCACTATTTGCTCTTTTTTTCAACCAATAATAATAGGGTATTTTAATACGTTAACCCCACTTTATTTTTTATGTTGACCCCACATGACCCAACTAGTACATTAGAAACAAACTAATGACATGTTTGTAAACTAATATTATATTATATTTGTTAAAATAGTAATATTTGTTATATCGTATTGAAATTGGATCAACACTTATACTTTATTAAAGTACTAATTTTACCTTCTTAGCTATGTAATTTGTAGAAATTTAGGTATTTTAGGACTTTTCTGTAATAAAATTATGTATTTTTTTAAAAATTTACAATATGTTTTTGAAAAAATATTATAGGCTATTTTTTTGCCCCCACAATTAAAAATTTCTAGATCCGTCACTGATCCAGATTGTTATATCTCAGGCAGGGTCGTCCATGGGCCTGGGCGGGCTGTGCGACCGCACAGGCCCCAACCCATTGCCAATTTTTTAGGGCCCAAAATTTGTTGGTGATACCATATATAATCGTATGACGTTGAAACTTGCTACAAGTTGTTGGCTCTGTCCAAACGGCTGGGCGTGCGTGTTCTTTCTACTCGATACCGTGATCTTATCCCTTGGAGAACCAAATGTTTCACATTTGCTTTTTTTTCTTTTTATGTTTTTATTATTTTTGCTTGATTTAATAATGTTACAAAACGGTAGTAAAAGAGTTGCAGCCACAGGGCCCTGGCCCAAAAAACATTATAGGGCCCCCAAAACCCTAGCCCAAATCCCTTAGCCTTTCTCTTCCCTGTTGCACATTGAATCAACAGAACCATTGCAGCGCACAGAGTTAAACCGAATTCGTCCTCAAGGCCTCACTCTCACTATTACGTCACCGCCTCCGCCCTCCTACCGCCGGACACCGCGTCTACTCCGACGTGCTCCTACCACGGCAAACGCAAGTCACTCCTCCGACGCAAACGTGAGTGGGTTTTGATTTTGGAAATTTGAGTTTTTTGCCTTTATAATTTTCTTCTCTCAAAAATTCTGAGTTTTGGTCTTTTTAGCAGAAATTGGAGATTGAATCAATTGATTATGTGATTGGAGATTGATTATTCTGAGTTTTTCTTCTTCCTTGTGCTATTAAGGTTAGTAGGGTCCTATTGTATTTAATTGGTTTGATTGGCTGGTTGTGTAATGTTAGATTCTAATGTGGTTTTGGGGGTTCTATTTACAATTTAAATAACAAAGTTTGAGTTTTATTGATTTATTTGATAAAAGTATACTTAGGGCCCTACTTTTTAGATTCGAACAGGTCCTCCAAATTGTTCGGAACGACCCTAATCTCAGGTGAGGGTTGCATAGGAAATATTGAGAAACTATTGAGTAGTAGTACACACTAGCCTATATTGCTCTCCTTTGAGTTGCTCCCCTTTGAGTAGTAGTAGTACACACTGTCCATCTCTATTTTAGAATATAATATGTCTTGAAAAAATAAAAAGCAGCCTAATTTATGAGAAATATGTATTAATTACCGGAAACAAGTATATGTAGCAATCTTGTACTGTGAGCATACTGCTCCATGGGAAAAGACATCCATTGCCAAGCAGCCAACAAACCACTATTGCAGAGTATTTTCCCTATGAATTGCCAAAAAAATAGAAATCAAGAAATAAATCACTAAACTAAAATAGTGATTAATTCGTGCATATACCTGAAAACGTACTGGGGGGTCACCGTTGACCATGACTACACGGTGCCGGTGATGCTTCTATTCAATTAAAGTTCTACAAGAAAGTAAACAACCTCAATACAAGGTTTCAATGTAATGTGTACATGTATAACCAGAAGTGTATATAATTAGTTGTGTCAAAAAGTTTATAATCAGTTCATACTTTATACTAACTTTTTCTCTTTCTCTTTCTTACTTTTAACTAATTTTATTCTCTCTTTTTATCTTTAACTAAAAGTATACTGGCGCATACGCATGAGTAGTATCGTGTTACATGCTATGAATGATTAAGAAACTTGCATACTAACAGTAAAGATTTTCATAATATTAAGTGGGGCTCCAAATATTAAGTGAGTACAGATCCTCCCCATTAACTAAGGTCCAATTGTTATTTATTTTTGACGCAGGTCCAAATATTTTTTATACCTTTAAAATATCCTAAAACTAAGGTAATGGCGAGAATAAAAGAAGAGAAGTAATGAATAAGATCCTAACTCATGGCATGTTGCTTGATAGCGTCATTTTTTTTATTCGCCCACCTGCAGCAATGTGGACGAGGAGAAACACCAAAGTCTTTACGATCCCCGATGGTGGGGAAGTACTCAAAAATCGAGCACTCAGAATAATTTGAGTAAAAAAAAAAAGTAATTAATTGTTACCTGTAGCAGAGAAGCGTATCTTCCAATCTGCATAGTCTTCCAGAAACAAGCGTCGTTCAGCTGCTCGTACAAAACGGCCAAGGCATCTAGACCCCAAGCCAATATTTTAAAACTCAGACCGGTGATCGACTCGGTGAAGGTACCGGGTCACTGGGTCAAGGGTCGGACCGAGGAGTCGACAATTGAACCGCATGACCATGACCCGGTCTCAATTAAAAAATTCCTGAATTTTCAAGACATAAATTTCATACCCATAAAACTTAATTTGCTAAAATTACACATCATGCCTAAAAAAAGTCTAAAACGGCTTAAACCGGCGTCGTTTTTGCGTTTTTTGGGGTTTTTTAAAATTAAAATGCAAAACCCGGTCCGGTTTTACAAAACCCGTTTGGTCACCGGTTTTCACAAAACCCACTGGATCACCGGTTTTCACCAAAATTAGGTCGGGTTAAGTTGATTCCCGCCGAGTCATTGCATTTTCGATCCATAGCATGACTCGGGCCGGTTACTCCTCCGGTTCCTGGTTCGCCCGGTCCGACTGACCGGGCCGAGCCGATTTTAAAACAGTGCCCCAAGCCCACTGTCCACAGTCATCAAAAGACTAAATCAGTTTGAGCCACTTGACGGGCACATATGTGTTACTCTTGTCGACGAAGATGGTATAGCTCAACAAGGGCAACATATATATAGCACCGGGCAGCATTATCAAAAAAGCCATGCTGCATGTTAGCTCGGTATGCCTCCTCCAAAAATTTGACTCAGGTCCCCTAGTGAACCGACACTCTGCCCAGCAAGAATCGTGGTCTAGAGCCAGCACCTGGCCTCCAGCACGAATGGCATCCTCCTTAGTAAATCGAAGCCCAGGCTACGAAAATGTGCTGGAGAGCGGCAAATGGAGCACGTGGACACGTCATCCAATGTCACAGTCATCTCTCCGAAAGGCAAGTGGAATGAGCTGGTCTAAGAATGCCACCTCTCCACAAACGTCGAGATCAACTCTTGATTGATTTGGTGCAGAGGTGTAGAATCAAGCTCCAACAGACGGACCTGCTCAAACCATCTCTGTACATGTGGGTGGTGCTGTGAAGGTCGAAACCTAAAAAATATTCCCACCATGAGCTACAACCTTAATCATTCCACTGTCCTGTAAAAAAATAAATTATATAAATTAAAACATATTAAATGATAGTAAAAATATTAAATTAATTATTACAATTATTACCACTCCCACACAAAGCCTCGACACCACGGGGTAGGAAAGCGATGCAACAAAACTTGGTCCATAGGACCCTGATCTAGTTGCTGCTCAGCAGTGTCCTGCTGAATAGCCTTATGATAATGCTCCTGCTGAACAGGCTCTTCATATTGCTGCTGCTGCGGAGCATCAGCAGTCCCATCAGCCTCGCCTATGTCCCGGTCACGGACACACCTGTTACGCTCAGAAGCGTGACTGGCTTGCCTGACCAACCTAATCCTCCTCGTCCTGGTACTAGGAGCAGGAGTAGCCTGATCTTCATCTCCGCCTGTTGCCTGTGAAGACTCACCTAGCTTTAAACGTCTTGACGTCCTAATCTACTCACCACTGAAAAAACCAAAAAAAAATTCAAAATGTTTTTTAAAAAAAATCGGAAATACCTATTTCTTAGATAAATGCAAAAGAGATTTCCGGAAATACCTATTCAAAATGTTTTTTCAAAATGAGATTTCCGGAAACAGCTATTTCTTAGATAAATGCAAAAGAGGAATTTTTTGAGATTTTCGGAAAAACCTCAACAGGACGTATTTCCGGAAGTCAAAAGAAATACGTCCTGTTGAGGTATTTTCGGAAAACTCAAAATTTCTCTCGCAGTTATCATGTTTACGAAAAAATTATGATAAAGAGCTTCCGAAATTACGTTAAAAAGCGATATTTCTGGAAAGTTTAAAAACGAAACTTACTTTGATTTCAGAATTATATAAAATTTAGATAATGGTTTGGGTTTTTTATTGATTATAAGGGTATTTTCTTCAGTTTGTGTCAAATAGGGGGTATAGGAGAGAAGAAGGGGGTAAAAAAAGCCTTATAATATTTTTTGACAGTATAATAAAAAAAGCCTTATATTATATTATTATTAATTAAATTTATATATTTGTACATCCGAAAAAGATTCTCAATCTAGAAAGAATTCTTTCCAAGCATTTTTGGTCGGTTTTTTGTTCTTTTTTCGCTTTTGTTTAGCTCCTTTTTGTAACAAAAAAGTATGTACCCCTAATTTAGTCCTCAAAAGTTAAAACTTCCACAATTTTTTTTATGTTTTTATTATAAATTTTCTTTATGGGTTTATATTTTATATATTTTGTCTTTAAACAATCTCAATTTTTGATAATGTTATTCAATCTTAAATACAATCTGTTGGAGGATCTTGGAAGTTTTGATAGAGGAAGAATGTAACAGAATTAACAAACTTGAATTGGGGAAAAATTGATTTTCACTTCACTTGTGTAATTGTGACACTAATTACACGTGTATATGTATTACAATGCTATTAACTATGGTTAAGTGACAGTTATTAACTAACCATAGTCTAAACTCAATACACATCAAACTAGTCACTTTAGTTAGTTGACTTAACTCTAATACATTTGAATTACATTCACATTACACCCCCTTAATTCAAATCAGACAGCTTGTGCATACCAATTTTGGTCTTCATCTCTTCAAGCTTAATGGGCTTCAAGGCCTTAGTAAGCATGTCAGCAAACTGATCACGTATTCTGCAATGTTCAATGAGTAGTTTCCCTTTATTCACTTGATCACGAAGGAAGTGATATTTTATGTCTATATGCTTGCTTCATCCATGAGCAATGGGATGCTTGGCTAAGTCTATAGCAGACTTATTATCAATCTTCAGTCTCATAGCACTACTGCACTTCACCTCAAGTTCATCCAGCAACATCCTTAGCCATTGTGCTTGGCTAGCACCAAAAGCAGCAGAAATGTATTCTGCTTCACAACTGGACAAGGCCACCACATTCTGCTTCTTTGAACACCAGGATATTGGAGCTTTCCCATACATGAATATGTAACCAGAGGTGCTTTTCCTATCCTCTGTATCACCACTCCAGTCAGCATCTGTATACCCTATCACTTCATCGTCAACACTATCATCTGCAGCAGGAAACAAGATACCACTGTCTAGTGTTCCCTTCAAGTACCTGAGTATTCTTTTCACTGTCAGCAAGTGAATCTTCTTTGGCTCCTCCATGTATCTACTCATCATTCCCACACTGTAGGTGATATCTGGCCTTGAGTTGCACAGGTATCTAAGTGATCCTATTAGTTGTCTATACATAGTAGCATCAACTGATTGATCAGCATCATCAACTTGAGTTTTGCCATTTGGTTCAACTGGTGTGGAGGCTTGATTGCAATCTAACATTTTGAATCTCTTCAAGACATCAGTTGCATATTTCTTCTGTTGTAGGAAAATTCCTTTCTTTGATGTCAAAAACTCCATCCCAAGAAAGTATGCTAGCTTTCCTAAGTCTGTCATCTCGAATTCCTCCATCATTTTCTTCTTGAATTCCATGATTTCTTGTTGACTGTCACCTGTGACAAGCAAATAATCTACATATAGACAGATTATCAGAACCCCAGCTGAAGCACAATTTTTCACATATACTCCATGCTCTGTAGAACATTTCACAAGTTTTAATTTCAAGAGAAATCCATCAATTCTCTTATTCCAAACCCTTGGGGCTTGCTTCAAATCATTTAGATCTTTGTGCAGCTTCATCACTCTATCTTCCATGCCTCTTCTTTCAAATCCTGGTGGTTGCTTGACAAACACCTCCTCCTCAAGTGGACCATTGAGGAAGGCACACTTCACATCTAATTGGCTCAAAGTCCAATTTCTCTTGCTAGCTATGGCAACAATTAGTCTCACAGTTTCAATTCTAGCAACAGGAGCATATATCTCATTGAAGTCAAGGCCTGATTTTTGCAAAAAAACTTTTGCAACCATTCTAACCTTGTACTTAGCAATTTCACCATTAGGTTTCATCTTTGTTTTGAAGACCCACTTCACCTCTATAGCCTTCTTGTTGCTTGGCAGCTTCACCATCTCCCAAGTATTGTTTTTTTGTATGATTTTAGCTCCTCTTCCATGGCATTCTTCCAATGGGAGTTTGCAAGAGCCTGTTCTAGTGATACAGGTTCTGCTTTTGCCAACATCACAAGGTGCAATAGATCACTATCAAGGTTAATTGCTCCATCAGGGAATACTTCATAGTCTTGCAGTCTTGAAGATGGTTGTCTCACTCTTTCAGATCTTCTCAATGGTATTGCATCTGCCTCCTCAGTGTTCACATTGGGTTCCTGCACTGTTATTTCATCTTCTTCAACTTGATCATTATAAAGTGGCACTTCAACTGTTTCAACAGTAGTTTTCTCAGTGGCATCTATCCAATTCCATTCTTTGGTTTAATCAACTATCACATCATTACTAACAACAATTTTCTTTTGAATTGGATCATATAGTTTGTATGCTCCAGTACTGTGATATCCAACCAAAATCATCACCTGTGACCTTGAGTCAAGCTTCCTTCTCCCATGTTCAGGAATATTTCTGTAACACAGTGAGCCAAATAGCTTAAAATGTTTCACACTAGGCTTAGAGCCACTCCAGGCTTCTTCTGGTGTGCTATGCTCTAGCCTTTTGGTTGGGCACCTGTTCAGTATGTGAGTTGCTGTATGAACTGCCTCAGCCCAGAACTCATGTGGTAAGTGCTTCTCCTTTAGCATGCATCCAACCATATTAAGAAGAGTCCTGTTTCTCCTCTCAGCTGTGCCATTGTGTTGAGGTGTGTAGGGAGCCATTACTTCATGAACTATACTTTCATCTTTGCAAAACTTTTCAAATTCATGTGATGTATATTCACCACCACTATTTGTTCTTAACAGTTTTATAGGGCTACCACACTGCTTCTCAACCAGCAATTTAAATTGTTTAAAAGTTTCAAACACTTAACATTTTCTTTTCAGCAAATAGATCCACATTTTCTTGGTGAAGTCATCAATAAAAGACACGAAATAGAGGTTACCTCCATGAGATTTGACTTCAAAGGGTCCACAAACATCTGAGTGAATCACCTCCAACTTCATGGTAGCTCTAGTAGGTATTGCTGACCTGTAAGACTTCCTTGGTTGCTTCCCTTCACAACATTTGCCACACACTTGCCTTGGCACATCAATTGGAGGCAAACCTAACACCATGTTCCTTCTTTGCAGCTTATTAAGACTGGTGAAGTTCAGGTGACCCATTCTCTTGTGCCACTTCCACACAGTTTCATCAACTTGAGCAGTGAGACATTATGCTCAATTGAATTTACACCAACTTTAAATGTTCTGTTCCCTGACGTCTTCACTCTCAGGACCTCTTTGTCTTCACCATCAAGCACGTCCATATAGTTATCCTTCATACTCATTGAATTCCCCTTAAGCAATTGTCTTAAGCTCAACAAATTGCTCTTCATTTGAGGAACATAGAGGACATCACTGACCACTACTTTCCCGCCATCCTCTCTTCTAATAGCCACCTTGCCAATCCCTTCTGCCATCACAGATCTTCCATCACCAAATCTGATTTTTCTCCTTATGCTTCTATAAATTTGACAAAACCGTTCAAGGTGCCCTGTCATGTGATTTGAGCAACCTGTATCCAAGTACCACCATTTAATCAATCCTGTTTCAGTTACAGTCATTAATACCATGACCTCTTCATCAACTGTGGCCTTCAATGCCACCACTTCTTAATCAGAGTCATGCGCAAATTGTGATTCTTCACTTCTCTTCCTAGGCACCTTAGGGTTCACACATTCATCAGCAAAGTGTCCCCATTGTTGGCAGTAGTAACATTGAATGTGATCCCTGGATTTCTTATTATCCTTGCTATCATTTTGATTTCCCTTCTTCTGATGGTCTTGCTTAGTATTTCCACCTTCACCCTTGTTATTCTTCCATTTTCCTTTACCCTTCTTATTCTTCCAAGATTCATTCCCTCCACCTCCTTTCTTCCAAGATTGAGCCAACAAGGCTTTCTCAGAATCCTTCTCTTCTTTCTTGATACCTTCTCTGTTTTTTATCTTTATGTCATGAGCCTCTAAAGAACCTAATAACTGCTCTAATTTCAGATTATCAAGGTCTTTAGATTGCTCAATTGCAGCAACAACATGATCAAAATTAGGGGTTAAACTCGTAAGAATCTTTTCTACCTTAATGGCATCGGTTACTACTTCACCACAACTTCGCATCTGATTTGTTAATACTACTAACCTGTTAACGAATTGCGCAACTGATTCGTTAGGTTCCATTTGAAGTAGCCCAAGTTGACGCCTTAGAGCCATGAGTTTCACCTTCTTCGTTTGCTTATCACCGGAGTAGGTAGTTGCCAACACATCCCACGCTTCCTTCGCCGTTTCATACTCTATGATCTTCTCCAAGACATTCGCATCAAGACATTGATGGATAAGGAAGATTTCCTTATTGTTGTGCAGAAAGGGATGTGCAAGTATACACAGTCGCAACAAGTAATAAAGTAGAAGTAGAGTGTCGAACCCACAGGGATTGGATTAATTTCTAAAGCTTAAAATGGTAGTTTAAACTAGTGAGAAACAAGTAATAAAATAACAAATAAAAATGGAGTGTGTGTGAGAAACATAAAATAAAATAAGCTAAGTAAAGATAATGTATAACCAAGTGAGAATGATAGTTGGAATGCTCTTCACTAAGTAAATCACTTTTGATAGCATTATGTTACATATGATGTTCATGCAACCATTGCACCTGTAATGGATGCACCTTCAATTATTGCATCTGCAATGGATGAAGCTGCAATGATTGCACCTGCAATGGGTGCTGTAATAAAATGAATTGTGCATGTCTGCAACTATCTTCAGGGTTTCATTACAAGTCTTATGTCTAAGCCCTAAATAAGTTCACCCTTGTCTTTTTAAACCTTACAGAATCACCCTATGGGCTATGCTAGCTTATGTCTAAGTCTAACATGGTTTTAACAAAGTTTCCTATTATTAAAACACTTATCCATATTTGTTCTTGAGTTCCAATTATAAACCATGTCTGAATTTATAATTTACATTCACTTTTAGTTGGCCAATTCTAAAGATGAATATGAAAGAGTTATCATGCAAAAACTAAAATGCAAACATCAATATATAACATAATAACTTAATCAAAAGATCATTACAAAGTTAAAGCATCCCAACTAGAGAAGTTAGCTTATGCTAGACATTACTAAGCACATACAAACAGAGATAACCATGTTCATATGTTTGATAATACAAAGGAAAGAAAATAAAGAAAGAATTACACGGTTGAAGTTCCCTTGCAAAATCTGCATAGCAATGCACCTGCAATGCCTCAAAACTGCTTGATGCACCCGCAACCAAACAACAATACGAATTTGTGTAGAAGTAGAGAGAGAAGTTGTCACTTTCTCTCCCTCCTTCACACTTATGAAGTGTAAAATGATACTAACTCTCTAACTTGGTATTTCTCTTGGTATATCTTCAAATGAGGAGAATGAGAGGTATTTATAGGCCTCTTGGATGAGCTTTCCTTCATGGAGGTGTTTGCTTGGAGCTAAAGTTGGTCACTTGTATCCCAAAAAGATTTGATTCGATGTTTACTTTATTAAAGGGAAGAGGTCCAATGGTGTATGGACAAGTGTCCCTATAAAGTAAAAGTTATAAGCTAAAAAGGTAAATGGGAAGGTGGAGCAGTTTCAACTTGGGCCACTTGCATAGCAACTTGATTATGATGTCATCCACGACATCAGCATATTGCTGGTGCAATGCTTCTGTTTTCAAGAAAATTGCTGGTGCACTGTCATCTGGGCATATTGCAGGTGCAATGGATGCAGGTGCAATGCTTTTGTCTTCAGTGAATATGCTTATTGTAGGTGCATTGTCTTCTGGCAGAATGCATGTGTAATAGTTGTTGCAGCATTGCAGGTGCAATGTATCTGATTTCTTCAAGACTTCTGTTTCCTGTATTGCAGGTGCAATGGTTGCTTCACCTATTGCAGGTGCAATGATTGCTGCAGCAATTGAACAAACACATAAAATACAACATGGGGCACCAAAAATGCCAAATGATTACAAATCAGTTCCTAACCCTCTTTTACTGTAAACAACTACATATTAACTACTTTAGCAACAATATTACTTAGAAACTCACATTGATTTAAGTCATAGAACATATAAATAACTCTATATAAAATAGAGTTATCACACCCCCAAACTTAAACCATTGCTTGTCCTCAAGTAATGACACTTGACAAAGAAGCAATTAAACACACAAGGGTCCTTTCTCAGAAGAACAGATTAGCTATGCCCTTTTAAAACATGTTTTCAATGAGTGCACTTTAGGAACTTTAATCTCTTTAGTTTCCCACAAAGCTCGTAAACCATTGGTTTTTCTAACATTCAAAATTATTGGAGCTCTTTTATGTGAGTGTGTGACCTTACTGAACTTCAGATTGGTTCCTAGCTAATTTTGAAAAGTCCATTTAGCTTTTGGATAGAAAAAGTTTGCTTTTGATCAAAACTAAAGATTTTTCAAAATAGAGAATAGACTAACAATTTCTTCAAGTGTTGGGGGGCTTCAAAGCACAACAAAGGGTCTTTGCAAGTAAATTCAATTTGTGTCAGTGCTTTCTATTTTGAGGTGGTTCTTTACTGCAGGAGCAATGTGCTTTCTGTATTGCAGGAGCAACCATTGCAGGTGCAATGATTGCTGTGATATTGTTGCTTCAGCTTTCTACTTTTGGAGTTTTAGCTACATTGTCCTCCTCGCTGTTCTACTTTTTGCATATTATTTATTTATTTATTTTTCTCTTTCTTGTTTTTTTCTTTTTATTTGATTTTTTTCTTTTTCTTTTTCATGCAATTTTTGGAACGGACACAGCTCATATGATTTGGATCAATGTAGCTTTTTTTTACATGATAGTACACTTTGTAGAAGATTGTAAACCTTTGCACTGACTCTCCTAAAATTGAATTACTTAGCCTTAATTTTCATTGTTGCACCCCCAAACTTATTTCTTTATGCTATTCTAGATTTTTATTAAAAATTTAGCATTTGATCATGGTTCACTAGATCTATCCTAAGCATTCACTTATTTTCTAGTTAACTAAGTTCCTCTCTTAGGTTCAGTGAGTTAAGTGTTGAAGCAAAAATAATTTTGATCATTATCTAAATTTAGGCTACAACACTTAATGTTTCACAAAGAAATTAGTTCCAAAAAAAAATGCACTTGTTCTTTTTCAAAAATGGGTTTTAGCTGATCATGCTTCTTAAAATAATACCCAAAATATTTTAAAACTGGTTGTAGACTAATACTAATTAACACACATAAAACACATATATATAATATATAGCATAAGTTTACAAAATATCACAAAATATGGGCAAGTGCAACTAATCATACCTTTGATTTAAACAAAACAATAATCAGAACAAAACAATAATTGGAAGGTCCTCCCCCAAATTTAAAATCTAGCAGTGTCCCCACTGCTCATGCAAACTCTAATTGGAGAGACCTTTTTTTTTGACACTACAATATTGAAATTAAAAACATTTATCACAACAATTTTTTTTTAATTTTTAAAATCCTACACAGTTGTTGGATGCTATTACTTATGCTACAGCATCCAACAGATTTATTGAAATAAAAGACAACACAAACAAAGATAGCATAAACAAAAACACCACAAAAAAACACAACAAGTAATAACAAACAACAAAACACTAACACACACAAGATGGAAGAGTTACTGATTTGATGAACACAACATAATTCTTTTGTGGCTCAGTTTCAGCTGTTGCAGTTGTAGATGCTGCAACTATGGATGCTGGTGCAATATGATTGGTTGTTGTTGTTGCAGCATTGGCTGCTTCAGCATCAGTCTGTTGTTGTTCCAGTGCCCTCTCATTGTTCTCTATTATAATTCCTCATTTTGCTCCTTCTCTTGCTCTTCTCCTTCTTCTGGCTGGTGCAAGCTTCACCATTTTCTCATTGTCTTTCTCATTGTTGGAGCAATGAATGCAGCTGCATTGGGATACCTTCACTTTGTTCTTACAGAAAAACATAAGCACACAAATAAACAAAAATAAACTTCTTAGTAAATCAAACTCATGGGTTGCCTCCCAAAAGCACTTGTTTTAAGAGTCTTCAGCCAGACTAAGTCTTGTGCCAGATATCTTCAGCCATGAATGCTACTGCATCATAATTCTGCATAATTGAATGCTTCTGCACAAGACTACTCATCCTCACCTGCAAAAGTAAAAACAAAAACACACAAAACACAATTAGTTTTAAAAATCTGGGTTGCCTCCCAGTAGCGCTTAATTTATAGTCTTTAGCTAGACTAAGCCTCATGTTAGAGTTCTGGTAACTCTGTGTTGATCTTGTCCCTCTCCACATGTGCTCCATAATACTGCTTCACCCTTTTTCCACTGACTTTGAATGTGGAATTAGTGGCTTCATCAAACAATTCCACTGCCCCATTAGGATACACTCTCACCAATTTAAAAGGTCCTGACTGCTTAGATTTGAGCTTTTCAGGGAGTACTTTAAGCTTTCAGTTAGACAAAAGAACATGTCTCCCTTTATTTGGCTCTTGTCTTTGAATCTTCTTGGCTACTGCAACAGTTGCTGCAGCATTCACTTGTTCAGTAGATGCTGTAGCAACAGATGCTACAACATTGTTCACTTCAATTTGTGGTTTTTGTTGAGGTGGTGGTTGAATGGTTTCTGGTTGGTAGATCTTAGCAGTGCCTTGAATTTCCCTAGTGTATTTTGGTGGTGAGGGTGTCAGTATAGGTTGGTTGGGTGGTGTTTTGGTTGATGTGGTGGTGGCTGCTTGGGGAACAGATTGTGGAGTTGGATTTTTGTGAGGTGGGGATTGGGTTGAGAGAGTTTGTTGTTTGTTGACGTTTTCTTTAGGGTCTGGTTTAGGCTCAATCTCTTTAACACTCCCTTCTTTTTCAGGTTCAGTTCTTCTTCCCACACTCTTTTGAGAGCTTTCAATGATTTGGAATTGCTTCAGCACCTCTAAGAATTTACCAAATTGTTTGTCTTCATGATCCTTCTTCAGCCTTTGAGGAAAAGGAGGAGGAGAGTACTCTTGAACAAACTTTGGTGATGGTATTGCTGCTGCATCAAATGCACCGGCAGTGGATGCTGCTGCATCTGTTGCAGCTGCATCAGTTTTATTTTTTTCTTTTTCTTCCTCACCTTCACCTTCTGTATCATATGGTTCTGTTAAAGCTTTTCCACTTCTCAAAGATATAGCATTGACCTGTTCTTTCCTAAGAGTTTGTGAAATTGAAGCTTCTGTGGTGGATGCTAATGATCCACTTGGTCTTTGGAAAAGAGCAGTGGCTAATTGTCCAACCTGGTTCTACAAGTTCCTGATGGCAGCACCATGAGTTTGGATTGAGGCTTTTGTATCACTCATAAATGCTCTTGTATCATTCATAAATTCTCTAGTATCACTTATAAATGCTTTCATAAGAGATTCCAAGGAGTTTTCCATTTCTGGTGCAGATGGTCTTTGAACATGTTGAGAAGGGAATCCTGATGGTGTGGGAGGGGTTGCAGCAGTAGGTGTTATGGCTGCATTGTTGCTCCAATTGAAATTTGAATGGTTACTCCACTCAGGATTGTAGGTACTTGAGTAAGGAATGTTATTGTTGTTGTACCCTTCAAAGTTGACAGAGATAGGGTCGCTGGGACATTCTTCATTTAAGTGACAACCTTCACAGAAGACACAACAAGTTGCTCTTGGAGGGGTTGGTTTTATTGCAGCAGCAGTGTTTGGCATTGCACCTGCAATGGATGCAGGTGCATTGGAAGAATTGAGATTTTTTATCATTTTGGTGAGAGATGCCACTTGAGCTGCTAGAGATGATATTTCACTGAGTTCATGAACCCCAACTATTTTCTTTTGAGCACTGACCCTTTCTGTGGGCCAACTGTAGTTGTTGGTTGCCATTTTTTCTATTAACTCAGATGCTTCATTGTATGATAAATTTAGTAACACTCCTCGAGATGATGCATCCAACATGAGTCTGGTTTGTGGATCTAAACCATTATAGAATGTTTCCATTTGGATAATGACAGGTATTCCATGGTGTGGACATTTTCTCAGCAGTTCCTTCCATCTTTCCCATGCTTCAAACAATGACTCAAATTTTTTTGTTTAAAAGAAGTGATATCATTTCTCATTCTGGCATTTTTGATAGGTGGAAAATATTTTGTCAAAATTTTTTGAGCCATCTCATTCCAAGTAGTGATAGAGTTAGGCTCTAAAGAGTGTAGCCAAGCCTTAGCTCTATCCTTCAAGGAATATGGAAATAATTTTAATCTAAAAGCATTTTCACTAACACCAGGAAAGATAAAATTGCTACACACTTCTAAAAATTGTTTTAGGCGCAAATAGGGGTCCTCATGAGGAGCACCACTAAATTGACCCACTATTTGAATCATTTGGAACATGATGGGTTTAAATTCAAAATGTGCTGCAGAGATTTCAGGTCTAACTATGCTAGTTTGCATGGTTTGAGGATCAAACATAGCATAGTCTTTCCTTGATCTATTTCTATCATTCAACATACCTGTGACTCCCATATTGTGCATACCAGAACCTCTGCCAGTTTCTTGTTCAGACATTGTGCGTCTAGCTCTGCCTCTGTTTCTTTGTTGTTGTTGAAGTCTTTGCAAGCTCCTGAATCTGTACTCTATCTCAGGGTCTTATTGAAATTCTGGTGAATTGAACTTGGGCTACTGCTGGAGCAACTATTGCAGCTGCAATGGTTGCTGGTGCAATGACTGCAGGTGCAATAACTGATGTACCACAAGAAACAAACAACCAGAGTAAAATTGCTCACTAAATTACTACTAAGTTAAACAATAAAAATTAATGGCAATCCCCGGCAACGACGCCAAAAACTTGTTGTGTAGAAAGGGATGTGCAAGTATACACAGTCGCAACAAGTAATAAAGTAGAAGTAGAGTGTCGAACCCACAGGGATTGGATTAATTTCTAAAGCTTAAAATGGTAGTTTAAACTAGTGAGAAACAAGTAATAAAATAACAAATAAAATTGGAGTGTGTGTGAGAAACATAAAAAAAATAAGCTAAGTAAAGATAGTGTATAACCAAGTGAGAAGGATAGTTGATGTTCATGCAACCATTGCACCTGTAATGGATGCACCTGCAATTATTGCATCTGCAATGGATGCAGCTGCAATGATTGCACCTGCAATGGGTGCTGTAACAAAATGAATTGTGCATGTCTGCAACTATCTTCAGGGTTTCATTACAAGTCTTATGTCTAAGCCCTAAATAAGTTCACCCTTGTCTTTTTAAACCTTACAGAATCACCCTATGGACTATGCTAGCTTATGTCTAAGTCTAACATGGTTTTAACAAAGTTTCCTATTATTAAAACACTTATCCATATTAGTTCTTGAGTTCCAATTATAAACCATGTCTGAATTTATAATTTACATTCACTTTTAGTTGACCAATTCTAAATAGGAATATGAAAGAGTTATCATGCAAGAACAAAAATGCAAACATCAATATATAACATAATAACTTAATCAAAATATCATTACAAAGTTAAAGCATCCCAACTAGAGAAGTTAGCTTATGCTAGACATTACTAAGCACATACAAACAGAGATAACCGTGTTCATATGTTTGATAATACAAAGGGAAGAAAATAAAGAAAGAATTACACGGTTGAAGTTCCCTTGCAAAATCTGCATAGCAATGCACCTGCAATGCCTCAAAACTGCTTGATGCACTCGCAACGAAACAGCAATACGAATTTGTGGAGAAGTAGAGAGAGAAGTTGTCACTTTCTCTCCCTCCTTCACACTTATGAAGTGTAAAATGATACTAACTCTCTAACTTGGTATTTCTCTTGGTATATTTTGGTATATCTTCAATTGAGGAGAATGAGAGGTATTTATAGGCCTCTTGGATGAGCTTTCCTTCATGGAGGTGTTTGCTTGGAGCTAAAGTTGGTCACTTGTATCCCAAAAAGATTTGATTTGATGTTTACTTTATTAAAGGGAAGAGGTCCAATGGTGTATGGACAAGTGTCCCTATAAAGTAAAAGTTATAAGCTAAAAAGGTAAATGGGAAGGTGGAGCAGTTTCAACTTGGGCCACTTGCATAGCAACTTGATTATGATGCCATCCACGACATCAGCATATTGCTGGTGCAATGCTTCTGTTTTCAGTAAATTGCTGGTGCACTGTCATCTGGGCATATTGCAGGTGCAATGGATGCAGGTGCAATGCTTCTGTCTTCAGTGAATCTGCTTATTGTAGGTGCATTGTCTTCTGGCAGAATGCATGTGTAATAGTTGTTGCAGCATTGCAGGTGCAATGTATCTGATTTCTTCAAGACTTCTGTTTCTTGTATTGCAGGTGCAATGGTTGCTTCACCTATTGCAGGTGCAATGATTGCTGCAGCAATTGAACAAACACATAAAATACAACATGGGGCACCAAAAGTGGCAAATGATTACAAATCAGTTCCTAACCCTCTTTTACTGTAAACAACTACATATTAACTACTTTAGCAACAATATTACTTAGAAACTCACATTGATTTAAGTCATAGAACATATAAATAACTCTATATAAAATAGAGTTATCACTTATCATCCTTCTTCAATTGATCACGATTGGTTGTTCTTTGTGCCTCCGTCGGTGCTGCTCCGAGAGGCGTCACTCCACTACGAATGACTTCAAGAACGCCTTGATACCGGAAAATCACCTTCATTTGCACCGTCCATCGTTCGTAGTTGCTACCATCGAATACCGGTAATTTCGCTGGGAATTGACCGTTGTTGGAAGAGTTGCTCTGCGTCGCCGCCATGATCGCCGCCGTGCGTGCCCGTGAATCGCTGCTCTAGTGCCAATTGTTGGAGGATCTTGGAAGTTTTGATTAGTTTTGATAGAGGAAGAATGTAACAGAATTAACAAACTTGAATTGGGGAAAAATTGATTTTCACTTCACTTGTGTAATTGTGACACTAATTACACGTGTATATGTATTACGATGCTATTAACTATGGTTAAGTGACAGTTATTAACTAACCATGGTCTAAACACAGTACACAACAAACTAGTCACTTTAGATAGTTGACTTAACTCTAATACATTTGAATTACATTCACATTGCAATCGAAACAATTTTTCAATTTTATAAATCGTAAGCACAAGTATCAAAGCAAAGAGCTCAACCCGTGCATCCATGATAGTAAATCTGAAACAAAAACAATATTACTGAAGCTGCAAATAAGATACTCTCAAATCCCAAGCATGCAAGATTTAAAAGAAAAAATTACAGTGCATACAAAATGAGAAATATAACTTTCAACTGTGATGCTATTTGTCCGTCAAACTCGATATTATTATAAAGCAATTCTGATTTTTTTTAAAGAACATATATAATATGTGGTTAAGATATTGAAGAAGGATTCTTACAATTTTTTAGCAAATCGAGCAGAAAAAAACTAAAAAAAAATTAAATTGATTCTCTAAAAAATATTAGTATCTTCACTTCCAAAACTAGTGTTTTTGAGAGAACAAATGTATCCTAGAGTTTCTACCTACTGGTATTTCACCAGAGAGACCATTCCTTCCCAGTTCCCATTTTCAAAACCTGCAGCATTCACTTGTTCAGTAGATGCTGTAGCAACAGATGCTACAGCATTGTTCACTTCAATTTGTGGTTTTTGTTGAGGTGGTGGTTGAATGGTTTCTGGTTGGTGGATCTTAGCAGTGCCTTGAATTTCCCTAGTGTATTTTGGTGGTGAGGGTGTCAGTATAGGTTGGTTGGGTGGTGTTTTGGTTGATGTGGTGGTGGCTGCTTGGGGAACAGATTGTGGAGTTGGATTTTTGTGAGGTGGGGATTGGGTTGAGAGAGTTTGTTGTTTGTTAACGTTTTCTTTAGGGTCTGGTTCAGGCTCAATCTCTTTAACACTCCCTTCTTTTTCAGGTTCAGTTCTTCTTCCCACACTCTTTTGAGAGCTTTCAATGATTTGGAATTGCTTCAGCACCTCTAAGAATTTACCAAATTGTTTGTCTTCATGATCCTTCTTCAGCCTTTGAGGAAAAGGAGGAGGAGAGTACTCTTGAACAAACTTTGGTGATGGTATTGTTGCTGCATCAAATGCACCGGCAGTGGATGCTCCTGCATCTGTTGCAGCTGCATCAGTTTTATTTTTTTCTTTTTCATTTTTTTCTTTTTCTTCCTCACCTTCACCTTCTGTATCATATGGTTCTGTTAAAGCTTTTCCACTTCTCAAAGATATAGCATTGACCTGTTCTTTTCTAAGAGTTTGTGAAATTGAAGCTTCTGTGGTGGATGCTAATGATCCACTTGGTCTTTGGAAAAGAGCAGTGGCTAATTGTCCAACCTGGTTCTCCAAGTTCCTGATGGCAGCACCATGAGTTTGGATTGAGGCTTTTGTATCACTCATAAATGCTCTTGTATCATTCATAAATTCTCTAGTATCACTTATAAATGCTTTCATAAGAGATTCCAAGGAGTTTTCCATTTCTGGTGCAGATGGTCTTTGAACATGTTGAGAAGGGAATCCTGATGGTGTGGGAGGGGTTGCAGCAGTAGGTGTTATGGCTGCATTGTTGCTCCAATTGAAATTTGAATGGTTACTCCACTCAGGATTGTAGGTACTTGAGTAAGGAATGTTATTGTTGTTGTACCCTTCAAAGTTGACAGAGATAGGGTCGCTGGGACATTCTTCATTTAAGTGACAACCTTCACAGAAGACACAACAAGTTGCTCTTGGAGGGGTTGGTTTTATTACAGCAGCAGTGTTTGGCATTGCACCTGCAATGGATGCAGGTGCATTGGAAGAATTGAGATTTTTTATCATTTTGGTGAGAGATGCCACTTGAGCTGCTAGAGATGATATTTCACTGAGTTCATGAACCCCAACTATTTTCTTTTGAGCACTGACCCTTTCTGTGGGCCAACTGTAGTTGTTGGTTGCCATTTTTTCTATTAACTCAGATGCTTCATTGTATGATAAATTTAGTAACACTCCTCGAGATGATGCATCCAACATGAGTCTGGTTTGTGGATCTAAACCATTGTAGAATGTTTCCATTTGGATAATGACAGGTATTCCATGGTGTGGACATTTTCTCAGCAGTTCCTTCCATCTTTCCCATGCTTCAAACAATGACTCAAATTTTTTTGTTTAAAAGAAGTGATATCATTTCTCATTCTGGCATTTTTGATAGGTGGAAAATATTTTGTCAAAATTTTTTGAGCCATCTCATTCCAAGTAGTGATAGAGTTAGGCTCTAAAGAGTGTAGCCAAGCCTTAGCTCTATCCTTCAAGGAATATGGAAATAATTTTAATCTAAAAGCATTTTCACTAACACCAGGAAAGATAAAATTGCTACACACTTCTAAAAATTGTTTTAGGCGCAAATAGGGGTCCTCATGAGGAGCACCACTAAATTGACCCACTATTTGAATCATTTGGAACATGATGGGTTTAAATTCAAAATGTGCTGCAGAGATTTCAGGTCTAACTATGCTAGTTTGCATGGTTTGAGGATCAAACATAGCATAGTCTTTCCTTGATCTATTTCTATCATTCAACATACCTGTGACTCCCATATTGTGCATACCAGAACCTCTGCCAGTTTCTTGTTCAGACATTGTGCGTCTAGCTCTGCCTCTGTTTCTTTGTTGTTGTTGAAGTCTTTGCAAGCTCCTGAATCTGTACTCTATCTCAGGGTCTTATTGAAATTCTGGTGAATTGAACTTGGGCTACTGCTGGAGCAACTATTGCAGCTGCAATGGTTGCTGGTGCAATGACTGCAGGTGCAATAACTGATGTACCACAAGAAACAAACAACCAGAGTAAAATTGCTCACTAAATTACTACTAAGTTAAACAATAAAAAATTAATGGCAATCCCCGGCAACGACGCCAAAAACTTGTTGTGTAGAAAGGGATGTGCAAGTATACACAGTCGCAACAAGTAATAAAGTAGAAGTAGAGTGTCGAACCCACAGGGATTGGATTAATTTCTAAAGCTTAAAATGGTAGTTTAAACTAGTGAGAAACAAGTAATAAAATAACAAATAAAATTGGAGTGTGTGTGAGAAACATAAAAAAAATAAGCTAAGTAAAGATAGTGTATAACCAAGTGAGAAGGATAGTTGATGTTCATGCAACCATTGCACCTGTAATGGATGCACCTGCAATTATTGCATCTGCAATGGATGCAGCTGCAATGATTGCACCTGCAATGGGTGCTGTAACAAAATGAATTGTGCATGTCTGCAACTATCTTCAGGGTTTCATTACAAGTCTTATATCTAAGCCCTAAATAAGTTCACCCTTGTCTTTTTAAACCTTACAGAATCACCCTATGGACTATGCTAGCTTATGTCTAAGTATAACATGGTTTTAACAAAGTTTCCTATTATTAAAACACTTATCCATATTAGTTCTTGAGTTCCAATTATAAACCATGTCTGAATTTATAATTTACATTCACTTTTAGTTGACCAATTCTAAAGAGGAATATGAAAGAGTTATCATGCAAGAACTAAAATGCAAACATCAATATATAACATAATAACTTAATCAAAATATCATTACAAAGTTAAAGCATCCCAACTAGAGAAGTTAGCTTATGCTAGACATTACTAAGCACATACAAACAGAGATAACCATATTCATATGTTTGATAATACAAAGGGAAGAAAATAAAGAAAGAATTACACGGTTGAAGTTCCCTTGCAAAATCTGCATAGCAATGCACCTGCAATGCCTCAAAACTGCTTGATGCACTCGCAACGAAACAGCAATACGAATTTGTGGAGAAGTAGAGAGAGAAGTTGTCACTTTCTCTCCCTCCTTCACACTTATGAAGTGTAAAATGATACTAACTCTCTAACTTGGTATTTCTCTTGGTATATTTTGGTATATCTTCAAATGAGGAGAATGAGAGGTATTTATAGGCCTCTTGGATGAGCTTTCCTTCATGGAGGTGTTTGCTTGGAGCTAAAGTTGGTCACTTGTATCCCAAAAAGATTTGATTTGATGTTTACTTTATTAAAGGGAAGAGGTCCAATGGTGTATGGACAAGTGTCCCTATAAAGTAAAAGTTATAAGCTAAAAAGGTAAATGGGAAGGTGGAGCAGTTTCAACTTGGGCCACTTGCATAGCAACTTGATTATGATGTCATCCACGACATCAGCATATTGCTGGTGCAATGCTTCTGTTTTCAGTAAATTGCTGGTGCACTGTCATCTGGGCATATTGCAGGTGCAATGGATGCAGGTGCAATGCTTCTGTCTTCAGTGAATCTGCTTATTGTAGGTGCATTGTCTTCTGGCAGAATGCATGTGTAATAGTTGTTGCAGCATTGCAGGTGCAATGTATCTGATTTCTTCAAGACTTCTGTTTCTTGTATTGCAGGTGCAATGGTTGCTTCACCTATTGCAGGTGCAATGATTGCTGCAGCAATTGAACAAACACATAAAATACAACATGGGGCACCAAAAGTGGCAAATGATTACAAATCAGTTCCTAACCCTCTTTTACTGTAAACAACTACATATTAACTACTTTAGCAACAATATTACTTAGAAACTCACATTGATTTAAGTCATAGAACATATAAATAACTCTATATAAAATAGAGTTATCACTTATCATCCTTCTTCAATTGATCACGATTGGTTGTTCTTTGTGCCTCCGTCGGTGCTGCTCCGAGAGGCGTCACTCCACTACGAATGACTTCAAGAATGCCTTGATACCGGAAAATCACCTTCATTTGCACCGTCCATCGTTCGTAGTTGCTACCATCGAATACCGGTAATTTCGTTGGGAATTGACCGTTGTTGGAAGAGTTGCTCTGCGTCGCCGCCATGATCGCCGCCGTGCGTGCCCGTGAATCGCTGCTCTAGTGCCAATTGTTGGAGGATCTTGGAAGTTTTGATTAGTTTTGATAGAGGAAGAATGTAATAGAATTAACAAACTTGAATTGGGGAAAAATTGATTTTCACTTCACTTGTGTAATTGTGACACTAATTACACGTGTATATGTATTACGATGCTATTAACTATGGTTAAGTGACAGTTATTAACTAACCATGGTCTAAACACAATACACAACAAACTAGTCACTTTAGTTAGTTGACTTAAACTCTAATACATTTGAATTACATTCACATTACAATCGAAACAATTTTTCAATTTTATAAATCGTAAGCACAAGTATCAAAGCAAAGAGCTCAACCCGTGCATCCATGATAGTAAATCTGAAACAAAAACAATATTACTGAAGCTGCAAATAAGATACTCTCAAATCCCAAGCATGCAAGATTTAAAAGAAAAAATTACAGTGCATACAAAATGAGAAATATAACTTTCAACTGTGATGCTATTTGTCCGTCAAACTCGATGTTATTATAAAGCAATTCTGATTTTTTTTAAAGAACATATATAATATGTGGTTAAGATATTGAAGAAGGATTCTTACAATTTTTTAGCAAATCGAGCAGAAAAAAACTAAAAAAAAATTAAATTGATTCTCTAAATAATATTAGTATCTTCACTTCCAAAACTAGTGTTTTTGAGAGAACAAATGTATCCTAGAGTTTCTGCCTACTGGTATTTCACCAGAGAGACCATTCCTTCCCAGTTCCCATTTTCAAAACCTGCAGCATTCACTTGTTCAGTAGATGCTGTAGCAACAGATGCTACAGCATTGTTCACTTCAATTTGTGGTTTTTGTTGAGGTGGTGGTTGAATGGTTTCTGGTTGGTGGATCTTAGCAGTGCCTTGAATTTCCCTAGTGTATTTTGGTGGTGAGGGTGTCAGTATAGGTTGGTTGGGTGGTGTTTTGGTTGATGTGGTGGTGGCTGCTTGGAGAGTAATCAAGCTCACTCATAGTTAAGTTGGTTTAAAAGTAAGTACAGACTCGATGATGACTGTGGACCATTACTACGCACGCAGGCGAGGTCCCAAATATTTACATAAACCAAAATAAACAAAATGATCATCGAGTCAGGTCTAACTAGTCAGCATCACAAAAATATACTAAATAGTACACCGACATATAATACTTAATACATAAATTCACACCGTAAATATAAACAAAATCCTTTATGAGTACAAAACCATGGTGATGTATGTCTATGTATGAATTTACGTGTGCGCACGATCGCACGCCCCCGTTTTTTTGTGTGGATGAGGATGCTAGGACAACCCACTAGCATCGGATACTAGGACAACCCACTAGTATTAAAACCAGGACAACCCACCAGTATAATTCGGTCCACGGGAGGCAGGGATTCTAGGACAACCCCCTAGCTCCCAAGACACTGGGACAACCCACTAGGTCTACACCAAAAAACCAATGCATGTCTCAATGCCATGATCAATCATGAGTTCAACAATAGAATACGAGCTCATCAGTTAACGTCAGTTCAATAACAACCATAACCACACATAGTCAATACTACACATATTACAATCAACAACCAACAATCAAGCGAAAAGCCTAAACTCATTATATTGGTAGTTCCCCTTACCTTGGGCAATTTCCAAGTTGATTCCTACTTGCGTTTCCAAATTGATCCTTGCTTGCGTTCTGTTTCATCGAAAGTCGTCTACACCTTAATAAACACGTCATGAAAATCCATACTAACTGTTAAGGGTATAATAAACTCTAGGGCAGCCACTTTTCAAGATCTACAGGGTAGGATTTTGTCTAATCTTAATTCACTATTGTCGAGCTTTAGTACAAATTATGATACAGACTAGATCCAATGTAAAACCTCAAAGATAAGATTATAGCTTCAACATAAAGGTCATAAGAACTAATTTTAAAAAGTTTTAAAAACCCTTTTCGATACTTCTCTTTGTAAGCATCTACTTTCCCCTAATGATGAAATGTTTAATTACAAAGACTTAATATTCGAAATACATACTGATTTTTCAAGAGTAGAATAACACAAGTTTATCTTCAAAACCAAACAATTACCTTGTATAAAACAGCCCCATAACAATGTTCTAAAACCATTTTCTAAGCCAAGTTTTTGTATAAAGAATAATGCTAGTAAAATTAATTATTTCAACAAATGTTTGACAAGGGTTTGTTTTTCATATCAAAATACACTATAACATCCCTATTTAGAAAACCCTATCTGTTCTCCCTCAAGAGCAAAAGAAATATACCAATTTTAATTTCTCAAACCCATGAAATGAAACCCAAAAATTAGATCCGGTTGATCAAGCTTTAAAAAGGTTTAAGGAGTTTGGACATCTAAGATTATCCTACTAAACACCAAATTTAGTTCTTCTTTAAAATTTCAAAAGAGAGTACTAAAATAGAAATTACCAAAATGAATGGTGGTGAGAAGATCCAAGAAGAATTGGAAAAGAAGAAGGAGCAAGTTCCACCAAAGCAACACTTGATTCTAGCCTCCTACTTCATGCTTAATTCATTTTAAAGACACTAGTAGAGAGAATTAGAGAGAGAGAGAGCTACGGACTTCCTTTACTTGAGTAATCTAAGGTTGCTTTATATAAGGAAACTCAACTCATCCTTATCCATTAAGCTTCCTAACCATCCAAATTTTGACACCTCATAATCCCTAATTAAAATAATGGTAATTACTTTTGATCTTATTCTATAAGCTAGGTGTCACTATTTGATAGCTTCTTAAAAAAAAATCTTCTCTAGTATAATGTATTAAAATACTAATCCATCTAATCACCAGTAAGCAGCTCGGTCTCGATTCGTCAATTGTCTCGTTGCTGAGAGTTCGGTCAAGGGGGAAATTTCCTAGTGCAAACCCATAATTGGTATTGGGTCATCTCCAACCTATGTTTTTTTAAGTGCACAAGTAGAACCTTCTCACTATTTGGAATCCTTTGACATAGTGCAGATTTTCAATCCGGCATCGTTTCTCGATCGATTTCGATACCTCTGAAAACCTAAATATTTTCCTTTATTCGAAAAAATTCTCAGAAAATTCTCAAAATTCTAAAATATTAGAAAAATGCTCATATCTCAAGTTTCGTCGTGATCCGATCACGGTAGAGCTCGTTTCGGGAACAATTTCACCTGGCAACATAGTCTAAGACAAAACTATGTTAGTCGTTACTATCGAGACTCAACTAGTATTTTTGTATATAATATATAATATTTAATAGGTTCTATATAAACACATCTCAAAGCATAGTAAACTCAGCGTACTTGTGACGAAAATTTAGGTCTTACAACATGTAAGAGTCTAATGGAATGTGGAGTACAATGGAATATATTATAAAGTTTCTTGGAAGAAGGCGGATTGAATAAGGGTCGCCTGTACGTGTCGGGGCCCTTTGCTCCATTATTTGACTTTGGGGTCGATCACTTCGACACCAGTAGACCTTCTAGTAGTAGACCTCCTCCTCCTGCTCCTCCAACGGTTGAGGAGACCGAGCAGCTCAGGCAGCAGGTGCAGCAGCTGCAGACTCAACAACAGGTGCTATGCCAGAAGACTTCTTGAAGTTTACCCGTACACAGGCGAAGATGTTAAAGTTTTATACTTGCACGCGACTAGATGGGTATAGGTCGTTTGAGTCTGAGGGCTCTTATGATGCCGATGCCCCCCTATTAGGACTTTTTTTTTTGTATTCGTTTGAAATTTCAGTATTATGTTCTAACATTTCCAACTACATTTTTTTATTCAGATTTTATTGTTGATTTGGAGTTTATTGTTGATTATGTAGTTAAATTTGTAGATTCAGAAAGTATTTATATTTATTAAAGCAGGTTAATATAAATATAAAAAAAGCAGGTTTTTAAAATATTACAAAAGTAAATATAGGGGTCATTAGCGACCGAAATAGTCCGTCACTAATTGATGTTAGCGAGGGAACAATCCGTCGCTAATCCACTATTTTTTTTTGTAGTGAATAGCTTTTGCTTAATTTTGTTATTCATGAAAATAGAATCAACAAAAATTTACTCCCTTTGGACCAAGTTTTAAGCAAAACAACATTTTGTAGGTTTATTGAATAACTGATGTATCTGGTCTATATAGTTCAAATACATTAATTTTTCAGTGAACCTAAAAAGTGCTTTTTTCCTTAAAAATAAGCAAAAAAACACTTTTTAGGTTCATTGAATAATTGATGTATTGCGACCGCAATACTACCATTGTGGTAGTGTCTGCAACCGCATTTGTCTGCAATTGCGTTGTGATCTCAAATCACAGAAAAATATGCATCGCAACGCCGCATCGCCCGCAACGCAGTGGTGCAACGACTGCATCAGACTCTAATAGACTATAAAGTGGTCACGCGATTTACTTTTCTATCTTCATTTGCCTTTATATCATATATTTAGAGAGTAATTTTAAGGATTGAAGATATTTAAAGTGATGAAGAGTTGATAATGAGATATGTCTGAAACTTTAGAGAGGAAAAAGAAGATATGTAAACTATATGATAACTAATGAATTATAATATGTGATGCTAATAAAAAATAAATTCACGATGCAACGAACGCAATATGGATAGCAACAGCCGCAACCGCATCTGCGACCGCAATCACAATTTAATTTCATGATATCGGTTTTTCAGTTAACTTAAAAAGTGTTTTTTTCTTAAAAATAGGTCCAAGTTAGTATAGAGAAAAAACAGAATAATGATGGTCAACAAAGATTTTACAGAATTTTAGTGTTTATCTTTTCCATTAAATTTCTCTTTCAATCTCGTGTGTCAAATTGCTAAAAGGTGAAGTTCAAACTTGAAGCTGTACATACAAGGGGAACACGACACTTGAACATTAAATGTCGCTCAAAAGTGTGCCCTTGTCATTACTTGCTCATCTCCGTTTAAAGATAATCGCACAACACAGATTAATTTGCTCATCCATCAACTCTTTGTTCTTGATGTTGGAGAATTTGTGTCTATAACTTCATATATCTTCTTTCCTTTTAGTAGTTTCCTACTTTGACAGGACATAAGGTGGTGGATTGCTCCTTACTGTGTTGAAATCAGAAGCAATATACAAGTAATTTCCTTTGTTGTCCTTGTTGGAGACATTTCAAAATTCAAACACGGAAATTAAAGCATCTTCTTGTAGGCATGTGAAGAATGAATCAATTATTATTGTATTGTTTTAAAACATTTATCCCTTCTGTGGATTACTTTTCTAGAACATATATATGCTTTGACACTATGACAAAGTTAATCAGTATTTATTGACTAATATGTCTATTTTTTCTTACAAAATTTCCTCTTTTTTGATAATAAAGAGGATTTCTATTCTACGTTTAGTAACTAGCAATACAACGAGTGGTCGTTATCCCCAAACTATCAGAGAGCAACATAGGTCCAACAGAAGTCGGACACAACTCATAAAAAATCAAGGTCTCCTGCTGCCCACAACCCAAATTAGCTTCCCTGTAAATATTAATCAATTTGATGCTCCACTCCATGTCTAGAAGCTTGTGGATCTCACGGAGAAGACTCCACCCAACTAAGCGACCACTCTCCTTCCGAATGATGATGTTGCGTGCCACTTGCGCATCAAGTGAAAGAGACGTGTCTCTTGGTTGGAGACAAAGAAATGTGCAAAATTAAAGGTTTGAGGTGCAAATTATATTTTTTATAGGAAGTTGGCTTAATTTTATTTTTCACGATGTGCGGTTGACCCCCCTAACAAAGTCCCCTAAAACACTTCATCCTAGATAATTATACGAATTAACTTATAATAGTCTGATGAAAGAGATGGAGACAGAATTTGTTATTGAACGAGTGAACGAGGATTTTAGCCTAACAAATTTCTAGACCAATTTCTAGATGTGCTGAAAATATTAGGATTAACTAACAATAGTTTGACCAAAACGAGAAAGAGACAAAATTTGCCTTTGAGTAAGTATTATAGCCTACAACTTTCTGCACCAATTTCTTTTTTTGGCGAAATTTCTTCTTTTGAGTCTTGGACACCACAGGATCAAGCTTATTATATTGCGGAATTGTTCCTCAGGTATCAGTAACCATAAGATCAACAACATCATATCTAACAGATCACCCCAAAGCTTTCTTGATATTTTCATGTCGGATACTACTACTAGATTAGAACTAGCATCAGACTCTAAGACATTTAGCGAATCTAGCCTGGTAGTGGGAGGTTGAGAGGAGGATGAGTCTATAGAATCACTCAACACCGACTAGCAATATTCATATCATCGACTAGGTTGGCATTAGAGTGAATGACAAGACTTTAAAAATTACAACCACTAATAGTATCAGAGGTACGAATCTAAATGGTGTTGTCTTTAGTTGTTTCATGTATGCTAGAAGCATTAGCCAGCTTCTGAATGAAGTTCAAAGATGTCTCCCGTGTTTGCATAACCGCAGGCGACATTTTCTTACCGTCATCCGGAGCAATAGAGTCTTATGATTCTTCGTTGGAGTGCATAACAGTTTCTCTAATCCCAATAGGTGAAGATTCCTCTAGTAAAGGATCGGGAACCAAACCATCTCTAGGATCAGTGTTGAGTGTTGACGCATTAAAGAGCTTCCTTATCCCTGTTGATTTTAGCATATGTCTAATCTGAGTTTTCTGCCTGTAGTTTAACATGTAGCTTAGGAACATATTTAAGAATTAGTTTTACTTGAGTAGCATATTTTGGGATCTTTTTCTGCTTATTCTTTTCCGCACCAAAATGCATGCTTCTTCAACAACCACTAGTGGTATGACTAATAGTCTTGCAATTCATACAAAAGGAAGGAAAACTTTCATATTCAATTCCCACAAAGAAAGCATAACCTGACCGCTCAACTAGGATTTGATTTTTAAGCTTTGATTTTAAATCTATATCAAAAAGGATACGTGCAAAATGACTGAATGAGTTGTCAAAAGAGCTTTGACTTTTTGTATCATCTAGACTAATTAGTATGCCAACACTACTAGCAATAGCAAAAAGAATTTTGGGACGCCAATATTCATGACCATGACTTGTAAGCCTAATATAACATTGTGCATTTGGATTTTTTATAGTTGGAGGATTAAAATCAGGTTGTCAGGCGAACAGCCGAAGCAAGCCTGGCATGCAATGCCAGAAAGGCTGCGACTGAATTCTCCGTAAATCATCAACAGAGGGAAAAGAAAATTCATAACATTCATTCCCTAAAGAGATCAAACCACACTTACCTGGGTGCCAAATATCTTGAAGTTTGAGTTTCAAAGCATCGATATTGATAGAAGTGGCTCCTTTTGAAAGTAAAAAACTTTCGTGAAGGTGTATTTTGCATCCCTCCAAACCTTCTATGTACTCTTCTTTCAGAATTTATATGGCTAATTCATCTCCTTTAATGCATGGGTGTGGAAGTTGGCTATGAGGAATATCACAAATCTTGTCTTTCGATCCTGTCAAAGCTTGTGCAAAAGATTTAAGAGGCTTATGTTTAAAACCCGGTTCTTGATTTTCCTCGACAATCTTGCCAATGGAGTTTTGTAAATTTCTAGTAGTAATTTTGTGGCTAGGATCATCTTTCCCCACATGAGTAAGACAAAAGGAGGCCGAACCCACTTTTTCTTTTACCAATTCTGCGCCGGAGCATCCAACAACAGAATTATTGTTAACAGAGTTACTTGCAGTCTCCACATGTACCATCAGTTCTATTTCAAGGAAAAAAATATGATCACGTACAAAAGCCATGAGATCGCGTACTGAAGTTATAGGCGCAGAAGTTGCAGCTCTCCTGCCATGGCGGCAACTTTTGGGCAGCTTTTCAGTGAAAAGATAAACACTAGTAGAGCGTCCAATTGCAGTAGATTTTTGGCGCAACCCAATATCTAATTTGCTCCTTAAGTTTTTCACAGCACCTGACACGTGCACTTGAGGTCAGAGACGTTGGACCTTCATAAACAATAGTCAGATCAACGTAAAATAGAATAAATGAGCATATGAAGAGAATACAATAAGAAGAAAAACTTTGGGGGTTACAAATATCAAGTTACCAAACTATTATATATCCCGTGGAATAGAAATAGTCATTAAAGAAACTTGAGTGTCATTTTTTTTCTATAATCTCCCACAAATAGCAATTAAATGAAGAAAACTTGAGTGTTCATGTCCTTGGGATTTAATTAACATGTAGTGAAGTGAGGCAATAATGTATGTCCAAGAAGTCAATTGCTTTGAGACCCCCACAACACACAATTTGGCCTTTAAAATTGTGATAGTTTTGTGGCACCATCTTATAAACCAACCTCGGAAACTCATTACAAAGCATTCTAACTCAAAAGCCATCTTATGTTGAATAGTTTGTTTCCTTTCATCACCACCATGACGAACACTACCCTTTTCGCTAAAGCTAACCTCTAGTGTTGTTGATGTTGCTGCTGGCAAGGGTGACGGTCTAATGCACATCCTTCCACACAAAAAACATGGATCGTACATGTTTTGAAAGTGCAATGAGGTTTTTTCTAAGTCGTAGAGCTTTTCCGCTCATGCGACAAGTGACTACAAACACGAAACCAAAGGAAAAATGAGGATGTTGGTGCTCATAACAAAAAAGCAGAACAATAAGCGTTCAAATGATGAACACTTAAATAACTTCCTCAGCTAGAAAAGATACATGAACCAAAGTTATTTAAGTGTTCATCATTTGAACGCTTATTGTCCAGCTTTTTTGTTATGGACACCAACATCCTCATTTTTTCTTCTTTGGTTTCGTGTTTGTAGTCACTTGTCGCATGAGCGGAAAAGCTCTACGACTTAGAAAAAATCTTTTCGCACTTTCGAAACACGTACGGTCCATGTTTTTTGTGTGGAAGGATGTGCATTCGACTGGCACCCTCACCAACAGCAACATCAACAACACTAGAGGTTAGCTTTAGCGGAAAGGGTGGTGTTCGGCATTGTGGTGATGAAAGGGAACAAATTATTCAACATAAGATATACTACAAGAAAATCAGCAATTTTCGACGGCCAAATCCGTCGCAAATCGACCATTTCTCGTCGCAAAAGTTCGTTTCCGACGGCCTTTCCGACGGACGAGAAGTCGTCGCAAATCGTTTCCGACGGCTTTTTTCGTCGCAAATATATCTGTCGCAATGTTGTCACAAAAGTCGTCGCAAATTTTCGTGGCAAATTCGTCGCAAATCCGTCGCAGATTATATAAAATTTCATCAATGATTGCCAAAATTTTCGTCGCAAAATGTTTAAAATGCCGTCGCAAATTCAGTAATTATCCAAAAAAATTCGTCGCAAATCTGTCGGTAAGCAATTTTTTTTTTGTTGAAAATTTAGCCATTTCATTGCCATTTCTATTTGCAATACTTCCTGCCAATTCAATTCAGACCCAAATTCACCAATTCAATCCTAACCACTAATGTTAAACATAAACTTAGTTAAAAGTGTCAAACATGTATCAAAATATACCACTAATGTCAAACATAAACTAATGTTAAAGATACTTAGTGTCAAACATATATCAAAATATACCACTAATGTTAAAAGTGTCAATCCAATGGACCAACTTAGTTAAACATAAACTACACTAATGTTAAAAGTGTCAATCCAATCCACCAATTAGTTAAAAGTGTCAAGCATACCAAATATCAAAACATACCACTAAAAGTGATACATAAACACTAATGTTCCATAAACTCAAAAAATTATGATGTAGCATCTTCAAGTCCAGCTCTGAGCAACACTCCTAACAAATCAAAAACAATAATAATTAGTATGGTTAAATATGTTTTTGGTCCCTATAAATATAGCAAATTTTGTTTTCAGTCCCTATAAAATATTTTGGGCACTTTTGGTCCCTACATTATCTGCCGTTTGCACTTTTAGTCCCTGCTGTTAAGTTTCACTAACGGAGCTGACGTGGCACTGCCTATGTGTCAGTTTTTAATGTGTTGGCAGCTGGCTCTCATTGCCAAGTAAGCTCCATACTGGAAAATTAAAAAACAAACTAAAAAAAATAAAAACCTAAAATCCGAATTCATCTTCCCAAAACCCCTATTCCTCTTTCAAATCCCTAAAATTCCATTGGTGGAAACTAGGAGTAGATTCAGCTTTGATGTTGAATTTGAAGATGTGAATATTGATCCACTTGATGGACTCCTTAATCTAGAAGAATCTTCAACTCTTCACTTTGAAAGATCCTCTAATTCAGCTTCAATGGAAAGAATCATATATTGCCTACACAGTCTTTTTAAATGAGAAAATTGCTTTGGAATCCCAGACTGGCTAAATACGTAGTCAATAAGATGTGCTTGTCGTGCAACCTTCTCCTCCATCGACTGCTGGTATCATGCAAATTGGTCTGTCAATGACTGGATGATCCTACGTGCCTCAGGGCACAGGCTCTCACTCGTCGAAGCTCCAGAGTCTAACATATTGCCATATATGCCTCCTGTCCCATACAAACGCCTCTTATTGGGCCCTCCAACAACTTCCTCCCACAACAACCGCTTCAACTTCTCCAACTCAACGGGGTCTACCAGTATATTAGACTGAGACAACCGCCGGTGAAACTCCTCCTATTAAATGCACACAAAAAACCCCAAAAGAATCTAAATTAAATAATTGAGACATAAAAATATGGTATAATGCTTGAGACATAACCCAATTTATATCAAACCATAAACCCAAGATTATTTCTATACTCCAACATTGGAAAACAAGTCAACGGATCCTACAAATAATAATCTTCAATTTTATTCAATGGTCTCATCACCAACAGCTTCAAATTGCAGTTGTACAGAATGATTTTCTGACATGAAGGAGACCCCTAAAATATTGGTTACTTTTATTTTTGTTGTACAAGTAACTTGAATACCATATGACAAGAAAAAATACATGACCAAATCAAACAATCTGCTAAAAAGATTAATCTTATAAGCTTCCAAACATAATGTGAAAACAGAATGTTCAGTGTAAAAACAGATTAATCTTATAAGCTTCCAAATTTGAATACTTCTCTTTAATTGTTCAGTGTGAAAACAGAATGTTGCCAAAATAAATAAAATTCAAGTTTCATTCCAAACAAACATGGAAGGAGTTAAGCTTGCATTCTTTTTTCCAAACAAACAGAATGTTGAATACTTCTATTGAAGCATGTTATATACTTATCAAGGAACAAATTCTCAGGCATATTAAATGGAGAAGTTAAGCTTGCATTCTTTTTTCTCAAACCATTCTTCAAAAGATATTGCAAAACTGACTAGAACTAACAGGTGGAGATACAAACAGTGCAGGATCAATTGATATAATTAAGCTCTATAAAAGTAAAACTCCAGTTGTCTTAAGGAAGCTTATACTGGTTTTGTCTAATGGCAAAACAAACTTTAAGATTCCTTCATGGATTAAGTGCTGAATCAAATCGGAATGATTTTATAATGGCAAAACAATCTCCAATTGTACAAAATGATTAAATAATTCAGCCCCAAAGAGATAGAAAACAGAAATGTCTACATAAACTCCTATTAAGCAAGCAGACATATACCCGAGCAATGCGAGCATGCTCCTCTACAAAGTCGCTTGTGCCCCTCCTAATGTGGGTGTGGCGATGTAGCTCATCTACATGTGGCTTCCTCCCTAACCCCTTGGACTATAATTAAAAATATAAGTTTGTAAATGGTGAGTTATAATGGCATAAGGAAAAGATAAGTTTAAGTATATACCATTCTCTCTGCATGCTGCAACATGGAGATACAGCCTCCAGTGTGCAAGTTTCCTCCTTTTTCTGATGCTCTATTCTTCTTATTCCTCGCACACGCCGGGACATCTATTCTCAAAATGCCACGTCATTTTTCCTGCAGTGTGCTTGGATGCAAACATTCTCTGCAACCTTGGAATTATTGACAAGTAGAACATTGACTTCACCGGAACTGGTTTATTCTTGCTATTATTCCCCCTTTTGCGATACCTCGCCGCATTACAAAATTTGCTTTCAAGTAGTGCAACATCATTTTTCCGAAACTCATTATCATAATACAACATGTGATCTTTCGGACAACAATAAATCCTTCTAGCTTCCAAACCCAACCTAGCAACTAACCTCTTAGCCTCATAAAAAGTCTTTCGCAAATTTTCATTCATAGGTGTCACAGCTGACATCATATCACATATCAAGTCCATTCCCACCTCGGAAGTATTACTCAATGATTTGAGAGCTAAAAGCTTTGCACAAATCGATAACTTTGAGTTTGATGACCCTTCAAACAATGGCTCGTTTGCATCTAACAACAGATTATAAAATTTCTGTGCTTGCTCATTCGGAAGCTCATCCATGTTATCGTACTGCTGCTCCGCAAATGACACATTCTCCCCAAGACCGTCACAAACCATATTCTGCATCAAGCCGATTTGTTCACCACATCCTATATCCGCAGAATTACTTGAAGAACCCCTGCAGTTTTTGCCAACCATTGGGATGACATCAAACCCTTTTTCACCGTTACTCGTCCAAATCCAATAGTTAGGCCTAAACCCAACTCTCTTCAAGTGTTCAATGACCTCTGATGGACTCTTAATCTTTCCACATTTACATTTGACGCACGGACATCGAATCCCCCCTTCAACTCTAAACTGTTCTTGACTCATTGCAAAAAGAACAAACTCCCACACGCCGTCTACAAAAGATTGTTTCAAACGCGCTCTTTTTGGAAACAACCTATCATACATCCATAGACGGTGCGAAGGAGGAAATTCCATTCTGCATATTTAAAGTTGCTGAAATATTAGAGAGAGAGAGAGAGATGGATGTCCATCGAGAGAGAGAGAGAACAAGACATGAATTTAAACGATGGATTCCCATCGAGAGAGAGCGAGACATGATACATTTCATATCATATTAGATAAGTAATTTTAAACAACTCGCAGCCACTTAACAAATAAACACAAGGATTACAATCATGTTAAGCATATTTATCAAACCAAAAAAGAAATATGCCTATGAGCAATACACTAGCAACCAGATAACAAATAAACACAAGGACAGCCAATCAATTGCAAAAGCACAACCAATAATGTAAGCATGCTTTATGGAAAGAATAGAACGTAGTAACTAGTAAATAGATTACACAATTCCAAGACAAAATCAATTATGTATCATACATCTCCAAATAGATTGCACAAAGACAATGAGATTAATCAATAAGGAGGAAAAAGGAAATCTCTATAAAGCTACAACTTAGGACTGCCAAGTCAGAGCATTAACATTAAATTCGAACAGATTAAAAAATCATATAGCAATTCCTAATATGTTACTTACATTTATTTTGACATAAGTAAATATATCTTGACATTGAAGTATTTATAGCTAGTAAAGTATGAACCCAAAATGAGAGTAAATATATTTAGAGCATGCGTTACTTAGAACCAAGAAAATAGAGTAGTTTTCTACTTTACAATATTGAAAATTCTAGTGCGTGTAGTGTATGCATGAGCATGACTGAGAAATAAAATTAGCAGGACCATTTAGTTCTTCTGGTTTGCAACTCACAACAACTCTCTGGAAAGTCACTCTCACAATATATAACCATAAAATATGTTACATTCTTAAATGCTGCAGCTGGTAGGTACGCAAGAACGTGTTGAATTAAAGGTGAATATTCTCTCCTTCACCCAACTTTAGTTTCACTGTACTAGTACATAATTAAAATAACTACAGAGGTACCAAACAAACTTCACTAAAGTGCTTGATTTCCAAGTGGTCCTAAATCCCAATTAATCTATACCTACGCACACAGATATATATCAGTAGTATTGATATTGATCCATTACACAATACTCTAAGACACAATATTCTATAGTATTCCAAATCCTTTAACAATCTTCATCAAATTTAAATAACAGACATTATTACCTTTGGAGAGCCTAATTTCAGCAATCCCTTAACACCTAATGTCAGCAATCACGTTTGGAGAGCCTCCACCAATTCTTCTAGCTTTTTCAACTCAAGCTCTATACCCTATGCATAAATCACGTTTGGAGACTTAATGTCAGCAAAAAAAAGAAAGATTTTAAAGCAAATAGAAGAGAGTTAGGGTTTTTGATTAAAGCAAATCAGCAAAGAGGAAGTTAGGGTTTTTGATTCAACCAAAAATTGGGGATTTTCTATCAAATAGAAGTAAAATAGAAGCAAAAAATTTACCTTCAAGAAAGAAATTAGAGGAGAGGCGCTGAGAGAGGGAGAAGATGATTAGATGAAGGAGAACATGATTTGAAGAAGGAGGAACAAGGAAAGGCGCTGGTTAGTGATGGAGGAGGGCGGTGGAGCGAGGAGGAGGGAGGAGGAGGGCGACGGAGAGAACGAGAGGTAAAATGAGAGGGTTCGTGGGAGAGGTGTTGTGTTTTAATTGGGGTTTCCAATTTGCGACGAACATTTAACTTTTTCCGAGGGAAATTTTCGTCGGAAATTTGTGACGACCAAGATGTCGTCGGAAAGCTGTCGGAAACTAAAGAGGGAATTTGAGCGCCTTTTTCCCTTACATTTTGCGACGACGTTTGGTCGGAAAGCCGTCAGAAATTTGCGACGACCAAGAGTTCGTCGGAAAGTTTCGTAGGAAACAGAACTTATTCTTGTATAGCTTATGAGTTAGAATGCTTTGTATTGAGTTTCTGAGATCCCTCCTTTTATTGGATGGTGTATTCATATTTTTATTTGTTTTATCCTATGCTAGCATTTATTTTGGTGAGAGAAATTATTTAATACATATTAATTATTGAGAGACATACAAACATTAAATAGGAATTAGTTGCTTTAATGAAAATATTTTATTACTCATTTCTCTCCTTTTTACTTTTTTAGGCCTTTTACTCATTTATTTTTAAAAAGAGTTTGGTTATTTATTCGTCATTTTGATACTCCCTCCATTTTATTTATGTTGTTTTCTTTTTTCAATACGTAATTATTATTCCATTAGTTTCATTTTAGTTGTTAAACTTTTGGACAAAATGTGTTTCTATATATTTGTCTAAAAGTTTTAACAACTAAAATGAAACGAATGGAGTAATAATTAAGTATTAAAAAAACTAAATAAAATGGAGTGAGTCTCAAAATGACGAATAAACAACCAATCTCTTCTTAAAAATCTTTAAATTAAACAAGTGAAAGGAATCAAAAAGTAAAAAGGAAAGAAAGGAGTATTAAATTATTTTTATTAAACTGATTCTTATTTAATGTTTGATGTCTCTAAGTAATTACTGTTTGAATAGGTATTAAATAATTTCTCCACTAATATAAATACTAGCACAGCATAAAACGAGTTAGAATCCTCTCAAGTACTTGTTGTATCAAGTATGAGAGAGAAAGACACAGACAAAAAATATTAGCATTTATTGCATTTATTATTTTATTGGATATGTCACTCTCTCTCCTACTTGACCCAACAAGTACTTGAGAGGATCCTAACTTAAAATAAAACTAGAAAAATGAATGCAACAACCCACCTTTAAAGCTACCTAGGAAACTTGTTGCAAAACATTCTAATTCATAAGCTATTTTACGCTAAATAATTTGTTTTCTTTCATCACCACAATGTCCAACACCACCCTTTCTGCTAACACTATCCCCCAGTGTAGTTAATCTTGCTGATGGCAAGGGCGACCGTCGAATGCACAACCTCCCACATAAAAACATGAACCAAACATGTGTCAAAAGTGCGACATGGTATTTTCTAAGTCGCAGCGCTTTTTCGCTCATGCGACAAGTAACTACAAACACGAAACCAAAGAAGAAAAAATGAGAATGTTGATGTCCAGATCAAAAAACACGAAAATCCACATTAAAATGATGAACAATGAAATACCTTTGGTTTATGTATCTTTTCAAACTAAGGTTGTTGTACTAGAGAACACAAACACAAGGTGTACTAATCACCATGCACCTGTGGTTGTCAAGGGGGAAAAAGTGGAGCAGGATCTAGCTCACGTTCAAAGAATGACTCAAATAATTTTCGATCACGTCAAAGATCACCTTGGTCATCCTTCTGGATTTGAAGGTCATCTCTGTTATAGTGATACGAAAATCAAATTGAAGCTGAATGTATAATTTATATATATGTATGTGCATGCTTCAATAGGGTCAAGTTATAGTGTTGTTTTAGGTTTTTTAATCAGTACTTTTCTGTTTGCATGTTTTTTCTCATCTTGTTGTGTACTCATGATAATAATTGGTTTAATTATCAATACTTGCGTGTGATTTTTTTCTTCTCTCGCATATTTAAGTTAATATGGCTTAGATCCAAATATATCAACTGATCATGCTCAAACTAATCTCATGGATATCTATGTCTATGAATTCTATCAAAATTTGTAAATAATTATGGTTATATTTGAACACGAGAAAATCTTTTTCCAAGTATTCAAAACCCTTAATTTCATAGGCAAAGGGTTTTTCAAATTTATATCGTTAAGTAAATAATTCACCTCGATCACAGTGTGACTTTTCGTAACTTGACATGAAATAAAAAATGGCACCGTCCACTTCTCCATGAAATTTAGTTGTTACTATTAATAAACAATAACAACAACCAAATAATAATATATGAAAAATTTCAACTTTATTTGGGTTTCAAGATTTGAAGCCTTTTTCAGTTGGTGGACAAGGCAAATATAAAAGAGTTGTCCTCTCCCTAGGCTCTCTCAAATCCCCAAGATGTCTAAGAAGAATGTCCAAGATGCTTTTTAGTTGTTCTTTCAAACAGGCTCCTTGGATGACTGCATCAACGATAGAGTGGTGGCACTCATCCCCAAGATCCCCTACCCAGAATCCATTGGTCAACTACGGCCAATAAGCTACTGCAATTTCATCTACAAAATCATTTCTAAGATTCTGGTTTCTAGACTGAAGCCTTTGCTCAATGATATTTTATCTCCCCAACAAAGTGATTTTGTGGGAGATAAATTGATTTAAGACAATCTTGTAATGGCACTAGAAGCTTTCCATTTCTTGAAAAAGAGAAATTTAATAGCTAAACAAGGCTATTCCATTAAGCTTGATATGAATAAAGCCTATGATCGTGTGGATCAGAATTTTCTTAGGGAGGTCCTCAACTCTTTTTGTTTCAACCCTAATTAGGTATCTCTTGTCATGTCGTTAGTCACCTCAGTCAAATATTGTTATCAGGTATGTCTAGAAGTAGGGTCATTATCCTTGGTAAGAGGCTGAGATAAGGGAATCCCCTCTTCCCCTATCTTTTTATCCTAGTCTTTGATGTTCTGTCTAGGCTAATCACTAGAGCTAGACCCAATGGGAACATCCTTAGTTTGATTTTGGCTCCTGGAGCCCCTATTCTAACACACTTATTTTTTGCAGATGATGCTATAATCTTTGGCAAGGCAAGTATTTCAAAGATCTACCAAATATAGTGCAAATTCTAAATTCATTCACAGAAGTTTCTGGGCAAAAGAATAACCTTTAAAAATCTGGGCATATCTATGGCAAATCAGCTCCTCCTCCTCTTCAAACGTCTCTCTCTTCCATCGTCCAAATCCATCTATGGGATTCCCCTGCAAAATACATTGGTATCCCAACTGAGTGGGGAAACTCAAGAGGGAAGACACTGCGTTGGATTAAAGAAAGAATTTGTCTAAATTGGAAGGTTGGAAGGAACAATTCCTTTCTCAAGCTAGTAAGGAAGTTTTAATTAAATTTATCATTCAAGCTACACCCTCCTATGTGATGGCTATTGTGAGATCGCCTAAGAATTTTTGTCAGTCACTATGCTTATTGTGCAAGAGAGAAATTTTTGAAAGTTAAACCTAAGGCAGTCTGTTCTTGGGTCTAGAGAAGCATTCTACATGGCAGAGACATTATTAAGAGGAAAGGCAGGTGGAGCACTGTGAATGGGGCTAGTGTAAACATCAAGGAGGATATTTGGTTAACTAATGGCAAAAAACCAGAGATGATGGAGGGGTGTAACTTGATAGTGGTTCAAGACCTACTTGATCCATTAGCTCATTCATGGATTACTAACTTAGTGAGAAGTGCTTTGAAACCTATTGTGGCTATTGAAGAATTGAAAATGACTATTTGGTGGTAAAATCTAGAGGACAAATTGATTTTTCCACATACAAAAGAAGGAACCTATTAAGTCAAATTTGGGTACTGGAGCATTAGAGAGGATATGATCACTCCTACCCCAAACAACTTCTTCTTGCTATGTCCACTCACCAGAATCTTGGACCAACATAAGGAAAGTGAAGGTTCCTAAGAGGATAAAGCATTTCATATGGAGGGTTAAGCAGAATGCAGTGGCTTCTAAAGCCAACTCATGCAAAAAAGACTATCCAGATGTAACCAGTGTCCAGTCTGTGAAGTTGAAGAGGAAACTATCGAGCACATATTCTTATTTTGCCCATGGACTATCCCAATTTGGTTTAGCCTTAAGCTTTTCTCAGTGCTTAACATAGAGAGAACATCAAATATGGCTGTGTGGTTAGACACGTTCCTTGACCCCTCCAATCTTGAATACCCTAGAGCCCACGATCATTGTGCAATAGTCTTCCTTACCCTTTGGGCGATTTGAAAGGGCCGTAACCTTAATACTTTTGAAGACAATAATCCAAGGCCAATGGATGTTTTTTATGTTGTCAATCTCAAAATGCAAGATCTCAACTTGGCTAAGACTAACCCTAACCCTAACCCTTCCCTTTTACCTTCTATTTCCCTCCGGAATGTTGGATCTAGAGGAAAATGGAGACCACCAAGACCTAATCTTCTAAAGTTCAACTCTAATGCTCACTAAGACGTGAGCACAGGTCGAGGAATCATAAGGGTTCTTTGCTGAGATGTAAATGGAAAGCTAATCACAGGTATTACCTCTAGAATCATTACCTTTCCTCTTTGCAAGCATAAGCACTCGCCCTCAGAGAAACGATCTCGCTTGCGTTTAACCTCTGATGCACCAGAGTCCTCTCTGAATCTGATTGCTCAAATTTAATCGAAGCTTGCAGAGGAAACTTAATTAGAAATGAGATATGGAACACTGTACAATATATCAAGAAATTGAAGGAGTATTTTACCTCTGTTGGTTTTCTGTGTATCAAACGCGATGGGAACTCAGTGGTGGATTGTGTGGTGAAACTTACAGCAGCAAACTCACTTCCGTCAAAATGGTTGAACGTTCCCCCAACATTGATTATTTCTCTTTTGGAAGTCGATCGTGTATAATTGCAAGAATTGATGAAGATCTGGAAGAATTGAAGAGTAGCCATTTAGGGTTAGGTTGTTTGTAGTGTCTGCTTGCTCTATTATCTTTGTTCCTGCTTGCTTTACTGTTGTTTAGTCTGTTTATTTTGTATTGTTGTTGTTTATTGTGCCTCGGTTATGGGCCTAGTCAAATGCTTAAATGAGAATTCTGAACCAGTTGATTAAAAAAAAAGCTTGCTAATGCCATTCAAAAGCATGGGCTATTTGAGAGACCAGTTATTGCTTGGAAATATGTCAAGTTAAATTGGGAGTATCTTAGGGATGAATTTTAGTTAACTCAATTATGCGAGAAACTGATTTCAAGTTGAATTTTGTGAAGCACAATATCTGCTTAATTTCTTCTTCAAAATAGCATCGAAATTTGATTTTCTATGGCGGCTCATTATTGCATTGATTGGAGCTGGAATTCTTATTTCTCTCTATATGACATTAATTGTTTAACGATTCTTTGCCATGCATGAAACTTAGGGAGCGCAATTTCTTGTGGCATATACACCTATCCCCTGTTTGTTTTTGAAAGGGTGTAGCATATAAGCACTTGATACTACTCATGCATTAAGACTAACAAATCCAAAATGAAGACAACAATTTCTTCACTCCTTCAAGAATTAATGGTACTTTAAGAATCTCTAAGCTTACACATTATTCTTAGCTTGTACCTTTGAGAATTCATGGATCAAATCAAGATGACTAAACTCATTCTTTCATATGGGAGTCCCATATGAAGAACGAGTGGAACGAGTGATAAATTTTAGTCTTTTGAAAATATTATAAGAGTCGAGAATGGAGGGATGGTTTTAACAACTCTAGCATAATCAATAACATAATATGCTCATAAAACCTCATGAGTCATACATGTGTGACATCATATTTATCATTCAAAATTATGAACATGTTAGATTTGTAAATCTAAGTTTATATTAACAATATTCGTGTAATTGGAGCAATTCTTGAAAGAAATGGCAGAAGAAGTATAAAAAGAGAAAAGTGTCGTTTCGCAATCAACACCACGCTGCGGTACTTTAATAATCGTTACTCTTACACATTATTCTTAGCTTGTAGCTTTGAGAATACATTGATCTAATCAAGACGATTGAAAATATTCTTTCATAGGGGATCAATTTGTATAGATCAATCTGACGATGGAACAAGTGATAAATTTTAGCCTTTTGAAAATATTATATGGGCTCAAGAATGGAGGAAAGGTTTCAACAACTCTAGCATAATCGAGAACATAAGAATGTTCTAATCGATTTTCTATCTTATTTGAAAAGGTTTTCACAAGATCCGGGGAGCGAAAACATACAAGGTTGGTTATCTAGTTGAAGTGTTTTCGTTATTGTAATATTTTTTTCCTTAGCCACCTGACTTATCTTATTCATACCACATACACTCAAGTCAGCTATGATACCAATTTGTTTGGGAGCCTTAAGCTTACATATTACAAGAGGTAACAAACACTATCCAAAGAAATAAACCTTTTTTTATTTTTCAAGCAAATGATAGATTACAAAGAAAAAAAACACTTAAAATAACCATTTTTTACTTAACAAAAGAACAACTATAAACAATAAACACTTTTCTATACTTTTTCTTCAAGGAAGTCCTAATAACCATTCCTTTAGTCTTGCATGATTGAGATCTCACCAACCTTTACGTATTAACCATAGCCAGTCTAGTGTCACTCCAGCAAAAATACCTCCAAGAAGAAGCAACACCAACAAATTTCCCAAAGCATTTTGCTCAGGACCCTACAAAAGTCAAAATAAAACAGCATCAACTTATATCAATTCTACAAACTTAATCCCTCTAACTATATTTAACAACTAACTGACTCTCACCTTATAATCTTTGGGTGCAGATGTCATAACACAGACAGTGAGGTAACCATTGGATAGCCCCAAGAAACATGTCAAAAATATCATCCATCCTTGGTCACCATATTTTGCAGTGAAATTAAAATGCTGGAACAAGTAAGAAACGACTAAGAACTACTACTGTTATAAGCTTTCTAGACTCCATCTTTAAGAATTTCAATAGGGGGATATATCTTCCCAACATATCCCCCATATTGTACATTGCAATTAAAACAAGAACATACCTGAAAATTCGAAAACATAACTAATAGTGGTAAATATAAATTACGTACTACTCCATCAAGACCTATTTATAAGAACAAAAAATAGTTTTAGATTTATTAAATTACTGATGTATCTGATATATATATTACAGATCAGATACATCAATTATTCAATAAATATCGAACGACATCTTTTGCTTATAGAAATTTTGGACTATTGCTTTGTGCATAATATTTAATTAATCACATGCAAACTATGTTGTGATGAACAATCATGTTCCTAAACCATGTTTTCTGGTACCTTCGGATACAAATCCGGGGAAAATACATAGTGTTAGCACATATATTAGGAACATATCAACAACATAATCAATGTTTTCCAATAACAATTTCTTGTTTCCCTTCCTCTCTTGTTCTTTTGTATAATCCTCACCCTGAAAGAAAGACAATGGTTATATTATAAGGTGAATTTTAGACAATAAGAAAGTTTTGAGATGCATTGGAGCCTCAAATTGAGGAATGAAATAGAACCTCTTTTGGTAATGTTTGGATGCCACCAGCTGCAAGGTCAGCTGAAACAGTTTTTGATCCTTCTAAAGCTGCTTTTGAACGGTAGTACTTGACAATTGGAATTTTAGGAAACACAAATGTGTAGAGAAGAACACAGAGAAGCTCAAACAATGTTGATATGGCAAAGAATAGAACTGCAAGGACTTAAATTATAGCATAACAAGTGATCAATAACTCTGTAGGATAGAAAGTGAGAAAAGTAATCATAATTATATATAGTTCAAGATACCCCCTAAATGTAGAAATGTCAATAAGAATGCTGGTAAGCAGTCTATAGTAGAATACTGTGAAGCACCCACGCTTCAGGTTGAAGACGTGCCAAGTGTCCGACACATGTCCTGTCGGACACTAAAACCGACATTGACACTTTAATTACTTCCACTTTTCAAATTAAAACTGGTGTCTACGTGTCTTTGTCAATGTCTTGTCCTGAATTCTTGTATGTGTCGGTGTTTCATTAGTAGAATATATTTACTCATAAGGAATGGATAATGAAAAGATGAACATACTGGCACCTTTTCTAAGACCATCCTTTGAATTCTCGAATGTTGGTTTTGTAATTAACCTTAAAGAAGAGGTTAATGCACCAGATGCAGCCAAACCAGCAAGAAAAGACTGTAAAAATAAAACCATATATAAATTCATCTGCTAATTAAAAGCATCTTCAATGATATAATGGCAATTACATTATATAACTAGCTTGCCTGAATGAAATTTGGTTTCATGTAGGATAAGTCTCCAACCATTCCACCTTGAACATGAGCATCAGCAACTCCAAAAGCACCACTAAGTACACATAAACCAATGAAAGTTCCAAGTCCTCCGGATGTTGCTAAATTCAACTACAATAGATTAATGTGGAAAACAAAATCAAAATCAAAATCATTCTAAAGGAATTAAAGTTTACAAATAAGTAATAGGACTTTGACTTATAATCAACACCAACAAAGTGGCTATGAAAAATAGAGCATATCCAAATAGGTTCCTTTTTCTAGTATTGATTTTTAATTTGCGTCGTGATAAGCCAGTATAGCAAGTGTTCCAACTGCAAATGGTTGATATACTAAAGTAAGCACTCTGGCCGGATGGTATTTCTGCACAATGACAAAAAGAGATTAAAATATTTCTTCAACATCTAAGAATCATATAATAAAGTGTAAGAAAATAGAAAATCGAAGGGTGGTCCAAATTGTGCCTCATTTCAAGTTGTTTGAGATGTTAAGAATCTAACTGAATATGACACAGAATCTAGTAGTTGTTATTATGATCAGAGATTCTGTTAATGTGATATATATACATGGGGCCTTCTGCGGTACTGTCTCGGAAAAGTGGGTACCGGTACTGGTTGGCATTCCAACCAATGGCGCGCGTTTCCGAAGCCATGTTAGTGTCTTACTTAACCACCTCATTGCTTAGTGGGGCCAACTAATGGTTTAAGTTTCATCTCGATTTGCTGCCCCAACAAAAATAAATTTTGCAGTTTAATCCTTCCACTCATTTAATGTATTAAAATTAAAATATCAAAATAAAAAATTAAACTATTGAAGTGGGGCCAACTGATGGTTTAAGTTTCATTTCGATTTGCTACCCCAACAATAATAAGTTTTGCAGTTTAATCCTTCTACTCATTTTATGTATTAAAATTAAAATATCAAACTAAAAATTAAACTCTTGAAATTCCTTTTCCTTGTTCTTATTCTCTCATCGTTCTTCATCTCCCGCCCAGAAACCTTCATCGTTCTTCATTCTTTTTCGTTGTTCGTTCTTCATCTCGCTATTGAAATTCCTTCTCACAGAGACAGACATTGTTCTTAATCTACCATCATCTTCTTCCTCAATCAAACACAGAGGCAGGTTCCTTTCTGCCTTTTACTTGATTAATACTTGTTCTACTACTGATTTTTCGCATTTATAGATATCACCTCTGTAGTGTGATGTTTTCATCGAACTTCACATTATTAGTTAGAGTTACAATTATTTCGGACTTTTCATTGTTGGGTTAAAGACTCATTCAGATTTCCTGGTTTAGTTTAGTGATACCTTACGTGTTTGATTAAATGCCAGAAAGAAGACATTGGTGTTACCCGTCCTTCAACTATTACACCTTTGATTGGTGATAGCCTACACTATTTTCTGACGATTGATTTTGATTGCGTCTGATTTTGCCTTTATGGTAAATTTGGTATGATTTCAGCCCTTAACTCCCACTAAGACATTTGAATATACAAATTCATCCTTCTAATGTAAGTTTCAACCTGTTGTTAAGATCTAAAATTTATCAAATTCGTTACTCCTTTAGCCAACCCAGGTTGGCCCCTTTTTCCTTTTATTCTGCTATTTAATTAATTATGGTTCTTTGTTTGTTCGAATTTCCACATGTATGGTTTATGTGTGTTGTTGTAGAGTGTATGTTTACATACAAATTCTAATAGATTTGCATTAAGTCCAAAAAACGGAGAGTTAAAAACAATATTCTCTATTCTACAATGTATCTATTACTATACAATTTTGTTTATATTTTGAATGAACGTAGGTTTCAGAATTTAATCCTAGCTATAGCCCGCAATGCCTCTTCCCATTCTTCCAGTCATGATCTTAGAGCAAATCCTGAGTAGACTCCCTGTGAAGTACCTCATGCAACTCAAGTGTGTCTGCAAGTATTGGTTATTGCTAATCTCTTCCAAGAAACAATTCTCCAAGAAGCACCTACACACGTCAATTCAGCGCCATCACCTCATCACTCCCACCCGAATGGATTACCCCCTCTCCTCCGTCTTGACAACGGGGAGGACTGCCACCCGGTCCGGCATCAGGACCCTCTCAACCGTAACTATATCTACCATCGGCTTCTTGCGTCTTGCGTTGGCATCATTTGTATTGCCATCGATAACAGTTTTGCTTGTTAATGGAACCCTTCGATAAGAAAAATCAAGCTACTATCGGACTTAGAACTTCCACATCAACGGTCATACATTTACACATTATATGGTTTTGGATATGATCATTTCACTGATACGTACAAGGTCGTTGCTGTCAATTGCTATATGTATTTTCGTAAGTGTATTTTGGACTATGGAACAGAAGTCAAGGTTTATACGTTGGGTACATATTTTTGGAAAAGAATTGATCAGAAGTTCCCATGTCAAGGATACTCGGAACCTTTTGATTCATCCGAATTATTCGTCAATGGATATGTTAATTGGATGTCAACAGGTCATTGTTGCTTTTCATCTGTGGAACGAGACTTATGAACAGGTATTGCAGCCGGACTATGGGCCCCGCGATGTGGAGGAGCCATTGTATAATGGTGGTTTCTTTAAATCATTGAGTGTGTTGAGAGATTGCTTGTCCATCCTTGCTGAATATAGCAGTTTACTTGATATCTGGGTCATGAGAGAGTATGGCATCAATTGGGGTTATATCAATCTCTAAATGCTAGAGCACTTCATGTTTTTGGGGACTCAGACGAAAAGGTGTTATTGGAGCTTTTCTCAATATTGTTTGTTTACAATTCTATTGATGGTACTTTATTGGCTCGAGAAGTTGAACAAATTCAAGACATGACCATGTTTGAGAGAGATGATGCTTGTTTGGTCCCTACCGTCTATATTGAGAGTTTGATATTACCTTGTGATTAGTTCAGGGATTTATTTATGTATATTGTTGTTTGTTGTTTTATTTAATTGGATTTACGTTGGTGACAGGTAATTCTGTTATTGATTCATTGCGAAGACGGAAGTACATTGGCTTGTATAGTTTCAGTAATTTCGTTGGCTTATTTTTGCAGAAACGGACTTACCTAAGAGAAACATACTTTCTTTTAGTTGTTTCACCAAAAACGTATTTATGCAATTCATTGGGGGTACAAAAAAACTGTAAACCGAGTAAATGGTAAAATGAATTCCACTAAATCTTCAGTCTCACATAGAGCTACAAGGCATAACATAGTGTGTTAACAGATTCCAAAAGTAACTAACAACACCTACGACAAACAGCATAGATTCAACACAAAACAAAAAATACGATTGGATTCTACGTAGAACTTAACAAAGTCTTGTTACACGGAGATACAAACCATATAAGCTAACACTAAACAAGTAAAAGCCAGCAAAACTAAAGTGAGTGTCAGAGAGAGTGCGAGAGAGTGAGAGACAATGGGAGAGAGTGAGAGAGAGTCAGTGTTAGAGACAGTGAGAGTGAGAAAGAGTGAGAGAGAATGAGAGAGAGTGGGGGAGAGTGAGAGAGAGTGAGTGTTAGAGAGAGTGGGAGAGAGTGTTTATTAGAGAGAGTGGGAGAGAGTGAGTGTTAGAGAGAGTGAGATAGAGTGAGAGAGTGAGTGTTAGAGAGTGAGATGGAGACAACTAGGGAAAATCCATTAACTTCTTCTCCTTTTCAACTAAAATGGATGCTAAATATGTCCTCCCCCCAAAGCCTACTAACCTTAAGTTTTGGGTGTGTGTTGAGAGAGATCCCGTGAGTTGTTCTTGAACACAGTAGTATTTTTTAAGAAAAACGATATTGGTAGTTTGTAGTTTTTTGCACACTAATGGTGATTTGTTCTGACCAGTTTTGCTGCTATATGTTTTTTTTGTTTCGCAGGGGTTCTTGAAATTCCATTTTTTTCTACAAAAGGTTTTACCATCGTCTTCCAGAGAAATGTTATTTCGAGGACGAGGCAGGGACCAGGTTCCTTGTGGGGCTCGAGAAATCTTTCCCTAGCGGTTCATTCTTCAGACACATCGAGAATTTGCTGTCACATTATCAACAACCATGGGGAGTGTGGGTCCACTGCGAGTACATCAATGCCTATAAATTTGACACGTTTAAAATTAAGGTTTTTACCCTCGACCTAGTGTCCATTGTCCCTCCTAAACGTAAGGTGTATGACACCATTCCGAAGTCGAAAGAAGCCCAGAAGTACATTTCATGGTTTGAAGACATAGTCGATGCTACAGGAGGAGTCCCTGCCCCCTCAACTTCGCGCCCATCAAAAAAACATATCAAGACCCCACCTCCGCGCACCTCCGATGACCTTGTTCCGCTGACATCTGATGCTATCCTCTTCCCTGAAATTGTCCTCAATAATAAGGCCACTTCGGGACAAGGGGGCGCAAGAGACGATGCCTTACCCGGAAGTAGACAATACGGGGAGCGTTTGGTTTGGGGGGGGGGGGGTGTTGTAGACAGGGTTTGTGTGTTTTTTTTTGTACAAAGTGGGTCTTCTTTCTGGTTTGGTGCGCTGTTTTGGTTGTTCACTTTCCATAAGCAGTTGCAGTTACTAGTACCACCTTTCCCTAGTTGTCTCCCCCTTCTCTTAACCACGTATCTTGTTCGACGAAAATGGATTTTCAATATGTGCCCCCCAGAGCCTACCTAACTTCAGTTTTGGCTGCTAATTGAAAAAGATCATGTGAGTTGTTCATAAACTTCAGAATTTCATTTTTTAACATGAGTGTATTTTTAAAGATTTTAATAAATAATAAAAAGGACTTTTGTTTGTTTATTTGTTGTTTTTTCCACTCCGTTGGTTATTTTGTTTTGACAAATTTTAAACACTAACGGTATATGTTCCTTTCTTGTTTTTCCATTGAAATGCTATCTCGAGAACGAAGCAGGGACTCGTTTCCCTGTGGCAGTCGAGAAATCTCCCACTGGGGGCTCATTCTACACAGGCATTGGGACTTTACTAGAATATTATGAACAACCGTGGGGTGTGTGGGTCCACTTCAAGTACATCGATGGCTCTAACACCTTTAACATTAAGGTTTATAGCCTCGACCTAACGTACCTTGTGAAGCCTGACCCTAAGGTGTATGAATCTAAAGCTACCGAGATCGATGCCTATGAGTACTTGGCTTGGCTTGAAGAGAAGCTTTTACCCGTACAGACCGCATCTCCCGGCGCCTCCTCAAACCCTGTCAGGATCCGTCCTCCGCGCTCCTCCGATGACTCCCTCCCGCCCACATCTGATGGTATCCTCTTTCCCAAAATTGTCCTTAATAATCAAGGCACTCTGGGACCACTACAACACACACGGGAAATAGTGGCGGTTACAATGGGATTTAGCGGCGGTTCCAACCGCCACTACATCCTCTTTCCGTCGGTTAAACTTCCGCCACAAAAATTGGCGCCACTAATCATCTTGGTGGCAGTTCAGCCAAACCGCCGGAACAACCGCCAGAAAAATCAACTAACGTCGGTTAGAACCGCCACTAAGTAATGGATTCATGGCCTTTGATTTTAGCGGCGGTTTTGAACCGCCAGTATGCGCTTTTTGTTATTTATTTTATTATTAGTGGCGGTTACAACCACCACTATGTTGAGTAATATTTTGAAGAAGAAAAATCTACTTTTTGGTGATTTGTTTTTTTTCTACATTTTGACTAACCTGCTCATTTTTAATGTAATTAGCAAAATCAAAACACTAAATAACATAAGCCCTCTTCTATTGCCAAATAACACTATCGTACTTTGTACTTCATTACTCATTAAATACTAATGGATTAACTAATACAAACTAGAAAATACAAATACTCAGTATGGAGGATATATATTCCCACTAAAATAAGAACCTAGCATTTTTTTCTCACTCAGTTCATATCTTATGATACATCAAGATCTTCAAGCAACTTCATATCTTCAAGCACATCAAGATCTTCTTGCTTTTTTCTGATGCTCTCATTGTATAACATATTTCATCCTTATTTTACCTCTGTTGCTACTTGTGTTGAGTTTTGCACTGGCGGCAAGACTAATTCCCTGCCTTCCTTTCATACTCATAGCATACCCTGAACACAGGAAACACACAAACACACAAACACCGCAAGCAATAACAAGCACCGATGGATAAAGTAAGGCACTGGTTAAATAATAAATGCAGTGGCAGAATTTCTTGCAGTTCATAATCACACATATTATGTTTTGCAGAAGAGAAAAGGATGAACACTTCTAAGTTTAGAGTGAATGGGTTCAGTCCAGGTAATCAGTATTTTGCCCAAAATAGAAAAGATGTTGCATTTACCTCAATAGCAGAAAAATTCAAAGGACGACATTACCTTATTGAGTTCTTAATGTCAATCAATGTTGATGCTAAAAAATAGCAAACAAACAATCATAGAAGCCAAATTTTAGAGTGTGAAATGAACAAAATGAGTGTCAAAGCTGAATCATGCATACCAGTGAGCATAAATTGCAAATCAGAACATACTTTCCATGTGGATGGATCATCCCATGGAGCACATGCAAGCTAACACATGGTTATGCAGCGAATGCAAAACATATAAAAATATAAAATATCGCCCTTTGAGTAAGCATAGGTGTGAAAGTGCTTGACATCCAGGTGTACTTGCTGCTTGCAAATGATAAACTCCAAAAATAGAAATGTACATGCAAGTCAGACTTACTTATATTGATAGCAACAAAACAATAAAAAAGCTTTGCATAAGGCTTCTAAACATTCCATCACAAGGCACAAAATTCTCATCATTCAATTTAAACAAATATTTAACATAGTGAAGCAGCTCTACATTATAAAAGAACATTTAAAGATTGTTTAGTGAAATTGTTTAACATAGGCTTATCATATTTCTTTGATACAGCTTCAGTGAAACTGTTTACTGTTTTGGCATCTATTAAATTATATGTTTAAGCAAACAGATTTTATTCTATATCATAACGAACTAGCAAAGTGGATAACTATGATATATGACATTAGAGCAAACACTGCAAACATGTTGCTGATAAGAGCAAATTGAAAGATAATAAGGTATCCAAGCTTTATTTTTGAAAAGGCAGTAATCAAATTACAAGGCTATAACTTGAACCAATCAATAGGAAATCTTAAACTTCACAAGATTTCAATATCACAAGTTAACAAATACAATTATGAGGAAGAGTCCAATAAAGGGTTCAAAATGAAGCAACTTGAACCTATTAAAATACCGCATTCTTTATAGCAATAGCAACATTTAGTAAAAACTAAAAAAAAACCTTGGTTGAGTGAGCAAGAACATAGAGGCGTAAATTCTTTACATACATCTATGGCATGCATGTAGTAATGGCTTTTTTATCAGAATCAGAATTATAGCAATAGCAACATCTAGGCAATCAATTTATAGTTTAACTTACATGACAACAGAGGACCTTGTGTGCGAGCCTCTCCAACCTGCATCCAACAGTGTAAACTCAGATTATAAACTACTTGAGCTTTAATAAGATGGATAGCAGTGGTCAACGATTTTGTGTTTAATGCCAATAATGACCTCAATTCTCATTGCAAACTCCATGCAACCTGAAACATAGTCTAACACTTTGAATGCTAAAAAGGAGAAATGTCACATTTGTTTCTATAATAGGATATATATGGTCATCTGCTTATGATGTTAGAACAATTCTACTATCTTCAATTGATTAAATGCCGCATTCCTTTCTAATTTATTACTAACAAATAGGGACAAGTCCCACACTTAATCATACCCCTACTTGGCTATCAGCTGATACACTATCAGTGCAAAAGAAAAGGAACGAAATGGACAAACTCAAGACACAAAAATGGACTGATAGAATCACTTGAACTTGTAACAAAAATCAAGAAATCTTAAAATCAAGATTTGCATGCATAGTCTTTAATAGAATCAGAAAATAATAGAATTTTTAGGATAGTAGTACAGTACAATTCATGAAATCAAGAAATCCCAGACCAGAATTAACATAAATCAAGAAATCAATCAAACAAAACTAACATGGCAAAGGCTTTTGGTCGATTGAATTGAAGCCAAAACCCTAATAGGGAAAAAGCTACTCATTCACACCCAAAAACCATCACAATAAAAAAGAACCAAATGTGTTCCGCTAATAGTCACCGAGAGTGATTCTGTAAGAGGGAGAGAACCTGAGAGAGGGTGACGAACGAGGATAGTAACGATGCGCTCTCCTTAGAGATGATCCCTCCGCTAATTGACCGAGAGTAATACTGCATCGGCGGCAACGAGAAGAAAATGAGAACGTGTAATTTACATAGAGAGGAGAAAGAAATAGAAATTGAGGAAGTTACCGAGAACAACCCACACATGATTCAGCACCACCGCACCAGTGGCGACGAAATCCACGAATCAAGGCGACCTCACGTTTTTGGGAAACAGAGAACAAACTTCATGTTTTCCTGAAGAGGTTGAAGGGCGAGCTCGTATAGTTTCGGGCAGAATCAAATATCAAAATAGGGTTTGGGAATAGAAAGAGAGCTCAGGTTTTTGAAGCAAAAGGAAAGTTTCAGATACAACGGGAAATAAAAAAAATCAACGCTTGCTTAAAGTCAGTTATAAAACAAGTTTGTAATATGTTACGCTGGGTGGTTGTCACTGGTGTCTGAATATGTATTTTATTTTCGTTATGTATTTTCATTTTTCATATGTATTCACTTAATATAATATAAACTTATCCAATTAAATGATCTACCCTTAACATAAACTTATACAAAAACTCTACAACTAACAACACCAAATTTATACAAGTTTAAAGCGCCATTATGAACCCGGAACTAGACATTATCAGTGTATGTAAATTGAAGAGTATGATCTCCTAGTTGACCAAATGACTGCATATCACTTTGGAGGATCCTTAGACGACATCGACTTACCAACTAAAACACTAATGTGTGATGATATATACTGGATTTGATTTTGATTTCCTTTTTGCTGATCATTCTTGGCCAGATTCGAACCGAGGGATGGGGAGTTGAATCTCAAAGTTCCAACCAACCAACCATCAGGAAACCGGCAAAGGATTTGATTTCCTCCCTCAACCTAAAACATGCAGCAGAATCTTTGCATGGCTTGATGAGAGAAACATGCAGCAATCACTTCAAACATTACATAGCATTCAATTACAAACAAACAAGAACAATATTACTACTTTCATTCTCATGGATTTCCACACAAATATTACTCAATTCCAAACACAATCAAGAATCATTCTACCTTCCAAAGTCACCCAAGTTGGTATTCCTCAAAGAATTCATAATAAACACAAACAATGACATTTAAGAAAATCTCAATGAGTCCCTCGTCGGTGTCACACCTTTCCTCAAGTATTTCAGAACTAATCAGTAGGTGATATCAAACTCTCAACGTAGATGGTAGAGACCAAACAAGCACCATCTCTCTCAAACATGGTGATGTCTTGAAGTTGTTCAACATCAGAAGTCAGAGTCTTGAAAGAACCATCAGTAGAGTTGTAAACAAACAACCTTGAGAAGAGCTCCAAAATCACCTTTTCATCTTCAGAGCCCTCAGAAACATACAGTGCTCTAGGCTTTCAGTAAATATGGTTACCGTATTGAGTAGCAACATCTATTGTGGGCACCCTGAAAAGTTTACTCCAAGACTCCGGAACGCCATACTGCTTCATGACCCAGATATCAACAAAGTCTCTATGATGACCATTATAATTGACAACAACAGACAGGCGATTTGTCAAGACACTCAATGATTTAATCAAAACAACCTTTTAACACCCAAAAATAAGTAAGTAGTAGGCCGA